>JAZKJV010006015.1:1200000-1629421 GCA_037367405.1 Ottelia alismoides
CCCTATCCATGTTGCCCAACGGCAGCAAGATACTCATAGGCGGCGTGCACAGGCGCACATGCGGTGCCCCGATCTTCGTCTCCTCCTGGCGGAACCACATCTCGACAATTTTGTGCGAGTCGCACCCCAGATCTCCTAGCGCCTCCTTCCAGCGAAGGTGCATCCCTCGCAGGCGGCGAGCCCTCAGGCGGAGCCTCCCTCCATCGCCGTCCCGCGCTCATCTCCCAGGCGTGTATCCCCACCGCGCGGCTTCCTCCTCCGAGCGCCCAGCTCCGATACCCGTTGGCGGCGCAGAAGCCCTCGCGCGCGAGCCCTGTGCGCATCCCTTGAGCGACCCCGCCCGCGATGGCCCCAGTCATCCCCGGCGCGCGTGTTGCAGGCGGCTCTCAGGCGGCCGCACCCATCTCCGAGATCTTCTCCTGCAGGCGGAGCTCCAGCACAGGAGCCCCATCGTGGACGCACAGCCCCAGGCGGCACCCAGCAGCGACGTGTCCTCCAAGGCGAGACTATCTCGCGCGCAGGCGGCACCCGATGTGGTGGTGTCTATTTACGAAAGGGGTTCGCAGAACCCTAAGGCTGCGTGGGATTTAAAAAAAAGGGTTTTTTTAAGAAAGGGGCTTTTGGACCCAAGTCGGCATCGAATATATATATATATATAAAAGGGGGTTGTTTCAGGATTTAAAAAAAAGGGAGCGTCAGCATTTTAAAAAAAATATATTTTGTTGAAGGGGCAGGCGGCTGTTGTATAAAAAAAAGGAATAGGGGATTGTTCACTATTCAAAAAAAAATGAGAGAGAGGCTTGGGAAAACAAAAAAGGGGGGGAGTGAGAGTTGGGCCCAAGTGGGCCGATGAAAAAAATGTGTTTCGAAAAAAAAAGGGAAGAGGCGCGTACAAGAAAAAGCCGTACGCAAGTAAAAAAAGGCCGGAAAAAAATTGTCAACGGCTTAAAAAAATGCTTAAAAAATGCGGCGACTACAAAAAAATTTTGCCAAAAGCCGCAAGCTTCATGTTCTTGTTGTTTACCCCATATTTATCATTGTCTTCTCCCAACTTTGTCGATGTTCATTTTCCGACAAGTATGGGAGAAAGGGGGAGTGTATATGAAGAGTCACAGGTCTTGTTGCAGATTACCAGACCGGTCAGATTTCCAGACTCTACAATGTTTCAGATGAAGATTCTCCATGCGCAATTTTAGACTCGATGTTTAGAATCCGAGTCCACAGTGTGATGCGCAGATTCAGACTCGACAGATTAGTCAGAATCCAAGTTCGAGGCACTCCATGATGAGAGGCCCAGTTTTTCGAGATCTCCAAAGAGAGACTCCAGTTTCAAACACGCACATGGATGCGGTCATTTTCAGATGAGCACATGTTGTCATCATTTCAGAGGTCCCCATCATTATTTTTGTTTTGTAGGCCAGAGTTTTCATGTAAGCCATAGGGACTCTAGAGTAGAGGACCATTCCCTATGCCATGTTGGCAAGGGTTTTCATGTGGTATCATAGGTACACCAGAGTAGTGCACCATTCTCTGAGCCAGATGGGAGAGACCCAGTTCTCCGAAGAGGAGACTATTTTCAGACTCCATTCTCCAGCAACCGTGGACTCCGACGAGGATTGCACAACCACGGCCTTTTTCAGTTCGGTCTTTTCAGAGATGGAGCAGTTGTCCACATTATTGTGTCGGGCCAGAGTAGTCCGACGAGGAGACTCATTTTCAGTTGCAGTGACTCTGACAGGCGCAGTTTATAGCACATGCTCTCCGACGAGGAGATTCAGCAGACTCACACTCCAGCTCGTTCGTCCTCCTCACCTGCACGGCATGAGAAGCAACGTCCTCGACTGTAACAATGTGCGCGTTGGGTTGATATTGTCCGTAGTGTCCTGTAGCGTTGAGTTGAGTTTCTTTCTGTTTGTCCAAGCTGAGCATTACATGCTCCAGCTTGAGGGGGAGTATTGGAGTATTTGTTATGTGCGTCATGAGTTGTAGCAAGGTAAATGGATCCTGGAGAAGATCCCTTTACCCCATCCATGTGTTTAGTCCCATACCACCTAGTGGTGGGACTTGGAGGCTCTGGAGAGGCTATATAAGGAACCCCAGACCTCCTATACTTATTGAGATAAAAAGCAATGCATAGCATGCCCTTTTGAGGGCTTCTACCGTGGTTTCATCCCGCTCCTCACGGAGTAGGGTTCTACGTAAAATCATGGTGTTCCATGTTCTATCTTTGTTGTTTATGCTCTATTTATCAATCGCTTCCGCATTCTTCATATTTTATAACAATCGCGCCTTCCAGAAAACCAGCGAGAAGCTCCAATGTTCGTCGACAAGGGATTCGGAGAAGATTCCAACAAGTGGGTCGATGGTTTCGAACATGGATCCATGCCCAATCGAACCAAAGACCGCCTCGATCCATGAGGATTGGACCAAAGAGGATGTGGTGGATGGGTTGGACAGGCACAGAGGAGTGGGAGTAGTAAACGGCAGTGACAATGACAAATGATTGGAGTTGGAAGGAAGAATAAGGGAATGGGGAGGTATTGGCACTAACAGAGGCGATGGAGATGATAGGAAAGATGGTTATAGTCGGAATAACTTCCTGGTCGTAGAATTTGGAGAGGAGATGGGTCCAATTGTATGTATCATAAGGAGCTCTCGAGACCATCGTCGCAACAGCCATACAGGACGGATACCATTGTTTACATGTAGCATCGACACCTACACAATCTTCTTTGACCTTCATATTCAGTGCTCCCCAAACAGACATTCGATGACCGAATTGAGAGATGGACAGAGAGGAAAGGGAGAAGAAAGGAAGGTGTTGTGTGCTTTGTTAAGTTGTACATAAAAAGAGGTTGAGAGAGGAAAGGGTATTACGGTTCACAATATGAAGTTAGTAATTTATTGAACAATAAATATACAAGATAAACACCATTGTTGCCACGTCTCATCGATGCCTACGCGATCTTCTCTGACCCTCGAATCTAGTGCTCCCCAGACAAACGTTTGGTGGTCGAATTGAGATGGAGAGAGAGAGAGAGGAAAGGGAGAAGAAAGGACGATGGTGTGTGCTTTGTTACGTTGTGAAGAAAAAGAAATTGAGAGAGGAAAGGGTATTATGGTTCACAATATGATGTTAGTAATTTATTTAATAATAAATATAGTAGAAGTACCACATTGAAACCCCGACATCGCATTGTAACTTTCAAAAGTGCTCGGACTACATTGAGTTTGGGTGTAAAGTTCTTAACTATTATGTAATTTACTCTATATATTGACAAAATGGTACATTCACAACAATTGCAAATTCATCCAAAGATCAATGTAGATACATTCTCTTTAAGACCATTTTCAACAATGTAAATGATATAGTAATGATATTCCCCAATATCTTCCTTCAAGACTTGACAAAAGGAGAGCGATATCGATATTTGAGCCTGATTATCCTAGGTTGTACTGACCAATCTCATGTGACTACCATAAATGTTGCCACCCTTTTAGAGATGCTAAAGTTACAAGAGTCGAAGCTCCCGTAAGCTTTATTAAGGAAGCATGGTCACAAATCATCAACCCTAACCAAATTGGTAATTGAACAAGGAAAGCCAACCAACCTTGAGCGATATTGTAAGAGCAATGAGAGTGACCACTAACACATCCATCACCACCTAAACTCCGCATTATATACCTTTCTCTAAAGAAAATGAGTCCACGAGGGTGGAACTTAAATGAGTATTTATGATGACTACAAAACGATAATCGATAAATTTAAGCTCATACGCAACCATCGCTACCTTAATTTTCTTGGATCCTAGTGACCTCCCTTATCAAGCGAATGCCTAGACCGTATCCCACTCATGCAACGCATAGCAAAGTTGTTCCTCATCACCCTTGGCCTTCCATGTGATTACATCAATGATGATGGCTAAGACCATCTGCACCAAAAGTAAGCTATGAGATTACGATAAACACGGGCAAGGTGGCCTCGAGATCACCATTGCAAGCAACATCAATGCATCTCCCCACTCAGAGTGACACCATGACCCCTTCTCCACCTATAGTCGACAATGATGCCATCAAAATACATCCTTCTCTAGACAAGGTTATCTCTATTGACACCATCCCATTGAAAAATCATCCTTCGCAATCCAATTATTGGTAGTATATTCAACCGTCCATTTATTCCTCATGCTCCTCCTGACCTCCATACTCCTCTTCTCCAGCTCTCCTTTACCCCCATCCTCCGCTCACCCTCTCATGTTCAAGCAGTGCCTGCCATGAAGATCAGGATATAGATAATTGTAGAAATAGTTACATATTTTTATATTATATATGTACTAGTTTCATCATTTTATTTCTATGCATCATCTTTATGTAATTTACCCATAGGACTCTCCTCTATATAAGAGAACCTAGGGTTCTCAGAAATGCTATGCTCTTATTTTCTTCCAACATGGTATCAGAGCAGCGGCCCTAGACCGGAGCTCGTATACCCTTACCCTAAACCCCACCAACCCCCCCTCCCTCCCCACGTCAGCGTCGCCGCTAGCCGATCCCGACACCGTCAACAACGTCACCAACCCCTCCTGTTGCCAACAGCACCGCCAGACAGTCCCAGCGCCGCCTGCCACCTCCGGCATACACGCATGTGCCACCCTCCTTCCCGCGCACGTGTATACGCGTGCGTCTGTGCCGCCAGTCGCGCGCGTACGCCGTCTCCTATCGACGTGCATCGTTACATCTCGAGTCTTCTTCGGATGATGGATTTGATTGCATAAGTCTACATATGCAATCCAATCCTCACATGTTTGTGTGGACGTCTATCTTTGGTCTACAAAATCCCGGTGATCTCTGTCTGGTATTATTTCAGACAACAAAGAAGATGTACCCGCCACAGGTGCCTTCAAAGGTCCGGCACCAATTGTCTTGATGGACAGGATGAACTATGAACTCTGGGCCATGCAATTCATGAGTCTCATGAAGTCGAACGGCAAGAAGCATATTCTTACCGATGATGAACCGGTGGAGAAAACAAGGATTCACGCCTCTTGGGAGGCGGACGACACATATGCCAAAGTCTGGCTATCAGGTACATTGGCGATCGAGATCGCCAATGACATGTTACATTAGCCCACGGCTAAGTCCATGTGGGACATTCTGGTCGCAACCAACGCTTAAGCACGGAATGAGACCAAGATCCTTCAGTTGCAACATGATATCTTCACAATCAAGCAGAATGGGAGACCTCTATACTCACTGTACACATCCTTGCGTGGAATGTTTGAGAAGCTTCACAGCTTCATGCCTCTGATGGCTACTCCAGAGCAGCAGAAGACTTACAGGAATGCTACCATGGTCGGTGTATTCCTTGCTGCACTTGATCCAGAATATGATGCTGCTCGCTCTCAGATCCTTGTAGATGTCACTATTCCTCCAACGGAGGAAACTTTCCGTCGACTCAGCAGGATCACTGTTCCGACTGCTACTTCTGGTCAGACCTCTTCGGCAATGGCAGCATCCAAAGGCAGAGGTGGTTTTTCATCTTTTCGTAGACGTGGACCCCGTGGTAGAGGGGGTCGTACCCTTTAGCCAGGTACTTATCGTCATCTTCCTGGTCATTCAAAGGATACATGTTATTCTAAGCATGATTTCCCAGCATCAGCACGAGTAGCGGAGCAAGTTAAGTCCCCTGCACCTACAACTTCATATCATAGATTTGATGATTTCGTAACTAGACTTCGAGATATCATGTCTCCTGCCTCATCTCCAGGACGCCATTCAGATGTGGTAGCTTCTGCTTCTGCTAGTACATCCGCGTCTGCTAGTACATCAGGTAGTCCCTATGCTTTTACCTATTGTCATGGATCTGAGATTAAAGAGTGGATTATGGACTCCGGAGAACACATCATTTATGTGGCGACAGAGAGCAGCTAACAGTATACAGACAGGTCCCTCCAGGATGGATTGTAATGATAGCCGATGGGACTCACTCCCCTATCAAAAGACAGGGGGAGATTTTCTTGACGCCTTCAATCATGGAAGGAAATATCGCGATATATCGGCGATATCGTCGATATATCGATATCGACATGGGACCGATATGGGCATCGATATGGCGATATATCCCGATTTCCAGGCATTTTCTTCACAAAGACTCGTCGATATGGGCGATATTTCGGCGATATATCGTCGATATATCGTCGAAATATCATATCGATACGATATCGAAACGATATCGATATCGATACGGCCTTCCATGCCTTCAATGCATCTACAGAATGTGTTACATGCTCCGGATTTCTCTATGAACTTGTTGTCTATTAGCCAACTTACAAAGATCTACATTGTCGAGCTATATTTGACCCATCTTCTCTTGTTTTTCAGGACATCCTTACGGGCCGCGTGATTGGGTGTGGTCGTAAGAAGGGTGGACTTTATAAGTTGGTTCGCACACCTTTCGTAGCAGCATCCTCTCAGTTAACTGGATCAGTCTCTCCCTATCAGTGGCATCTACGTTTTGGTCATCTACCTCTCCAGAAAATGTGTCATATTTTGCCGCAGATTTCTCCTACTTCCTCATTTCAGTGTGAAGCGTGTCAGTTGGGAAAACATCACCGGTCAGCTTTTTCCAGTCGTCAGAGTCGGAGTAGTGGCTCTCTATTTGAATTATTCCATGTCGATATCTGAGGTCCAAGTCGTGTTCCTGATCATCAGGGACATTGTTTTTATCTTGTTGTTGTCGATGGTTTTTCTTGTCTGTCATGGGTGTTTCTATTAAAGAATAAATCTGAAGCGGGGGATGTAATCAAAACCTTTATTAATGAAGTGTGCAATGTCTTCTCTGCGTCTGTGAAATTTGTCAGGATTGATAATGCTTTGGAATTTTGTACCTGTTCGCTTTCATACTTTTTATCTTCCCGTTGTATAATTCATCAAACTTCTTGTGCTTGGATATCTCAGCAAAATGGTGTTGCTGAGAGAAAGTACCAACATTTACTTGATGTCGCTGGGACTCTTCTTATTCAGAGTCGTGCACCTCACTTGTTTTGGGGTGATGCAGTTCTTACCGCATGCTTCCTTGTGAATCGTATCCCTTAATCTGTCTTGCGAGAAAATTTCTTTCTATGTGCTTTCCCTGAGAAGGAATTGTTCTCTCTTACTCCTCGTGTCTTTGGTTCAATCACTTTCGTTCACCAATTGGCTCCATGTCTTGACAAGCTCTCTCCTACAGCTGTCAAATGTGTGTTTGTTGGGTACTCCAGGACACAGAAAGGGTATCGGTGCTACGATCCTTTACGGAGGAAATACTATATCAGTGCTGATGTCACATTTTTCGAGTCTGTGTATTTCTCTCCTACAGGAGACAAGTTGGCTTCTTCAGAATCCGATACCGAAATCTACATGCCACCTCCACCTCCTAGTCCGTTGTCTTCTCCTACTGTTACACCACCATCACCGTCACCACTGCCACCTCCACCACCACCAGTTCTTGTGCAGTCTGTTCCACCCTTACCCAAGTAATATACTCGTTGGTCGGCTCCTGCTCACTATCATGGCCAATCATCCAGCATGCCCCAGGTTTGTCCTGATAACATGTTTTCTAACGATGGGACTGGCAATAATTCTGTACAAGGATCAGTACAGGAGGAGGTTCCTGAGGACATGGATATACCCATTGCTATTAGGAGGCAAAAGTGTGCATGTGCTTTGTATCCAATTACTTCAGAAGTGTCCTTTCATCGCCTGACAGGGGATTTCCACAACTTTGCAGTTGCACTATCTGCTGAAGAAGTTCCACGGACTCACCAGGATGCCTTAAAAGATAGACATTGGCGTTTAGCTATGGAAGAAAATATGGCGGCCCTACAATCACGTGGTACCTGGAGCCTGGTATCTGCTCCTCCAGGTGCCTCTGTTGTCAATTGCAAATGTGTATTTACCAATAATATCATGCCGATGGGAGTCTTGATCAGTACAAGACAAGAATGGTGGCAAGGGGGTTTACTCAAACCTATGATGTAGATTATTTGGATGCATTCTCTCATGTTGCTCGTCACTCCACTTTACGTGTTCTGCTCTCTATTGTTGTGGTACGTGACTGGCCCTTATTTCAGCTAGATGTTAAAAATACCTTTTTGTATGGAGATCTACAAGAGGAGGAATACATGCAACAGCCTCCGGGGTTTGCTACTGATAGGGAGTGTCAACAGGTGTGTAGACTCCATAAGGCGATACATGGCCTTAAGCAAAGTCCAAGAGCTTGGTTTCAGAAGTTCTCATATTTGATTGAACGACAGGGGTTCAAGAGGTCAAATGCAGATCATTCTCTATTTGTGTAGAGAACATTTAGAGAGACAGTTGTCATCATGGTTTATCTGGATGATATAATTGTTACAAGAGATGATGCGCAAAGAATAAAGATAACAAAAAAAATTTTGGGCAATCAGTTTGTTACTAAGGATTTGGGCACCTTACGGTATTTCTTAGGATTGTAATTTGCTAGGAATGAGCAGGGTCTTGTGATGACCCAAAGGAAATATGTTACAGATATGCTTATTGAGACGAGCATGAATGGGTGTAGACCCTCTACTACTCCTATGGACCCTAGCATGAAGTTGTACGATGGTGATACAGATGAAGTCAATAAGAGGAGATACAGAGAGATGGTGGGAAAACTCCTTTATGTTACTATTACCAGACCAGATATCGCCTTTGTTGTGAGCTGAGTAAGCCATTTTACGGAGCAGCCTCGACAAGTACATATGGATGTTATACATATGATATTGAGATATCTAAAATCGTCTCCAGGTACGGGATTACTTTTCAAGAAAGGAGCAACTCTCACTGTATCTGCATGTATTGATGCTGACTATGCAGGGTGTCCTAAGGACAAGAAATCCACGTCAGGCTTTGCAGTATTTGTTGGCAGTTCCCTTGTTTCTTGGAAAAGCAAGAAATAAACCGTTGTGGCTAGATCAAGTGCTGAGTTTGAATATAGGGCCATGGCACAAGCGAGTATCGAAATGATGTGGGTTCAAGCTGTTTTAGCATATCTACACATAGAAATTCCTCTATCTATGCAGCTTTGTTTATTGCAAACAACCCTGCATTCCATGAGAGAACTAAACATATTAAGGTAGATTGTCATTACACAAGAGATATGATTCAGAAGGGGTTGATATCTACAGCATATGTCAGTTCAGGAGAGCAAACTGGAGATATATTTACAAAGGCATTGCTCAGAGGACCATTCCTAAAATATTCGTCAAAGCTGAGCATGATTGGCATCTATGCTCCAGCTTGAGGAGTGCAGATCTAGTTACATATTTTTATATTCTATATGTACTAGTTTCATCATTTTATTTCTCTGTACCTATGTAATTTACCCGTAGGACTCTCCTCTATATAAGAGAGCCTAGTGTTCTCAGAAATGTTATGCTCTTATTTTCTTCCAACAATAATACTTGGGACTTCTTGACTATTAGCCAAAGAACTCCCAAAGCCCATATATTCATTTTTATCACAAGAGCATAGTTTGTTTAGAAAAGAAAATTGAATATCGGATAACCAAACATTGGATTAGAAACTAATTTTAGTCAAATGAATTATTAATACTGACAAATGTGAAAAAAAAACAAGTTATATCAAAAGAAGGAACAAAACCAAATCAGATTAAACATTGCAATTATCAGACATGCTCTCTGAGAAAATGATACAAGAAGCCATATTATGCTGGGTTGTGCAAACAATTTAAAATCGGGGCGACAGATTTATGCAGAGCCATATTTAATGCATTCAACTTGTGCACCAATTAGGCAAACCTGAAGAAGACCTTGGGTGGTACATGGTGCATGTGAAAGTGCACTGATGATCCACTCTCGAACAATCTTTTGGTACAAAGAGCGTACAGTGGCAACCCAAGCAGGATCATTTACGAGGGCTGATGGTAGGTCTTTGTAAAGTGATAGTAGAAGGGAATCTAAGCATTGAGATTTCCACAAAACCTGCAGCAGGAACATAATGCACAATAATACAACAAATTCTTTTAAAAATATTATATCATAGGGAACTGAAAATGTAGCCATCACCTGTGGAAATTTATCCTTCAGCTGGGTCAGCAAATTGACAGAAATTTCACGTATGTGTTCCTCTCTTTGAGACATACTTTCTATAAGAAAACATGTGTGGCATGAAAGAACAGATTCTCTCAGCTCTGCTTCTTTCCCCATTTCAGATATCTTCTCCTCCTGATTGAATGGAAATCCTTGTTATTTTTATGATACAGTAAGTGCAACCAGATAAAATAGTTTTACAAGAAGTGATCTTATATCAAATCCATTTTTGGTGACCTCAAACCAGAAAAAGATTACAGTTATTTACATTTATTTGGGCATATTAAGGATCTAAATTTAAAAACATGAATTAACTGTCAAATTATTTGAAAGGGATTTTTACACCACAAACCCTATAAACGCCGTTAGTTACCCACTCGTCCATGTATTCCAAAACTCCTACAAACTTGCTCCGTTTAACACCACAGCTCCTGCTGTTAATTTATGGTGTAACAAGGAAGGGGAAGCAATGACAAAGGGGTCGAGGTTCTATGGCAGTGGTGAGCAATGACAAAGGGGTTGAGATGCTATGGCAGTGGTGATTGTGGTAGGGGTGGTGGCAAGAGAAGTAAGCGAACAAAGGGGAAGTAGCAACAGTGCCACAGTAGCATGTGAGGGAGTGTGTGAAGGGCAACAATCAAAGAAAGAAGCACCGACGGATGACAAACAATGAGGAAGAGAGCAAGGAGACAATGACAGCAACCGGAGGAGGGAAAAGGTGTTTAAAAGGTGGCAACAGCAACAAGGGGAGGATGATCGCAAGATAAAGCTTCGATGAGGTATCATAAGCTTCGTCATACACCAAAAACAGCGTTGTCTTTGAGGAAGGGTGGCTTTATTACGAGAATGTACTTGGGCATACCAAAGCCCACTGTTGCAATAGTCGGCCGACTATCCCGAATAGTCGGTCCGACGATGCGTTGCAAGGGGATTCTGAATGAACAGACCTCTAGTCGGTCAATAGTCAACCTGACCGAATAGTCGGCCAACTATTCGACCGACTTGCCCGACTATTCGACCGACTGGAGTTTGATTTTCGATGTTTTTATTTTTTTTTCAATTTTCAATTTTTGTGGTTACTTTTTACCACGGTATCACCACGAATGTCAAATTCTATATATTTATTATATATATTGATTGGTACTTTATCTTGGATCCATGTTAACTAATGATCATATATGTATAAAAATATAAGAATATATGTATTTTAAATAATTTTTATATTAAAAAATAAAAACTGAATAATTCCGAATAGTCGCCCGAATACTGATTATTCTCTATTCAGTGACCCCTCCGACTGAATACCGAATACCGTCTTCTGCAACACTGCCAAAGAAATTTGACGTTTGTAATTTTAAAAAATGTCAAAGCCTTCTCCCACTATAAGTAGGGTCGGCTACATGGATTCTTGCTCAAATCCATGTTGAAAGATTAGACTAATTTTTACGTCGGTTGTCAACTACCTAACGCAACCCCCAAAAAGGGGGATTTGAACCCTGGTCTTTTGGGTGGTAGGCACACTGCACTACCACCAGATCATTTAAGTGGGTACGTGTTTGTAATTACTTTATAAATTTTAATATATTTTTTGGATAGGCCTCTAATGGAAGTCCATCCCACCATTACACAAAAAAACATCCATAAATCTATATCACCTATAGATGCACTTTCTAAGAAACGTCTCTCCTTGATGTCCAGATATCCTAATTTTGATAGGGCATGTTGTCTTCAATAAAAATCTAGAAATTATCAAATAAGCTTCCATAAAAACCAGCTACCATACCCTCAGGACCACATATACCTTTATCAAAAGAGTCACCTTAGTCGGCTATGCATCATTAGATCGGTTTTTTTTATTGAGATATGAAAGCATCCAGCACACTGATAACTAGCTGATGAGTAACCCATGTTGGCAAAAAGCTGATATAGCTCAACCAGCCTTAAATCCAATATGTCATTCACGGAATCCATGTTAGACACCCCTGCCCCCTACACACACAAACTCACACAAAATGCAGGACATCCAAATGCATACTACCACTTTTGTTCACCACTGACAATGCAGCATAGCATAAGCAAGAAACACACAATTAAAAATCTTAGAGCGACAAGTAAATGCGAAGTAGCCTTCATATGCGAAAAATATGCATACTGATGCTTACCGACTTATGCTGAATTTGCACTCAGATAACTTAATAAGCATGGACTACTGACTTAAAAAGCACAGCATTATAACACGAATATTTAAAGAAAGCGCACCAGCCATGCCACAGCTGTTTCAAATGCTTTATGTACAATTGCAGTCAGGCACTGAGACACAGCTGGCAAGAGGTTTGGAGTCCGAAGGTACTCAAAGACACAACTGAAGGCACTTTTGTAGTTAGTTGGACTGGAGGAAGCACTATTCAAAAGCCCGCCATTATAACTAAATCGTATAATCTCTAGGAAGGAGACAGCAAGAAGATAAGTTGCTTTAACACCTGCAGGAAGCAATGACAAAGAATAAGGCAATTTCCATAATTGATTATGATCAAGTTTTGCTGTGTCCTACTGCAAATTCATTCTTAGAAAATTTGGATTTTTTTTTCCTAAAAAATTATCAACATGAATATTCATAGTTGTTGGAAATAGCTACAGTAAAATGAAAATTACCCGTTTACTATAGAAGATGACCTACAATGATGGTAACTGAGAATGACACAAAATTAATAAGATGCAAGATTATTATAACACATCCGTGGGGGGGTTAAATTTGCCACAATTAAATGAAAAACCACATCTCTGAGTAGGCATATTACAGTTTAGATTTTGCAACCAAAATTGATCCATGTAGGTGATTGATATCGCTGAATGGGGGCATGGGATTATGCAACTGGAAATGTAACTCCTACGCATAAGGAGAACAAGCAACTCAAAACTTAGAAAAAAAACCCATAAGCTCATATTTACCTGATATTGTATTCATGGCTACCATGTCAACTCGCCCCCCTAAAGCAGCTGAAAGGGCAGTTCTTTGTGCAACAGCTGCTTTTTCATTGCCACTACCGCGCCGACTGCCAGGATTGAGAAGCGAATTCAGTTCTAATTCATCCTCAAGCCACTTAACAGAACTGACGACCTACAAGGGAAAATTATGCATTTTCATCCCATCATGGGCACCTTCATAACTGAAAAAATATACTGAATGCAATTGGAACATTTAAAATCAAATATACCAATCATTCTCATCAGTAATGATACTTTGTGATATTGAGCCGGTTATTTTTTTTCAGCATAACATGACATGACATGGTTGCTTTGGTATGCTTGTATTTAACCATTTACTACGAAAAACCAGGGTGTACAGTTTATATCCAGAATTCACTTGTGAAAGTAAAGGATTAGATAGAAAACAACGGATTTTGATGCTTCGAATGTTTAATTTACAAGTGCGTACATTAGTGTGGATATTACCAAATATGGATATACATACAGAACATTTACATGTAAAAACCTCGACACTTTATATGGTGCCTTTGAGATAATAAAAAAGAGGCAAGAGATTTTGTCACCAGTGAGATAAATGGCAAGAAAAAAGGATAGATGGCATCAGTGATGCTCAAACTCAATCACAAATCAACAAGATGAATGAGCGAAACAGCATACAACAAACTACCACGGCCTTAAAAGGACCTAAAATCATAAGGAAGAGCATTTTCCGGAAAAAAATGTGGACACCCATTGTGGTGCATACCCCCCTTTATATATTATAACAAATCAATAATTCATATTTTACACTTTAAAAAAAACCAATTCGTACTACATAAATAAAGCCTCAAAGAGAGCCTTGGCTTGCTCAACCACACTTCTCATATAGAATTTTCCACATGGAATATCTCATGGAAGATAACTCCCATATGGGCTGACCAAAGGGCCCACAAAAACTACATACATCAAGATACATGGACCTAAAAAGGACTTGCACCCAGAATGGTGCCCACCCCTACTATTTATTAACGAAAAAAAGCAACCAACTTAGAACAGTAATGATTCCAAAAGAGCCTTGGTTAACTTTTTTTAGAATTGCAAACTTGACAAGTTTCTCAATGTAAAACCTCTCTTCGGGAAAAATAACTCCATGGAACAAGAACAACCACAAACAAACACTAACAATCTATTAGAAGATTTGAGTTATTTGGCAAAAACATATGCCACACATCGTGCTCACGTGTCATTCGCATTTGCCATATCCATATCAATTACCATAAGTTTGTTCTAATCCTTTAAAATAAGATCAGATCCAACATGGGTTCAAGAATTTCACAGAATATCCCATTCTCAAGTATATTGGGGTGTGTACTCGTGTGTGTGCAGGTACAAAGTCGGGAACAGGTATGCATGTTTAGTACACATGTACGGAATCTCGCTGTGCAGGTAGAAGAATTTGGTATAACGGTGCACTGATCTGGTGCACCGGTGCACAACCTTGACGTACTGATACCTATGTACCAGTGCAACAGTAAATAGACACTCTGTTCTCCAAATGATTGATGGACTACCGATACACAGCAATCAATTGTACCGACACAATTTTAACCTTGGCACAATTTTGTTGGTTTTCCTAGCCATTTTTATGTGTTTTCAAGAGGCTTTGCTCCTTATTCCTCTCTTGATATCTCCCCACACTAACCACATTCTTTAACGCATTTCTACGCACATTCACACACAACATTTGACCAAGCTGGAAGGGTTGTGATATGACATCAACACACATATAAGTGCCACAAGAAATGCCTATGGGACTCTAAGCATTTTCAATCAGGTAGGATTCACAAACCACATAGAATCAACAGTAAGATTAAGGGGTGGAATCATTTTCTCAGAGGAAGTTTCCTCGAAATCTCCTCCGATGCATAAACAACATTTATGACTCGCTAGACGGAAAAATGTGCATGCACCACAACCTAGAAGGCCATATCGATATCGGTATCATCAGTATTGTGTCGATACAATATATCGTAGATATATCGACGAAATATCGACACCATATCGCCGATACCGAATCGATATCATGAAGAAAATGGCCTCTCAAGGCCAAATATCAACCATATTAGCAATTAATCGATCACTTGTCGATACCGATATATCGCACATATATCGTGATATGGCCTTCCATGACAACTGCATTAAAGCTCCTCACAATGTCGCCATCAATTCATCAATTGTAGATGCAAATTGAAATTTGGCGCGACGTCGAAATAAAAATAATTTTGAACGGTGGACTTTTGTGGAGAAAATAGAGGGGTTGAGAAAAGAAAACACACCGGATGCGCGAGATTCGAGAAGAAGAACGCGTAGATCGCGAGGAGAGAGAGAGACAAGAGAGAGAGAGAGATAATCTCAAATTTAATAAGTACTGAACTGACTAAAACATTGGACCATCATCCCTTTATATAGGAGGGATGAGATTACAACAATAGAAATCAAATTTAAATTGAAAACTAATTATCCTAATTTGACTCTAACCAATTAACCGACTAATTTTGAAATTCAATTTATAACTAATTATTTGAGATCACAGGCGATCTCGTTTATTCAATTAAAAATACAACAACTTAAATAAACGTAAATAAAATTAACGGATAACATTAAATAAATATGTGGCCCTATATTTTGATTCCACGCTGCATCAACTCTCCTCCGCTTTTAAAAATTCGTCTCCTGACGAATTGTTGGATTTTCGAAGCTTGCCGATTTGATGTCAATTTTCTTGTTCACCTCATGGAAGAATAGATGTGGAGCGAACGGTGGAACCCAGATGGCGTTGGTGCGGTGGCCGGACTCGTCCACTTCATGTTGGAAGAACATGTGTGGCGCAAATGGTGGCGTCTTCATGAATCTTGTCTCCTCATTGTGATGATTGAAAAATTGGTGAGGCATGAACAACATGGCTTTTGGAGGATCCATGGCAAAACAATAGCACAATGAAAGGAAAGGAGGAGATGTGGCCAATGAATGAAGCCATGGGGTCTTTAAATAGGAGAAACCCATGGTCCTAGTCCTAATAGGATAAGGAAGTCTCCCAAATTTCCTTCTTTCAGCACTTCTTTTAAAATATTTCCCCTCCAGGAGGTTGAAGTGTAAATTTTCTAACTCTTCACTTGAAATATCCCTCCTTAATTTACCACCAACTCTAACCTTTAAATAAAAAGGTTTTTGTGGGGGTAAGTTTTTGCAAATTTTCCCAATCAAACAACCATCCCAAAAATTACGGGATGCACCCTTTATTTGAGGGTCAGCTTCCTTTCATGAGGGAACCCATATTAGGGTTTGTCTTTTCCAGGGGTAACAGCGGCGGCGGTTCCTCAAGGTCAAGCTGGACAGTTGATGGGGGCTCAGGTGGGGAATGTGGTGGCGACGCGGTGGCGGCGGGATGACGGCGACAAGGGGCGACAACGAGGGGAGATGCGGCGAGGGAGGGGTGGCGAGAGTTGGGGCGAAGTGGTGAGAGGGGAAAAGGGTAAGCGGGAGCGGAAGGGGTACGTGGGGAGATGACGCGTGCTGGGGTGGGGCGACAGTCTGGAAGGGTCCGGTTGTGGAGGTTGGAGGGTCGGCGAATGGGAGTTGGCATACGAGAGGGTCGAGGGCTTGGAGGGAATAGGTTGGGGTTTTACAGAGGTCGCGGCGGGCGAAGGATGCGGTGTTGAGTGGCGGGGCTGGAATCGGGGGTTCGGGCCCGGTGGGGGTGGTTGAGGGAGGTTCGGAGGCGTGAGGTTTGGGGCGAGTAGCGCAGGAGCGAGAAGGGTAGCGGGATTTACTGGAGGTGATGCGATGGGGTGTTTCGCAGCAGGGGATGCGAGGTCAGGGATGGAAGCGGGGTTGGGTGACGGTACAGGGGGTGTTGTGGGTACGAGTGCCCTGACGGGCATCGAAGGGGGTGCCACGGTTACTGAAGGAGCGGGGGCGGGGGCTGGGATAGGGGTTGCAGGTGCAGCGGGAGGGGGCACGGGTGCAGCGTGTGTGGTTGGTGGCGCGGGGCTGGAGCCGAGAGGTGGCGAGGTTGAAGTAGAGGGTACCTGGGATGATTCCGGTGGTGCGAAGGCGATCGGGGGGCGTAGCGAAGTTGATTCCGAGGGCGGTGGTTGATCGGGAATGACCTGGACAGCAGCTTCTTCCGTATGATCTTCATCAAACATGGGTCCCAAATCTTCCTTTTCTTCGTTCATGAGCAATTCTTCCCCGGTTTGCGTGTTTAACCATGCTTGCACCTTGACGCATGATATAAGTCGCTGTTGGAACTTCTGCGAACCATGAGATAGGCGACTGAGATCAAACTTCAAATGCCAATATGTAACAGGATCGTTGAATCGTAAGAACGATTCCGCTTCCATGCTCTGATACCAAATGATGCAAATTGAAATTTGACGCAACGTCGAAATAAAAATAATTTTGAACGGTGGACTTTTGTGGAGAAAATAGAGGGGTTGAGAAAAGAAAACACGCCGGATGCGCGAGATTCGAGAAGAAGAACGCGTAGATCGCGAGGAGAGAGAGAGAGATAAAATCTCAAATTTAATAAGTACTGAACTGACTAAAACATTGGAGCATCATCCCTTTATATAGGAGGGATGAGATTACAAAAATAGAAATCAAATTTAAATTGAAAACTAATTATCCTAATTTGACTCTAACCAATTAACCGACTAATTTCGAAATTCAAATCTATAACTAATTATTTGAGATCACATGCGATCTCATTTATTCAATTAAAAATACGACAACTTAAATAAACATAAATAAAATTAACGGATAACATTAAATAAATATGTGGCCCTATATTTTGATTCCACGCTGCATCAATTGTAGACCCCCTCGGATCTAGGTACCCATTGACAACACATTCGCAGTATTATATTCACAAAAGATTGCACAAGTTATATGAAAATACTGGGAAATTTTTCGTATTTTTGCATGACATTCAAATCAATATTCACAACCACAGAACAACAAGAGATGTGCTACCAATATTTCATTTCATAAATTTTCATATATTTCTACAACATGTACAAAAATTTGAAATTTTATGAACGAAATGTTGGTGGCACATCTTCATGTTGTTCTGTAGTTGTGAATATTGATTTGAATGTCATGGCAAAAACATGAAAAATTTCCCAGTATTTTCATATAACAAGTGCCCCCACATAGATGTTTTTCCCGATGAGTTACCAAGATTACCTCCTGAGAGAGTTCGAGTTCGAAATCACATTACTACTTTGATATCAAACTGTTGAGTCCCTCAGATTTGGGTACCCGTTTACAACACATTCGCGGTATTATATTCACAAAAGATTGCACAAGGTATGTGAAAATAATTCAATTTTTGAAAGTTATATGATGAGAGCTCGAGGGATAATTCTTGGGAGCATGAAGCGATTATATATTAAATCACTAAACCAAAATTTATAATTCACTTGTTCATGTTTTGTGTATATTAATTTCTAATGAAATAAAACGTAAAATTAGCATTTATAGAACTGTTCAAGTTAATTTTTTTATAAGAAATTGGGTTCATGTTCTCTGTTCTGTGTCTGCTCAAGTGATAAACTAAAAGATATAAATTTTATTTTGATTAATATTCTCTGATTGTTAGATTCACTTCTATGATTAAGTTGCTCCTATAAAAATGTAAAAATCTGGTTACTAATCTTCGTGATCGTATTCACTTTCTGTGGTTTCAAGTGTTTTTATTTAAAAGCAAATTTTTGGTTAATGTTCTCACTCATTTATTGATTTTTGTATTCACTCTCTATCAGTAAGTACCTACTCGGGATCCGATTAATCAATTATTAATTCATGTAAATGCCTATATATATCAGGATATTTGAACCATCAAAAAAATAATCACATATAACCATGTTATCAAAGTTCAAACAGATCTTACACTCTGATATCAAACTATAAACCCTCACGGATCCAAGTATCTGATTATAACATATTTGTGGTATTACATTCACAAAAGATCGCATAAGTATATAAAAATATGGGGAATTTTTTTGAATTTGCATCGCGGTTTTTCCGCGGCATGCATTACGATGTGCTCGGTTTTTGGTCTATTGTGACTGAACGAGTTTTAATTTACGATCAATTGATCGAAATAGGTTATTTATCGTTGATTAATAACTTTATTGAATTTTAGGGACCCTAGTCGGGTCGGGTTCAGCTTTAATTGATCCCGATGTTACATCAACCGAACAACTTTTCCAATGACAACAATGACCCTCCACTGATGTTTATAACCATCGGGCAGAATTTCGATAAGGTGGAGGAGAAGGCTCTTGTCTTTGAGGAGCCCACCTTCATAATTATAGAGAAGGGAGATAAATCAGATATGGTTCGTATCATCTAATGGATCTTGTTGAGAAAAAATAAGAGTTGTTTATTCCTTGAGCCCTATACTCTCTTATATAAAGGAGAGGCTTATGGGTAATTACATAAAGCAGACAAGAGGAAAAGAAAATAGATAAACTAATACAAAGACATAGAAATATAGAAACATATCTCTACATTCCCCCTCAAGATGGAACATAGACATCTATCATGCTCAACTTGTATGAACACTTTTGAAATGATCCTCTAAGTAAGGCCTTGGTGAAAATGTATGTTGTCTGGTCCCCTGAGCTGACATGGGATGTAGAAATGAATCCCTTCTAGTTCATATCAGTATATAGTGGCAATCGACCTCAATGTGCTTTGTTTTTTTGTGGAATGCAGAATTATTAACAATAAACAGGGTAGCCTGATTGTCCTCATTTTAATGACATGGGAAGATGTACATTTATATGTAGATCTATAAGAACTGCTCGAACTCACATCATTTCTGTGCCATCGCCCTGTACTCGGATTAAGCACTAGATCTAGAACTACAGTTTGCTTTTTGCTTTTCCACGAGACAAATGAATCTCCAACAAATATAGCAAATCCAGTTCTGGACTTCATGTCCTTGGGGCACCCTGCATAATCTTCTTCTGCGCATGCTGAGATAGTGGCGGTGCCACCTCTTTTAAATAGCAGCCATGTACACGAAGATGATTTAAGATACCTTAGTATCATTTGTATAGCATCTATATGTACCTAACGTGGTTACTCCATGAATTGGCTCACCCGACTTACAACAAATGAAATATCGAATCTAGTAATAGTAACATAAAGAAGCTTTCCCAACAGCTCTCTGTATCTTCTCCTGTCAACCTCATCAGTATCATCATCATATAGTTTCATGCTTGGTTCCATGGGTGTGGTGGTAGGCCGACGTCAAAGCATTCACGTGTTACTTAGCAAATCAGCGACATATTTCCTCTGGGTCATCACAAGCCCTTGTTGATTTCTAACAAACTCCAATCCTAGAAAGTATTTAAGAGCTCCAAGATCTTTGGTAACAAATTCACAACCCAAAACTTCTTTCGCCCTCTTGATTCCTTGTATGCCATCTCCTGTAATAAGTATATCATCAACATACACCATAATAGAAATCGTACCTCTGGAGGTTCTCTGTATGAAAAGAGAATGATCTGCATTCAATCATTTGAATCCCTGCTTCTCAAACAAATCTGAGAGCTTTTGGAATCAAGCTCTTAGGCTCTGCTTAAGGCCATAGATTGCCTGAAGTCTACACACCTGTGAACCCCCCACCTCAACAGCATATCTCGGCAGTGGATGCATGTAGACTTCCTCCTGAAGATCATCATATAAAAAGGCATTCTTGACATCAAGTTAAAATAGAGATCAATCTCTAATCACAACAACTTATAACAGAATCCGTAGGGTAGAATGACGAGCAACTAAAGAGAAGGTGTCAAGATAATCCACCCCATATGTCTAAGTAAAGCCATGAGCTATAAGGCGAGCCTTGTATCGATCAAAACTGTCATATGCATTCTTCTTCATTGTAAACGCACATTTACAACTTACTATGGACGCCCCAGTTGGGGCTAGGACCAGACTCCAAGTACCTCTAGACTGAAAGGCCAGCATCTCTCCATAGCTAGGCTCCACCTGCTATCTGCAATGCCTCCTGGTAAGTTAGCGGTATAGCCACGATGGGTAAAGCACTAACAAACCTCTTGAAATGACCCGTCAGATGCTCGAAGGTGACATGAGAAGTAATCAGATATGAGGCACATGAACACTTCTGCTTCCTAATAGCAATAGGTAAATCAAGATCATCATCATCCATGCCACCAACCTGATCATCAACCTCTTGAGGTAACTCCTGCTGAGAAACAATATTAGTTCCATCATTAGAAATAATGTTTTCAGAACAAATCTAGGGGGTGCTAGATGACGGACCATGAGCATGAGTAGGAGCACGCCGTCGGTTGCAGTGATGCGGTAATGGTTGAACCAGAACAATAGGTGGTGGGGCTGATGGTGGTGATGGAGGTGGGTAGAGGAGATGTTGATGAGGGTGGTTGGTGTATGGGTGGTGATGGAATGTAGACCTCATTATCTAAATCTGAAGGTGTCAACCTGTCGCCTACAGGAGAAAAATGCATGGCAGACTACAAAATGTGGCATATGTACTGACATAATATCTCTTGTATAGCGGATCATAACAATGATAACCCTTCTGAGTTTTGGAATACCCAACAAAGACATATTTGACAGCTCTAGGAGAGAGCTTGTCAATCCCTGGAGACAACTGATGAACAAACGCAACATATCCAAAAACACGAGGGCTAAGAGAGAACAACTCCTTGTCGAGGAAAATAAAGGAAAAAGGAACCTCATCCCCCAGCATCAATGAAGACATACAGTTAATGAGGTAACTAGCCATGAGAACCGCTTCACCCCAGAAAGAATGTGGAGCACAACTCTGGATAAGGATAGTACGGGTGACATCAAGAACGTGGCGGTGCTTTCTTTCAGCAACAGTTCTGTTGAGGCATATAGGCATACGATGTTTGATGAAGAATACCATGAGAGGATAAGAATTGAGAGAGCGCATGAGTATAGAATTCCAATGCGTTATCAATCATTAAAATTTTGACAGATGTTGAAAAAACATTCTAATGAAATTTATTATTATATTTCCAGC
The DNA here is from genome assembly GCA_037367405.1 of Ottelia alismoides. Lineage (NCBI taxonomy): Eukaryota > Viridiplantae > Streptophyta > Magnoliopsida > Alismatales > Hydrocharitaceae > Ottelia > Ottelia alismoides. The sequence goes on from JAZKJV010006015.1 coordinate 1,222,183, forward strand.
TTCTGATTTATTCTTCAACAAGAAATCACAAGATAGACAACTAAAATCATCCACATCGACTAAATAGAAAATGTGTCCCCGAGGGAACAAGACTTGAACCCCAAATGTCTACATGTAAAAACTCAAAAGGGGAGCGATTTCTCTGACTCTGACTACTAGGGAAGACAGACTGATGATGCTTCCGTAACTGACATGCCTCACAATTGAATGATGAATGTGGTGAAATCTGAGGAAGGACTTGGCGCAATTTTTGAAACGGAAGATAACCAAAGCGCAGATGCCAAAGATAAGAAGAGACCGGTCTAGTGGAATGGGAGGATAGGCCATCATATAGTATTTAGACCAGCCGATAAAACCCGCCCTGCTCACAGCTACAGTCAATCATTAGGCCCGTAAGAATGTCCTGAAAACATGAGATGATTGATTAAATATTGCTCTACAAATTAAATCTCTAGTAATCTGACTAATAGACAATAAATTCATTGAGAAATCAGGAGCATGCAACACATTACGCAATCGCATAGAGGGCGTCCAGGTGATCTCCCCCTGTCCTATGATTGTGGAATGAGTCCCATCTGCTATGACCATAGTCCTCCCTGGAGAAACATGTCTATAGGCTATAAGTTGATCTCTATCTTCACACAAATGATGTGTGGCACCAGAATCAATGACTCATTCTGAGATATATGAACCATGATAGGAAGTAAAGGCATGAACACTACATGAGGTACCAGCTCCTACAATAGCAGCAATGTTCAAACTGTTCTCTGAAGCAGATGAAGGGGTACAACCTGGGGGCATGTGATCTCTAAGTCGAGACACAAGCTCATCATATCATTGATCTAATGTCGATGGAGCTGCATAATGTTGGACCTGGTCTGCTATGCATGGGGACGCTGGGAAACCATGCTTGAAGTAGCATGTATCTTCTGAATGACCAGATCTATGACAATATTTACAAGATGGTCCACGATCACGTCCACCTCTACCATGTGATCCTCTTTCACGGAAATGAGATGGACTGCCTCTTCCACGAGAGGCCACCATGGCAGAGGAATTCGGCATTGGAGCAGGAGTTAAGATATTGATCCGACTCAACCTACGAATGGCCTCCTCTATGAGAGGAATGATAGCATCTGCTAGTATCTGGGAGGAAGCAGTCTCATACTATGACTCAAGAGAGGACAGGAAGACCCCAACCATTGTAGCACTCCGGTATGTCTTCAATTGCTCTGGAGTAGCCATGAGAGGCATGAAGCTACAAAGATTCTCAAACATCCAACACAAGGTAGTATAATAAGCATGTAGAGGTCGACCATTCTGCTTTATTGTGAAATTGTCATGCTAAAGTTGTAGAATTTTTGTCTCATTCTTGGCATGTGAATACGTAGTAGCAAGAATATCCTACATGACTTCGGCAGTGGACTGGTGCAGGACATTATTTGCAATATCTGGTATCAAGGTACCAGACAACCAGACCTCAGCATAAGCATCATCAGCTTCCCATGAGGCATACAACCTTGTCTTCTCCGTTGGCTCTTCCTCGGTAAGAATATGCTTCTTACCCATCGATTTAATTAGGCTCATGAACTGCATGACCCACAACTTAAAATTCGACCCAACCATCTTGGCTATGGATGCTGGATCACGGAAGGCGCCCAGGCTGGGGATATCTATCTTGTTCTCTGACATGTTGCCGCTCGAAGAAGACAAGGATTGTAGACTAAACGAAAAACTTGTCTACACGGACATAAGGGAGGCTGGTTGCATGTGCAGACTGAAATAGCAATCAGCCCCATCAAGGAGGTGTCCCTGTTACGACGACAACTTTGGCGACTACAGCCGCAAGTGGTGGGGTTCACCCGTAAAGGGAGGGATGGCGAGCCTAGCTGCAGGACGGTCCGCCCACAAGAGGATCCGGTCGCAAGGCAGGGGCGATAGGGGTGTCGGGGTCGCAGGGGTGGCAGGGGTTGTTTCGCGGGACTAGGGCTGTGTCGTAAGCGAGGGGCAGCAGGGGCTGTGCCGCGGGGGAAGGGGCGGTAGGGGTTGTGCCGCTGGCGACGGTGTCGCGAGAGGGCTGGAGATGGGGTTAGGGTTACGGTTTCGGGTACAAGAGCTCTAGTCTAGGACCACCGCTCTGATATCATGTTGGGAAAAAAATAAGAGACTTGTTTATTCTTTAAGCCCTAGCCTCTCTTACATAAAGTAGAGGCATGTGGGCAAATTCCATAAAGCAGACAAGAGGAAAAGAAAATAGATAAACTAATACAAAGACATAGAAATGTATCTCTACATATCCTGATCTGATTGCACTAAAACATGCGTATCTTGAGCTCTCAACATGGATTTCAATATTCTTCACCTCGTCAGAAAGATCTCGACGAGCAATGCGCAATAGAGTGATCACTTGTCCTAATTGGATATCAGGTGCTCTCTGTATTTATAAAAAAATAGGGTTTTACAATCACCAATGATCTTAGGGAGCTTCAGTATTTCTTTAGCCTAGAGTTTGCCAAAAATCACAAAAGGCTCGTGGCGAAAGAAGGCATGCGAATATTCCTTCTTTCAGAAACTGGATGGCAGATTGCAAGCTTTCTACTATTTTCTACGGACACCAATAAGAAACTTTATGATGATGACACATAGGAGGTCGATAAGAGTAGATACATAGAGCTAGTTGGGAAGCTCCTCTATATCACAAGTATCAGACATGATATCGCCTTTGTTGTGAGAAAAATCAAATAGTTTATGAAGCATTCACGACATGGTCACATAGATGCAGTCACAGAGATTCTTAGATACCTTAACTCCTCCTGAGGTACGAGACTACTCTTCAATAAGGAGGCATCTATTGATGTATCATGTTGTGCTAATGAAGACTATTGGATGTCCAAAGGATAGAAAATACACTACATGTTTTTTATTTAATTGGTGGTTCTTTAGTTACATGGAACAATAATAAGCAGAGATACCTAGTGTAGAATCTGAGTACAGAGCCATGGCTCGAGTCATCTCTGAGATGATGTGGGTCAAGCCAATCTTGATTGAGTTAACAATGAAGATATCTCTCCTAATGCTGCTCATTTGTGACAACCAAGTAGCCTTGTTCATTACCACTAGTTCAATATTACATGAGCGGACAAAGTACATTGAGGTCGAATGTCATTACACCAAAGGCATGATCCAGAATGGCTTCGTATTTATTTCTCGTGTCAATTCGACAGAACAAATGGTTGACATCTTCAATAAAGCACTCGCCAGGGGAACATTCCAGAAGTGTACATCCAAACAAAGGATGATAGACATCTATGTTTCAGCTTAAGGGGAGTGTTATAATATTATTGTATAATAACCATAATTTTCTACTCGTCACGGGATCATAGAATAAATACAGGTTGGCTAAAATGGAGAGGATCTTATACTGCACTATGTGATAAGAAATTCCTTTGATAATCAAAGGAAAGTATTACAAAGCAGTCGTGAGACCCGGTATGCTCTATGGATCTGAATGATGGCATGTGAACCATAGATGTATGCAAAGAATAACAGTATGAAAATGCTAAGGTAGACACATGGTTATATACGAAAAGATTAGATTTGGAATGATACGATCAAAAAAAAAGTTGATGTCGCTCTGATAAAGAATAGGATGAGAGAAAACCGCTTAAGATGGTTTGGCCATTTGCAAAGTAGGCCAGTTGATGCATCAATTAGAAGATGCGAGATTTGGGGTGTTAAGCAAGTTAAAAGAGGGTGAAGAAGGCCCAAGAAGTGTTGGAATGAGACCATCCAAGAGGATCTTAGTTATTTGGATCTAAGCCTGAAGATGATTAAGATAGATCTGAATGGAGGCAAAGAATCCATGTAGTTGACCCTACTTAAGGTGGGGAAAGGCTTTTGTTGTTGTTGTAACAGCATGTATTTTCTGTATAAGCCCAATTCAGCATCTCTCTAGCCCAACAAGGCAGCCGCATCTCATCTCTAGAGTTTCCTCTAAATATAGAGGCCCCTAAGGCTCAGTAATAAACACTCGCTTATTTCCTTTCCACAAATAGCATTAGTGACGTAGAAGACAATATAAATTTTCAGCATTTTTTAGAATGATTACATGGACCTCAATATAGCTCATGCTTCTTCTTTGTTTCCCATTCGGATGGCATCTTGATGGACATGACCATAAATGTATTTTATTATGATAACTAACAAAGAAGATCGCAACCATCCAAGATTCAATGATGGGTAGAGGTTTTTTATTTTTTATTCGTTGGAGAGGGAAGTGACGAGGTAGCTATCTCCTACAAGCATGATCACACTTCAATGGAGCATTTTACAATTGGTCACTGGAAATCTTGTCATTTAGAGGATTTGACTAGAGTATCGTTATAATAGAGCTACAACATAGGCATGTTGCAAGTTTCTTTAGACGAATCATTTATTTTGGGATTTTAGAACAATGAGCAACGCTTTCGTATGATATGTAATAACAGCGGCAATAATTTCGCAAATAATCCAACTATTCATGTGCATATCAAGATAACAGAAACTGATGACCGCTTATTCATAATGTTTCCATGAGATACCGAATTAGTACTCGTAATGTGCTCTTAATCCCATATGAACATCTTACATAAGCATCTAGAAAGCCACTTCGCGACTATGTCGTCCTTTCCAGGCAGGATGTGGCTGATCCATATGTTCTAGTTTAAGCTGTTAAAAGTGATTTTTCATTCGAGTTTTTTAGTATGCAGGGTGTAGCATTATGATGTATTGGATAAAGAGAGACCTACATCGTGCTAGGAAAGCTGGCAGCAAGTTTGAAGATGGGTAGGTGTTTTGCAAAAAAATGTTCTAAGCAGGCATCTCGTAGATGTGAATGATCATCGAGAGAAATACCCACCCGACAGGGTGTACTAGATGCAGGTCTCTCGGTACGTGTAATGTGCTCTTATAGTCCCAGACAAACAGATTGCAGAAGCATCCACGAAGACGCTTCCTCAGACTCAACCCTGTTGACGTTTCCAAGCTGGGCATTTCGATGTATATGTTCGAACTTGAGGTCTTAATACTCATTTTTCCATTTGCTTTTTAGCATGCTTTTACAACATGCTCTCCATAAAGAGAGACCTGCACCTTGCTCATAAAGCTGGCAGTAAGTTATAGGCACCCTGCTTAAAACTTCTTTTTGGATGAAAAAGAAGTCGAAGAGCTATAGGCAGTAACAGTGGACAACTTCGGGGAGGTCAGGATTCAGGAAAGAAGTTTAAGCAGGTTTATCGCAGACTACTAGGCCGACATTGTGATGAACACCCAAAGAATATGAACTATGGTCTGAGAAATGCTGGATAGAGATTTCCTTTGTCACAGAAACCCCTATCTTTAATCACCAAACAAGACAATAGAATCAAGATTACATTTTCCCCTCTTTTACTGCTTAACAAACAAAGGGGATATCTTCATGTGGTAATTGAACAGAAATCAGCCCTTTTTATACTAGAAGCATTCCAACTCCACAACAAATGAAAATGTGTGGTGCCACACATTTTCATTTGTTGTGGAGTTGGAATGCTTCTAGTATAAAAAGGGCTGATTTCTGTTCAATTACCACATGAAGATATCCCCTTTGTTTGTTAAGCAGTAAAAGAGGGGAAAATGTAATCTTGATTCTATTGTCTTGTTTGGTGATTAAAGATAGGGGTTTCTGTGACAAAGGAAATCTCTATCCAGCATTTCTCAGACCATAGTTCATATTCTTTGGGTGTTCATCACAATGTCGGCCTAGTAGTCTGCGATAAACCTGCTTAAAATCCGTACCTGCAGTGTTGCATCATATAACCTTTGTGCATTTCTGTGCGCCAATGTCAATAAAATCCATCAATACAAAATTTCAAATTTTCATAATAAGCAAATTTTTGCATATGCAAACCAAAGGCCTAGAAAATGAGGTAATTGTTATAGCAATACACATTTGAGATATGATGAGAATAGTGGACAGGTGAATCAATAGGGTAGTTGGATCTTGTGAAAAAATTGACTACTGCGTAGATAGGGTTCTACATCGCCTGTATTGAGAATGTTGGATGTGAGTGGTGCCTATATGTAAGGTCTTGTGCTAGAGGTTTCGGTGAGAAGATTCAATACACTAGTTTTTTTCTTAACAAATTCAATACAAAAGTCTTAAACCTTGTCCTCATAAGTGTGCCTTCTATGTTTGTGAATATATAGTTAGGGTATGCACCATTATAATTCACCACTATTAACCCCAATTAAAGATTCAATAGACAATCACAGCTATTAAACCGCTTCTCCATGGGGTAGGCTGGTCGTCGTGACCATCTCGGAACCCGAAAATTGAAGTTTTGATAGTGTCATTATCTCATATTTCAATATAGTATCAAAGCAAGTCGGTTCTAAGTTTCACTGTTTCGAGGTTCAATTTTCTTCTTGTCACATTTTTATGTTCCTTGATGTTCGTGGATTATTGAAGATCGTGAATATTGCACATGTGTTCGATATAAGGCATGGAGTGGCCACGTGAGGAGCTTTCCTGTTGTCAACAAGCATAAGGAATGCAGAGAATCTCCAAAACCCTAGCATTCGAAGAAGGTGGTGATGCCCCTCTTCGCAGAGCATGGAGAATGGAGAATAATAGAAGAGGTCATATGCCAACAATTGTGGAATTATCTAGGTACACACTATGGTTATAAAGGTAAAAGAATATAATGGCGCATGGCAAGGTAATACAAGTCACATGGCAAGGTAAAAGAATATAATGGCGTTTACATACCAAGGCCATGTTAATGTGCTTACGACTCGAGGCAGCAACTTTGATGACGCAATGACATGGATCGCAATGAGGTGAGCTCATGAAACTAAGGTAGCATGGCTCATCTTTGCGAGACGGTGATGATTCTCTTCTGTCACGAGGAGAGGTTACACGAGGCACTAGCCATGTTTAGGTGATGAGAATTATGAGGTAGTCACACATTGGCTATAAAGGAGGCAACTTCAGAGGAATGCATGGAGAGAATGATGGCCATGAGGCATTTGAGTAATGTCGAAGGCGACGAAGCTCCAACATGCACAATCTATGAGGTGCAATGCAAAACAGATATGATGTGACATGGTAATGCGCATTCGGCAATGAAGGCGGTATACCCATGATACTTTATTCACTTAGCTCGATTGAACATCTACATGTATCTTACGAGTACTAGAAAAAGGGGATGAAATATTAAAGTTATTTTTTTAAGAAAGATATTAAAAAAATTTAAACTCAACATTTGAATAAGCTCTTCAAAGAGATTGATTGTCATCCATTTGGATGGGATGTGATTTGGTTCCACCTCTCTTTCAGTGTTATCCCCATTACGAGATCCTCTCAAGGTTCCAGTGAGAGAGAACCAATTTCTCAACGTCTTGTATGAGAGAGGGAGTCGATCTCCATGTTTTCGTAATAAAGAGGCACGTCCTAAGATCCCATGAGAGGCCTCGCTTTCAAGAACCTTATATAGGCATTTGCACAACTTTATAGTTTATCCAACCATTGAGAGTTGAGAGAGAGAAGGAGCAATCTTCCACCAAAGGACATGTTGTGGGCAAGAGATCTACACTGAGAGAAACTCGTTGATGCTGGTAAATTTGATCGATGCATGTGCAGAACGCGAAAGCCAGATTTCTTCATGATAGCTTAATAGATTTTTAATCTAGATTCTATCCCTGTATCTACTACTCACCAACAGGATAGAGACGAATCATACTTGTCATTAGCAATCCAAGAAGCATGTACTGATTTTCAAGGTAGTCGATGTTATCATGTATTATATGTATGGGTGATTAAGAGTATTTTTCACAAGCATTACATGATCCAATTTGAGGGCGTGTGTTAAGAATAGTGAAGGGTTGAATCTATTGGGGAGACTGGATATTGTAGAAAATCCATCTATTGTGTAGTTAAGGGTTGTGTATTTTGAGAGAGTTGGGTGTAAGCATGATTGAAATACAGGGACTTGTGCTAAGATTTAAATGAGATAAGTTAAGTAGGGAAGACATCTACCAACTCAAACCACATAGATCGAAATTTTTCCTTTGTTTTTGTTGCGCATTTGCACTTTCAGATTCCAACAAGGTTAAAATGTAAGGGCAATCGATGGGTTAATCACTTTGTCAGTCAAACTACCATAGTTCTTTGAAAGAGTCAAGTCAGCACAGTTATCAACTTACAAGAGGGGGTGTTCTCTGTGCAATATGCTGAACCGCAACAGACCACTGGCTATTCCACATATATGGTCCAGCAACAGCCTGCAGAGCTGCTACACTCAAGCTGCCTGAACTACTTAATGTAGTGGAAACAGATTTCTGTGATTGCTGATTCGGCTGAATAGGCGGTGCTAATCCATATAACACAACATAAAACCATAAGTTGCGATATAGCTTTAGAAGTGAAGGCTCTATATCAGATGTGGGGTCAATATCAGAACATATTTCAGCTACGGCAGGAAGCAAAGGGCCCAGAAAATCAGCACCACTCCTGAAATAACCGCAACAATCAAACAAGTTAACGAAAAAGTCTTCACACCGGAGGCAGTGTTGGAGAACATATACAATATAATTCTGAACATCTAAAAGTGCAATTCAGTGTTGCATCGAAAAAATATACAAGAAAAAATGGAAAAATTACTCGGTGTGAATAGCAAGCAAACTATATATTATCCAATCTCGTTTAAATGCTACCTTCCTGTTTTGGACTCTATGGCAAGCCCAACATCAGAGCACAAAGATAATAGACGATGGCGATAATCTGATCTTAACTTTGAACTACTGAGGCGTGTTGCAACTAGAAGGAATCCAGCAGGAAGAGTCTACAATACGTCATTGATTAAGAAAAAATGTTTATGGACAGAGGTTGTAATATGAAAAATAACAATCCAGGAAATTTTAATTTGTCCAAGGTATGTAGAAGCAACATTAGGTTGAAATCTACCTCAACACGCTCTGTGAGAGCTTCTGGGGGTAATGTATTACTTTCTGCATTTCCCACAGCTTTAATTTTATCCAAATAGCTTCTTGTCATCAGGACAACTGTCTCACGGTATGATTTCTCAAAACCCAAGCAAGCCATGCGAGAGACCGCATCAAGAAGCTGGAGTGTTTGATGAAAAAATATTGAGAACAGCTCACTCGGGTATCAAAAAATATGGAAGTAGTAGACTCGAATAAACCAGTTAGATGGGACACAATAAAAGAAAAAAACAAGATGGAAAGACAAAATTGCATACGCAGAGACGCAATTTATTCGGAGCAGAAGCATCACCCTCTTCCAAGCTTTCAATAAAAAGAGGTAATATCATGTCTACCACTTCCCACTTATTAACGGAAACACACAAGTCAGCAAGCAATCTTATAAGATTTAGTTGCACAAGTGGCACATTTTGCTTTTCTCTGTTGTCCTGAAAAGAAAAACAGTTTGTTAAAATCTATTATTTCTTGATAGACATCTTAAAAGAATAATTTCCATAACTATTACAAATATCCATCCATGATTCCAAAGAATACATCACTGCACAGTAAAAAACCTTGCACCACTTTATTTAATCCGAAATACAGTATACAAATCCAGCCACAATTAAATTATGGAAACCCAAATGTTAGAGTAAAACAATACTCTGATGTGTTTATTCCATAGAGCCCTCGGGTCTCTTATATAGGGAGAAAACCCTTGGGTAAATTACAGAGTCTTACAAAATATAAATAGAAATTATGAAACAATAAAACGTAACATATATATAAGTCTCTACACTCCCCCTCAAGATGGAGCATAGATATCTATCATGCTCAGCTTGGAAGAACATCTCTGGAAAGGTCCTCTGAGCAGTGGTTTGGTGAATATGTCAGCCGTCTGATCCTCTGAACTGACATGAGAGGTGGAAATGAAGCCCTTCTGAATCATGTCTCTAGTAAAATGACAATCCACCTCGATGTGCTTTGTTCTCTCGTGAAACGCTGGATTATTGGCAATAAACAATGCTGCCTGATTGTCACATTGGAGATTCATAGGCAGAGGGACATCTACAGTCAGATCTTCTAAGACTGCTCTAACCCACATCATTTCTGCAGTTGCTTGTGCCATGGCTCTGTACTCGATTCTGCACTGGACCTCGCCACAACAGTCTGTTTCTTGCTTTTCCAAGAAACTAAAGAGCTTCCTATAAAGATAGCAAATCCAGAAGTGGATTTACGATCCCTTGGACATCCTGCAAAATCTGCATCTGCACACGCTGAAATAGATAGATCCGTATCTTTCCTAAATAGCAACCCTGTGCCTGGGGAAGACTTCAGATATCTCAATATCATATACAAGGCATCCATATGAACTTGCCTTGGCTGCTCCACAAATTGACTCACCCGGTTTACTGCAAAGGCAATATCCGGTCGAGTTATAGTAATATATAAGAGCTTACCCACCATCTCTCTGTACCTTCTTTTGTCCACCTCCTCGGTATCATCATCGTACAGCTTCATGCTTTGGGTCCATAGGTGTACTTGAAGGTCTGCATCCAGTCATTCCTGCTTCAGCTAGCAAGTCCGTGACATATTTTCTTTGAGTCATCACCATTCCTTGTGCATTTCGTGCAAACTCTATCCCCAGAAAATATCGTATCGTGCCCAGATCCTTCGTAATGAACTGGTTTCCCAACAGGGACTTGGTTATCTCAATCCCCTAAGCATCATCTCCTGTGACCAAGATGTCATCAACATATATCATAACAACAACTGTACCTCTAGGGGTCTTCTGTATGAACAATGAATGGTCCGCATTTGATCTCCTGAACCCATGTTTTTCAATTAGCTGAGACAGCTTCTGGAACCATGCTCGGGAACTTTGTTTAAGGCCATAGATAGCCTTATGAAGTCTGCACACCATCTGAGTCTCCCCATCAGCAGCAAATCCTGGTGGCTGCTGCATGTAGACTTCCTCCTGTAGGTCTCCATACAAAAAAGCATTCTTGACGTCAAGCTGAAAAATGGTCCAGTTACGTACCACAGCAACAGATAGGAGGATGCTAAGAGTGGAGTGTCTAGCCACCGGTGAAAAAGTATCCAAGTAATCTACCCCATATGTCTGGGTAAATCCCCGTGCTACAAGTCTTGCCTTGTACCTGTCAAGACGTCCATCCGCATGATATTTCACCGTAAAGATCCACTTGCAACTCACCACGGGAGCACCTGAAGGAATGGGAACAAGAGACCAAGTCTCTCGAGACTGCAGAGCACGCATCTCCTCTTCCATGGCTAGACGCCAGCAATCAATCTTCATGGCATCTTGATAGGTCCGTGGAATCTCAACAGACGAGACAGCAGCTACAAACTTCTGGAAGTCCCCATTGAGACGATGAAATGAGACTTGAGAAGCAAGCGGGTACGAAGCACACTGTCGCCTTGGCTTCCTTTGAGCTATAGGCCGATCAAGATCGTCTATGACTGGCGGATCCTCCTCCTGTTGTAAAGACTCCGGCACCGGTGCATTGGCTAATCCATCATTAGTGGTAACATCAGAACATACCTGAGGCGTGCTGGATGGTTGGCATGTGGCTTGAGCTGGCCCTGTTCGCCTTGTATAGAACTTAGGAAATGGTATAATTGGAGGTGGTGGTGGTGGTGGAGGTGGATTAGAGGATTGACTCAGACTTGGAGGTGGAGGCACATAGACATGAGAGTCCGTGGATGTGGAGGAGATCAGTCTGTCACCTGCAGGGGAGAAGTACATGACTGGTTCGAAAAAGGTAACATCAGCACTCACATAGTATTTGTTATGAATGGGATCATAACAACGATATCCTTTCTGTGTCCTGGAGTAGCCCACAAAAACACACTTGATAGCCCTAGGAGAGAGCTTATCAAGTCCTGGAGATAATCGGTGGACAAACGCAACAGTCCCAAAGACCCGAGGTGTAAGTGTAAACAAATCTTTGTCAGGAAATAGAAGAGAGAAAGGGGACTTTTCGCCAAGTACAGTTGTAGGCATGCGGTTAACCAGATAGCATGCTGTAAGGATAGCATCCCCCCAAAAAGATAAGGGTGCGGAACTTTGAATAAGTAATGTGCGAGCAATGTCAAGAAAGTGTCTATGCTTTCGTTCTGCAACACCATTTTGTTGAGATGTGTATGCACATGTGGTTGGTGAATAATACCTTTAGAAGAAAGAAAGCGAGCAAGAGAACGAGTGCAAAATTCCAAGGCATTGTCAGTACGCACATACTTAATAGTAGACGAAAAAACATTTTGAACCTCATTGATAAGATTTTGAATAACACTTCCTGCTTCTAATTTATTCTTGAGAAGAAAAGTCCAGGACACTCTAGAAAAATCATCAACAATAACTAGATAAAACCTGTGCCCCTGATGATCTGGGACACGACTGGGACCCCAAATATCTATGTGAAATAACTCAAATGGGGAGCGACTGCTCCGACCCTGACGACTGGGGAAGCTAGACCGATGGTGCTTCCCTAACTGACATGCTTCACAACGAAAAGACGAACCCGGAGATATCTGAGGCAGGAGGTGGCGCATTTTCTGTAGTGGCAGGTGACCAAATCGAAGATGCCAGGTATATGGTGAGACGGAGCCCTGAGAATGTAGTGAGATTCCAGCATACGAGGTCCGTACAAGACGATAGAGGCCATTGTGCTCAGAACCACAACCAATCACCCTGCCCGTTAGTATGTCCTGAAAAATAACAGAAGATGGATCAAATATAGCACGACAATGCAAATCTCTAGTAATCTGACTAATGGATAATAGATTCATATAGAATTCTGGTGCATGTAAAACATTCTGTAAGTGCATAGAGGGCAGCAAATCCGTCTCCCCCTGACCGACGATCGGGGAATGAGTACCATCAGCAATGAGTACAAAGCGACCAGGCTGAACAGCTCTATAGGACTGCAGGATATCTCTATCATGACATAGATGATGGGTGGTCCAGAATCAACAATCCAACCTGTGAGATCATGGTTATGATATGAGACCGGAGGACTACCTGAGGCAGTGGCAGAGGCAGATGTACTGGCGGATGCCGAAGCGGCAATATAGGCGTCAGCACCCTCTGACGATGACTGTGGCATGATATCACGAAGCCGTGCCACTAGCTCCTCGAACCTGTGATCTGGAGTAGATGCTGGTGGACCCTGAACATGATCAGCGACATGTGCAGAAGGAGGGAAGCCATGCTTGGAATAGCATGTATCCTCCGAGTGACCAGTACGGCGACAGAATGAGCACGTAGAGCGTATGCGACCTCCTCGGCCACGTCCACCACTTCCTCTGCCACGGAATGAGGACGAACCACCACGTCCCCTCGAAACTGCCATTGCTGATGGAGGTGCAGTTGCTGTATTCGATGGAACAGGTACACGACTGAGCCTCCTGTATACTTCTTCCATCGGTGGGATGGTGGCGTCTGCAAGGATCTGAGAGCGTGCTGCCTCATACTCAGGGTCAAGGGCAGCGAGTAATACGCCAACCATAGTGGCGTTGCGGAACGTCTTCTGCTGTTCCGGCATGGCTGTGAGCGGAATGGTGCTATAGAGTTTCTCGAACATTCCACGAAGCGACGTGTACAGGGAATGTAGAGGCCTCCCGTTCTGCTTTGTGGTAAAGATATCATGCTGCAACTGGAGCATCTTCGTCTCGTTGCGTACCTGAGAGTACGTCGTGGCCAAAATATCCCACATCGCCTTGGCGGTGGGTTGGTGGAGGACATCATTCGCTATCTCCGTCGTGAGCGTTCCTGAGAGCCAAACCTTGGCATACGCATCATCGGCCTCCCATGAGGCATATATTCCTGTCTTCTCCGGCGGTTCATCCTCGGTAAGAATATGCTTCTTACCACACGACTTCATGAGACTGAGGAACTGCATAGCCCACAGTTCGTAATTTGTCCTGTCCATTTTGACGATTGGTGCCGAACCCTTGAAGGCACCTATGGCGGGCATATCGATCTTTTGTTCTGACATACTGCCGGAGAAGAACAACTAGTGATAGACCAAGAAAATGTTGTCTACCAAGACCTTTAAGGATTCAAGTGCATATGTAGACGTTATGCACTTGAACCCAACATCTAGCCGAGACCGACCGAAGGAGAGGCGCCCCGGTGATGAGTAGAGGCTGTGGAAGCCTCTACCGAAGAGAGATGGCGGCTGGGAGGGTCCCGGCGGTGGGGCTGGGCGGCGCGGATGGGTCCCGGCGGCGGCTGGAGGCCGGGGGCGGAGAGAGGGAGCCGGCGGGATGGCTAGGAGCAAGGTTCGAAAAAACGAAAGGCGGAACGAGGCGTTTTCCCTGGAAGCGAGGCGAGGCGTAGCCTCGAGGCGGTCGAGGCGTAAGCCTCAATTTGTATAGAAAAATAATTATAAAATATATAATAAATATATTTATTGGTGAAATAATATAAGCTGACAAACATATAGTATGTAACAATGTAATATATGATGATATTACGAAGATAAGAGCATGAAAAAGAATATGTCAATGCCATAAACCTTTTTACTGAATTTCTACCCAATCAGAAGGAAATCATTGGCTGTAACTATTGCTAAAATTTTTATCTAAAGAGGATTGGCTATAGTTGTCAATATAAATATCCAAGTTGTTGATATGAATCATATGATTTGAATACTAACTATATGTTCTACTGCACTCAAATGAAGAATGGTCTGATATCCTTCCTGTGCCACCATACCCTACCAGTACGGGGGTCAGCGAGCCTGGGGGGGCTAGGGTGGGCCAGGTTGGCCCCCCCTTGCGGGGGTGCAGGGGGCAGCGCCCCCGTCCCAAATTTTTTTCTTATATGAGTATTCAAATTCGTATACAGTTTTTTATATGTTTAAGGATGTAATAGTAAGAGTTCACTGAAATAATTTGGCATGTTAATGGTAAATATGAATGTGAAAGAGGTCAAAGAGATCAAATTTAAGCATTCATCTTGCATAAATATATACTCAACAACAAGACCTTTATAAACATATGAAAATATGAATAGGAATAATTTTTTCCTTTAAAAAAATACTTGAAAAAGCCCTCACGCCTCACCTAGCGCCTCGCCTCGCCTCGACCGCCTCAGGCATCTGAGGCGCACGCCTCAGCCAAGGGGTCTGAGGCGGTCACCTCAGGGCGTTTTCTCAATGCCCCGTTTCCCCTCGACCGCCTCAGCGCCTCGAGGCGCGTTTTTTTAAACCATGGCTAGGAGCCCCGCAGGAGGGCTGGCGGAGAGGGCTGGGGACCGGCTGAGAGGGCTGGGGGCCCGGCGGAGAGGGCTGCAGGCCCGGCGGGCTTGTGGGCGGCGGCGGCACGGGGTGGGGGGGCGGGTGGAGAAAACCCTAGGTTAGGGTTAGGGCTCTGATACCATGTTAGAGTAAAACAATACTCTGATGTGTTTATTCCATAGAGCCCTCGGGTCTCTTATATAGGGAGAAAACCCTTGGGTAAATTACAGAGTCTTACAAAATATAAATAGAAATTATGAAACAATAAAACGTAACATATATATAAGTCTCTACACCAAAGAATAAAGACTCTACACTAGCTGTTTCATCATCTATCACCCAAACGAACGCACACCCCTACATTCACATGGACACGCACATGAACTGGTGAAAGAGCATGCTGTCTGTGCACATTACTGACCTAGAGAGATTTAAATGACATGCACATGTGCAC
Source organism: Ottelia alismoides (assembly GCA_037367405.1). Taxonomy (NCBI): domain Eukaryota; kingdom Viridiplantae; phylum Streptophyta; class Magnoliopsida; order Alismatales; family Hydrocharitaceae; genus Ottelia; species Ottelia alismoides. The sequence continues at coordinate 1,237,897 of JAZKJV010006015.1, forward strand.
AGACTCGCAGTATTGATCTAGTGATGTATGGATTTCTAGTCATGAAGGGTTATTTCATATGTAGCTGATTCCTGTCAAATACAATCGCTCAAATACAAATAATGTCCTCTGCCATCAAAATGAACAAGAAATAACATCATTTAATAGGTTGTCCATCCAAAATCAAGGAAATCAAAGTGCGTCGCACTTGTATCACAAAATGAAAAGTTGTACTTATTATAAGAGCTCTGTATTAGTTTATATAGGAGGGAGTGCAAAAGTAGTACAAGAATCCAATGTAGAAGAAATAATAATAGTGTTCAGGGAAATAATAAATGACATCTATACTCTATCATTCTCTCACCACAACCCTGTAAGTTGAAGCATATATATCATGCATGTTTATCTTGGAAATGTATCGATCAAATATGGCCTTTATGAGAGGCTTAGTAAATATAATAACACTTCGATCACCCAATGAGACAAGCCTTCTAGATCAAGTCGTGAAAGTAGAGGTAGCCGACTTTAACATGTTTAGTTCTCTCATCTCATGAAATATAGGGTTGTTGACGACAATGATGGCATCTTGATTGTCACATCTTATCTCCATAGGTAGTGTCTCAAATCAATTCAAATGTCATTGCACCGTAGCCATGTGTAATCTATTCTGGTAGCACTCAATCTAGCAACAACAATCTGTCTTTTTACTACACTAGGTAAAAAAATTGCCTCCAACAAAAGTGCAATAACTTTGTAGTTGACAGTCATTCCTACAATGGTCATAGTCAACACAAATATCACATCATGTGGAATGCCCTTTGCCATGAAATGTCCTAAGAGAATTAATAATATGCATAACCACTTCAAGATGCATTCTTGTGGGACAATTCATGAATTTGGTAACTCAGGCCATAGCAATGGCCAACAACAACATCCGATTCGGTGACAGAAGTTTATAAAAGCTTGCCATGATGGTCATGTACCGCAACAGATCAACCTACTCGCAGATACCCTCATATCCCATAGGGCTTAGCAGTTAGCAATCAAGTCTACGGGAGTAAAGGACACCCTGGATATAAGCAACGCAATCTATGTAAGAAAAATAGGGACTTGATTCCTTCTGTGATATAGTAAGCTCGATTTATAAGCTACCTCTATTTTTCTTTTTTGAATCAATTATAAGTTAGTATGCTACCTCTATACCAAGATAGCATCGCAATGTGCTAAGATCCTTGAGAACAAAGTGCTTGCTTTAAACTTTCTTCAAGATAGTTATGCCCTTATAGTTACCGTCATTGACTATGATATCATCAACCTAGATAAGCATCATTACAATTCCACTAGAAGACACATAAAAAAAGGACCACTTATGTCGGATCAAATAAGCTACGTTTGTTGAGATTAATTTTGAAGCCATACTCTAGGACTCTGATTCATTGACATATATGGCATAATGAAGCTTAACCTCTTGAGACTCATTAACCAAAAAACAAGGTGACTATGTACCTTAAATAGATTTCCATATAAGAAGTTGTTCTTCACATCAAACCAGCAAAGAGAAAAGAAGATGTGTTACATGCATCATGCTTGACAATGATGATCCATTCACAATCCAATAGTTCTATCAGAAGACTCAACAAAGACCTAAGTAACTCATTCATACCGTGCCTTACCTAATATGCTTGATGGATAGTGACACCTGGGACAATAATAGTATTCTTCCAAAAAAAGGACTGATAGTAAACAGATGATATTCTACTTGTAGATACTCGAGCATGACATGATCGAAGATATGATGTCAGGTGCATGACTCCTTGCCTTATCATAGGCGCCTCATCATCCTCCTACATTACTTATTTTTTAAATGTGGATCTAAGATGAGCAATATACATCAGGATAGGCTTAGGTGCCAACATTTTCTTAGAGAGGGATTTATCTGATTGATCTATATCTATGAAAAGATGGAACTCTTGGAGAAAATAAAAAGGAAGGTAATCCAGACTTTAAAGTATGATCATGAGATCGAATTCTAGAAACTCATGGGCAAACTCCAAAAAGAGTTGACTCAAAAAATAAATTCAAAAAGAATGGCATCAGCTGATAAAATGTAGCGATGATAAGTAGGATCATAACACATTCGCTTTTCAATCCTAAAGTACCCAAAAAGGCGCATTTGGAAGTCCTTGGAGCTAACGTACCCCGACCATGCTCCAAGTTGTAAACAAAAGTAACACATCTAAACTCATGAGTCAGGATAAGGAACAACTTCATGCCACTAAAGAAAACAAAGTAAAGATTTGTGTTCTTAGAGAACATAGGAGCGAATGTGATTAATTAGAAATCATGATTGCAACCTCCAGTATGTTATAGTCACAGTTACATACACATAAAGGGCTCTTGCCACATCTAGAATGTGTATATGCTTCCTCCTAGCAACCTCATTTGTGGGTAGTGTAAAAATATGGTGTAATGGATGATATCCAACCTCTATAGGTCGTACACAGTGCGAAACTCGATGGCATTTTTACAACACATAATTTTGACAAAAGCAATAGAATTATGAACTCTGATTACAACAATAACAAGCTTTCATCAAATCCCCCACTCAAACTCAGCCTTCAACAAAAACATCCATGAAATGAGAAGAATCGTCTACAATGTCAAGATAAACAGCTGTCCTTGATTTTTTATGAAAAAGCGGATGAGATCCAAAGAACGAGATTCACCGCTCAATGAACTTCCATTAATGTCAGAAATATTACATTAGCGTGATAGCCAGAGGCGATAAAAGGAGTTTATATGGCAAATCACATTTTCACAGTTAGATGTTTGCCTTATGAAATTAGTTTTGTTTCTTGTAAGCCATATGCCCCATAGAACAACGAAAGGCCTCGCACAATCATCGTGAGAGTTTCCTCCCACACCTCTAATGGAAGACCAGAACCCCGCCGTATCGCCCGTCGCGACCCAGTCGCACCCAATCTCTCTCCATACCTGTGCCAAGGATGGGCACGTGAAGAACAGATGATTGGAGTCCTCCATTCCGCCAAGGCATCTGTCACAGGATGTGTCATCAAGGTGAAGGAGGCGGCTCCTCCTCGCTTTATCCCCCAGCCGATCTCTTCAGAAGCACCACAGGAAAAATTTTACGCGGGTCGGGATGTTGGCCGCCAACACAATTTTCAAATCTTGTATTAGCGTTATATCCCGGTTCCCCAAGTTATTTCGCAATTCTTTGTACAGATTCTTCACCGACATGCTGGAGCCTCCCCAGGAGAAGTGATCGCGTTCCCTCGAAGGAGCAGTCGGCTGAGGGATCTCCCCGATCATCTTAATGAATTCCTCAACACGTTGATTAGACAGCACACTGCTGAACTGGGGCCACCAATTGTCTACGTCCACCGCCTGCGCAAGTGAGCAGTCTTTCTCTGACGCCTGAGCGAATAAGCGTGGGTATCTATCCTTCAAGGGGCCATCTCTTGTCCAATTGTCAATCCAGAATCTGAACTCATTTCCATCCCCGGCACATGGTTGCATCTTCTGCGCTAAACAAGGAACACCACTCAGATCCCCGCCCAAAGCACGGACTGGTATCGCTTCGCGCCTGCGACAACTTCACCTTTAACCGTGTATAACTTCCTGAGCAGGGAGACCGCCAGCCCGTCCGAATTCCCCCAAACGCGCACCGCCCATTTAGCGAGCAAGGCCTTGTTCATGATATGAATGCCCAGCATCCCCAGGCCCCCCTCCTCCTACTCATTGGTGCTCTCCTCCCAACTCACAAGGTGTAGCCCAGATCTCTGTTGATTCCCACTCGACCAAAGGAATCTTTTCATCATAGCCTCCGCCTTCTTCCGAACACCAATCAGAATTAGACGGATCGATAGGAAGAAGATCGGGATCGCTGAAAGCACATGCCGAAGCAGAACGAGTTTCCACCCTTCGATAGCGTGGACGCCTTCCAACCGGCAAGCCGTTGCTCCATCTTGTGGATGACCCCATCCCAGTCCACCTTCTTAAGCTTTTCCGCCATGAGCGGAAGACCCAGGTAGGTGATGGGCAGATCACCCATCCAGCAGCCGGTGACTATCTCGATCTTGTTACGCTCCCCCTCGCCCAGATGGAACGGCAGCACCGTCGACTTGCTCCTGTTAATCTGAAGCCCTGAGATATTGCTGAATATCTACACAATCTGCGCCGCATTGATGCTCTGCTCCGTAGATCCCCTAAGGAAAAGAAGCGTGTCGTCCGCATATCGCAGAATCGGGATAGGGATGTTATCCATCCGAAAGCCTTCGCACCATCCAGCCTCAACCGCCCGCTCTAGAAGTATAGCCAAAGCATCCGCAACGAGTACAAACAACATAGGTGCCAACGGGCACCCCTGGCGCACCCCACGTTGAGGTTGGAAAAAAAAACCCCTCCGACTTCCCGTTAATTAGGACCAAGAAGGAGGAAGTGGTCACACATCGTTTCATCCAGTCCACCCACAAGTCGGGGAAGCCCCTCCTCTGAAGGGACGTCCAAAAGAACCTCCAATCGACACAATCGTAGGCCTTTGCGTAGTCAATTTTCCACAATGAGCCCTTCTTCTTAGACCTTTTCCATTCCAGGCAGATTTTCGATGCCATGACGAGCCCATCAGCGAGCTGCCTGCCCGGGATGAACGTGGACTGCCCAGGCAGAATCACAATGTCCATCACCAACTTCAGTCTGTTAGCCAAGATCTTGGCCACAATCAGATAAGTGCCATTGGAGAGCGCGATTGACCTGAAGTCATCGACAGACAGTGGAGCATCCTTCTTAGGGAGTAGAAAAATTAATGCCTTGTTAATCTTCTCGAAGCCTCTATTACCTTCTCTAAATTCATTTAACAGTTGGAGGATTTCATCTTTGATCATGGCCTAAACTCTTTGCAGAAAAAAACCTGGAATCCGTCCGGGCCCGGGGCGCCATCGGCATTTAGACCCCAAACCACCTTCTTAGCCTCCTCCTCGAAGAACGGGGCAATAAGAGAAGCAGCATGTTCCTCAATTAAAGAGCACGCACCTCGCCCCAGCCACCCCAACCATCGTTTCTCTTTCTTCTCGAAGCGTGAAGAAAATGGTTCCTCAGGGCCCTCCCAATATGTTTTTTGTCCGGTGATACGTTCTCCACCTATTTCGATTTCATGGATAAAGTTTTTTCTTCTCCTCCCCGATGTCATAGCATGGAAAAATTGAGTATTAGTATCTCCCTCATTGAGTCATCGCTGATGTGATTTTTGCTCCATTCAATTTCCTCTTTCATGTTCTCCTGCCATAGGTCTGCAGTATGTCCAGCTCTTTCAATCAACTCCTCAGCCGTTAGCCCACGTTCATCATCTAAAACATCCAACTGGGTCACCCCAGCTTGCGCGGAATTCCGTCTAGCCTTCCTTCTTAGTTTTAAGTCCTTGCCGAAGTTGATAAGATGCTTGCATAGCATCTGAAGCTTATTCGCAATTCTAACCACTGCAGAGCCCTCCGGAGCCCACTCGTTCCACAACCTCACGATCTCATCCTTGGAGCCATCCTCAAGGAGCCAGCTCTGCTCAAAGCAGAAGAAAAATCTCCCCCGTGTCATCTCCCCGGAGTGCCACAAGATTGGCGTGTGATCGGAGAGAGTCCTCGGAAGCGCCCAAGCCCTCGAGAGGGGGAATGTCGCAGCAGCCTGAGGGGAGAGTAGAAAATGATCCAATCTGGATCTCGCCCGCGCATTCCGCCAAGTGTAGGCACACCCAACCGCATCGATGATGGATAGGCCAAGTGAGTGGATCACCTGACGGAGCGGCCCCGAGCCAGGATTGCCACCACCACCCAGATTCGAGCGGTCGTCCGGGAAAAGGGCGACGTTGAGGTCCCCACCCACCAGCCAAGTTTCGGCAGCGTACACAGCACCTAACTCCTCCAGCTCGACCGCCATCGAACCATTGTCGCTCCCAAGAGGACCGTATACATTAGCGATGAAAATAATCTCATCATCACTTCTCCTTTTAAGGCCGACCGTGAGGCAAACATCAGATGAGACCACGAAAATTGATTCAAAAGAGTCCTTCCAGCCAGTCAGAAGGCCTCCCGCGGCTCCCCGGGTAGAGCGTTCGAGCAACTCAAATCTTCCGACCCCGTCAAGATCCCTCCGAACGTCGTCAATGCCACACGACAACTTCGTCTCCTGTAATAGAAAGATGTCCGCTCCAGCTTCCATGATCATATTCATGACGTCAAACCTCTTCTCTGGGCGCCCCAGCCCTCTAACGTTCCAACATAGAAGTTTCATTTAAGACTTTGTTGGACTCTCTTTTTGTGCGAAGGGATTACCCCCAGCATCGCTGCAATATTCCTGTCCAGGACGGAGAATCGGTTCCACTGGGGATCAGGTTGTGAAGGGTAGTAAGCATCTCTCTGGGTCAGATCATCACACCCAGATGCACGAAGCGCCCTAGCTCTCTTCATCCTCCTCTCCTCCTCTCTGCCCCTCTGGCTCTTCTTCTCTGGTAGAAATTGCCGAATATGGTGTTATCGTCCCCATTTGCTTGCTGGTTCCGGACAGTTTCCAAAGCCGTTGATTCATTGTGCAAGTTATCACCCGCAACATTCTCGTCTGTCAGTGCCTCTCCTGCAGGTTGAGTAGGACTGTTAGCCGACGCCGCCCCTTGATCAGGAGGGTTCGCCCGCTCTTTTTGCTTGTCATGCGGTACTGCGTCATCTTTGGGATCAGACCATTCCCAGAATTCCGGTTGCGGTTGAGAACTTCGGAACATGCAAATACCATCTCCTTCGTTTTCGCCTCCCGATTGATGAGGAAGGTTTCCATGTGAGATCTCCGGAGGACTAACAACCATAACCCCCTTCCCTTTCAATGTGTCGCGCATAGATGGGCCGCAGACATCTTTTGAAGAATTATTGATTTTACTGATTAGCGGTGAAAAGATCAGAGGAGTTTGAGCCCGCGGGTTGTCTCCTGCGGATGGTTTTTACTGGTGCAATTTCGTTAAAGCGTCATGGCCAAAGCAGGGGAGGATTGAGTTCACCAATTGGAGCTTCAGGTCGACCTGGTCGGGACTTCGAATCGCACAAGTTCGAGCATCGGAGTGCCCCCAAGGAAGGAGGGTGAGATTCGGGTCTAGAGTCCCGAACCGTAAATGGAACTTTAACTGGGAGAAAGGGGTAGATGAGCCCGCATAACCCGCTAAAGTCCGCAGGTCGTCGCTTACGTGCAAAGCTTATTATGACCTCCATTAATGTTGTTCGGGTGAAGTTCTTGTCGATATACAACACTTCCCTTTATGTGCATGGGTGAAGCAAAATTATGTGACTAACAGATATTAGTAACATACAAAATATACAATATGTTTATGTAGTTTTATATGTGTTATATGACTAACATATATACTAATATGCTTTTAACCATCTGATTTGTTAAACCAAGTTGAAGAGCCGTTGTAGGCACCTCCCCTATCATACCATACTCTACCAGAACAGGGGTCTCGTTGTGGTTGTATTTATTCATATATAAATATAGAATAAATACATATATATAAATGAATATATAACAAATTAAATTGTTGATAATTAATATGATACTTAAGCTATCATAAAAATTAGTATAAAATATAAAAATTGGGTACCAAACCTGTGCAGCACGAGGCGGTGCATCGAGACCGCCTCAACGCCTCACGACTCGAGGCCACGGATTTTATAGAAAACTCCTTCAAGACATATTTTTAAAAACCATAGGCTGGAGGTGTGAGTAGAGGTTGAAAGTGTGAAAGCGGGGAAATTTTACGCAGGAGGGTGGTGTCGGGGTGGGCCTGGAGGAGGGACTCTTGGCTTGTGTGGGGTTAGTGCCTACAACTGGGGTTGGGGGTGAAAAGGTCACCAAATCAACACTGTCAGTTGGAATATGAGAGGCCTAAGGCGACTTGAGAATAGACGTGTGGTGCGAAATTTGATGATGGCTCGTAGGGCGGACGTGGTCATGTTACAGGAAACAAAAAAATCTCGTAATTTCAAAGCTGTGTGGAAAGAAGTTGGTGGCAGCAGATTACTGGAATTCATAGTGTATGGTTCAGATGGAGCTTCCGAAGGACTGATGATAGGGTGGAACAATGATAGTTTGCTCTGGAGGAGTTGATGGGTAGGAAATCGATTACGATGCTATTGCGATGAAAGGCGGATGAGGTAAAAGTTGTTGTTACCAACGACCAACGTTTATGGCCCGAGTTGCGGCATGAACTTTGCATATCTGGTGGATGACTTGCATTTGGCACAAACGAGGTTCCCTTCAGTATCATGGATTATAGCCGGTGATTTCAATGTGACCCTCCATCCGTTGGATCATCCTAGGAGCTGTGGTGGGTGTGACGCAGGGTCAACGGGGCCGTCAGACATGGTTAGTGATTTGAGGCTTCAAATTGCGGAAGCTTCGAGCTCTGTATACACTTGGAGGAACTAAAGATCTAGGTCTCGCCTTGACCATTTTAGGTTATCTACTAAGGCGTTGGTTACTTTTCCTTTGGGAGGAGCTTGGACCATGCCTAGGGCTCATTCGGACCATACACCCATGCTTTGGTCTTCTGGAGAGGATGTGCAACCTAAATCTTTCTTCCATTTTGAGAGAGCTTGACTCCTGCAAGATGGATTTCATGAATCAATTGCGGCATTCTGAGATGGTTGCCAACCATCGGAGACGGCAACTAGTCGTTTGGTGATCAAGCTGGCAGAGTTGCAAAAGCATTTGAAGAAGTTAAATAAGAATACTCTGGTGCAGCGGCATTCCAATAGATTGAAGGCCTAGGATGAGGTATGCATACTCAACAGGATAAAGGAAGAGAGGGTGCTGATGGTGGAGAAGTTGGCAGAGAGGGGTAAACATCTCGATGAGATTCGTTTTGAAGACAAGAAGGAGGAGGCTTGGAGGCAGAGGTCCAGACAGCGATGGCTGAGGGAGGTTGATGCTAATACACAATCCTTTCATGCCATGGCAAGCGATTGGAGGCACAGGAACTTCATTCATTTGATTACGGTTGGGGGACATGTTATGCAGGGGGGATCATGCTGCGGGTGAAGCGCTTAGTAGGAGGTGCACTCATACTGGTTGGGGCAAGCGGGAAAGAGGTGTTCCGAGGATATCTAGCAGTCAAACAATTTCGTTGATTAAGGAGGTAACGGAAGAAGAAACCAAAAAGGCTTTATTCTAGCTTAACGTGAATGGCGCTCCGAATCCAGATGGCTTTTCTGTCTTATTCTACAAGGAATTTTGGGATGTGATTAAGAAGGATGTGCTGGAGGTCCTACAAGAGTTCCGTATCGGGAATCAGGAGTTTGAGAGGTTTTTTTTTGAAGTCCAAAGGAAGGGGGAAACACTCTTCGGTGTTCAGCCCAATAAATTAAAGTAAATGAAAAGAAAACGAAAGTACAAAAACAAGGAAAAAAAGCTGTACAGAGAGGAAACAACACCTCCCCCACGCCCATAACCAAAAAGGAACAACGCCAAGTCCTAAAACACGTCCCAGTCCTCCACCAACCTTGCGCTTTGAATAATCACGTTCTCCTTGTAGAATCTTTGGCTCGAGAAGACGGCCTCATTACGACCACGCCAAATTGCCCATAATCTCGCCACCATGGCCTCAAATTTCAGCGAAATTCAGTCGAATTTCTGTCGAATATCGATATCCAGTCGAAATCGAAACTCGACCGAAATGACCGAAATGATCGAAATATGGGGGTCCTAGTACAAAAAATGACCGAAATGACCGAAATTTTGGTCGAAATTCCACCGAAATTCCGTCGAAATTCTGTTTTGATCGATACCGAAATGGTGACCGAAACCTACATTTAGGGCCTTGCTCGCCACTGGCAGCAAAAGATCTTTCCTCGCCCTGTTCCTGTTACGAACCATGGAGTCACAGAAGGCGTCCATGCCCTCCGTATTCACCCAATCCAATCTAGCATCATCCCATACCCCTCTTACCGTGGGGCAATCAAAGAACAAGTGCTGTAAGGATTCCACCGCGGATGCACAAAGGCCACAGAGATTGGAAACATTGGCAATAAATTTCGAGCAACGATCTCGCGTCAAAAGCCTCCCCCTGCGAAAGAGCCATAAGAAGAAGCCGAGGCGCTCAGGAAGCCTTAGCCCCCAAAAGAACCTGCAGTCCCTCATCAACAAATCCGGGCCCCCGCTCAAAGGCAAGGCCAGCGCACCATAGGCCTTGCGCGTGGAGAAAATGTCGTCCCTCCATTCCCAGTGGTCACGCCCCTCAGAGGGCCTATCAGCAGCATCGAGGAGTTTGAGAGGTTAAATGAGGCGTTGCTTGTTCTCATGCCCAAGGAGGAGGTTCCAAACAAGGTGGAGGATTACGGTTACAGACCTATTGCGCTCTCCAACGAAATTTATCTATAATTACCGAGATTCCTACCAATCGACTACGGGCAATTCTACATACTATTATTTCGCCAAAGTAGACAACGTTTGTGCCCGGGACGTTCATGGTGGATGGACTTGTGATGGCATCTGAAATGGTGTCGAATCGAAGGAGAAACAAGACAAAAGGTTGTTTTGGAAAGTTGATTTTTCGACAGCTTACAAGTTACGATAGTGTTGATTGACGCTTCCTCTGGGCCTCATTAGAGAAAAGGAGGTTCCCTTGTATGTGGAGATCATGGATTAAACGGTGTGTTACAACTGTCTCCAATGCAGTGTTTACCAATGGCATGCCAGAGGGAGGGTTCTTTCAATTGCAGAGAGGGGTCAGATAAGGGTGCCTACTAACCCCTTTGCTTTTTGTCATTGTAGCAGATGTGTTAGCTGTTATGATGTGGTTGGTGTCGAATGTGGATCGGTGCTCTGGATATAAGAAAGATGATGTATTGATGTCAATGTTGCAATATGATGACGCTATGATGTTCTTGGTGGTACCTTTTGGCTTCTTTGATCAGGAGGCGCAAGATGCGGCGGTGATTCTGAGGTGTTTGGTTGGAAGCATGTATATTACTTACTTGAGGCTCCCTTTGGTGGCAAGCCGGCTGATATCTAGTAACTGGAGACCTATCTTGTATAGACTAGAAGGGAGGTTGACAGGTTGGAAGGTGGTTATGCTCTCTAAGGGGGAAGTTGGTTATGTTGAAGCATGTTCTATTGGCTATTCCGATCTTCTGTTCCACGAGATTATTACAAGTTGGTATTCGAACAAATATGGAGCCTCTGATGAGAAGATTTTCTATTCAAGTGAATGGCAGGAAAAGATAAGGATTCATCTGGTAGATTAGGGCAAGATTACTAATGCAAAGAATAAGGGAGGATTGGAGGTGCTGAAAGTGAAATGAATGAATCGAGCACTTATGGAAAAGTGGGTGGTGGGGCTATGGGGGTTCTCAGATGATCTTGCTTGTCGCCTTATGAGAAGAATCTATGGGATTTCTGGATCCTTGGAGACCATCCCGGTGAGTGTCCCTTCCTCATTGTGGTAGGATGTTGCTAGCGTCCTTTCGGAGTTGGCAATTAAGATGCGACATGTCCCTACGAATGGGTAAAAGTTTAGATTTTGGCTAGACGGTTGGATAAGTTACGGTGATCTGGGGATGTGTTCCCATGCCTCTTTGGCCTTGTAACAGGGAAGGGTCGGTTCGGTAAATGTGGAAGCAGGGAACGTGGATTCCTTCATTTGCTTCGGTATTGTCTGATCAGAGACTGGAGGAGCTTCTTAGATTGCATATTGAGTTGGCACAATTGGAGGGACCAACAACTGGCAATGATCATTTTGTGTGGGGAGATGGGAGGTTCACGACGAAAAAGGCATATAATTTCTTCATGGAGGATTGTGATGTGTTACATGATGATGTAAGACTTGATGATGGTATCACCCAGAGGAGTAGATTATCAAATAGAGTCAAGGTCTTTCTGTGGCTGGTCAGATTAGGCAGGATCCTAACCAATAATCGACGGGGCCAGTTGTTATGTATTGATGATCGTACTTGTGATAGATGTGGTCCTGTGGATTGGAGGAGGAAGACAAGGATCGTATGTTCTTTCTGTGCTATCACTCAGTGCATGTATGGAGGAGAGCCAATATCCATTGGCCGAGGATGAATGATGGCACCAACTTATGGAGATGCGTTCATTCGATGTGTGGTAAAGGTCATGAGGGCAGTTCTTATCCTTTTGTAATCTTGTGGGTAATTTGGTGTGGTAGGAATGAGGCCATCTTTCGTGGGCAAAGGTTTTACTCTGAAAATGTTCTTAACCATTGTAGGGCACTTTGCATTCATGGAGTAATGTAACTTGATGTATTATCTCTTTTAATTATTAATATATCACGCGGTGAGCCCTTGCTCAGGATGCCACCATTTTCTTCTCAAGAAAAAGGTAAGTTAAAAGTAAGATGTGTGATGTTTATTCTCGAAAATCAATTCTTGTAAATAATATATATTGGGAAGAGAAATATATTAGGAAAAGAATATATATTTGAATATTTTAAATTTATCACATGAATATTTTTATTAATGAATGTTGTCAACTAAATACCAAATACAACCTTTCGCAACCTTAACATAAATAGTTGATGCAAAAGAAGATGTAGCATACTAGGGGTTAAGTTGATTTAGTCGGATAACCAACTCATCAAATCTTCACTTCAAAAAAAACTCATCAAATCCTATGCATAACATAAAAGAGTCCTATGTGATCTTAGTTATAGCATAATTGCCAAATGTCGGAAGTTTAAACTTCTGCCAACGTGTCCTCTACGTAGCCAAACTTACCATCATGGTCACATTATCATTATGTTCCTTGACCACTGGATACCATTGCCATGACCTCGATTACCAAGTCCAAGATTGACACTACAACCCTATGAAACCACCATGGCAAAAGAAATGTCATGGATTTGAGAATTAATTAGAGAGACTAGTAGCATCTAAGACGATTGTATGACTCCTCCATGGTGGGCATCCTAAGAAAAGCCAACATCTAGCTATGTGTCACCTTATATGCATGATAAAAACCAACTAGGAAGTAACCATGACTGGCCTATGCCTAAAATTGTATATGCCTGCATCATATCTCGATCAATGCAGAAATATCGAGCCTCTTCAAGGTGCCCTTGAAGAACATGCAGCCCTTTTGCCTCGTACGTGCAATGAATTTGCAACTAGCTACAACAAATGACAAGGGAATGTTATATGGATAAAGTGTTTTATCCCTTGGTTTTGAGATGAACTAGCACCCCTTTGCTAATTCGGGAAACCATGGTAGTCCAATTCTATGATCTCATCAATACCATTTCATAATTCTAAACAAGCACTTGTTCTTCCTTGTAGGCTATGCCTCCTTTGGGATATGCTCCGTATCATGTCCTACAACTATGCTGAGGATGAGAAGCGCCAACAAGTCATCATGTGTCACATCAAGCTTGACTATTGGTGAGTAAAAGCCTCAACAATCAATGATTAACATGGACAAGACTTTAGTTCACTAATGGAGATGGATCGTCAATGGAGAGGAACTCCTTAAGTAGTGCTTGATTACAAGTGTCGGTCAAACCCGATCAAATCCATTCAATCAAATAATATTTGTTTAAACAAATTATCTATGATGACCCTCATGTCATTCAAATTATGCCCCCCTTAAAAGATTCCAATGGCTTTGAGGTATCTAATGTAGCTCAAGTTGATGTGGTGCAAATGAGCTCTATTTACAAAGATGTTGTGGGCCGGATTTAACTACAATGATTGTATCCTCCCAAAATTGCAACCAACAAAAAATAACCACATTGACAGAGATCTCCATACAGCAGTAGAAATGGCAGCCACCCAATAATGCATAACCACGTCAGTGTCATATGTAAATGACTCTAACTACAGATACCTCCTCATGTAACTGCAATTTCAATAATTTAGAATTAGAATCCTTTCAAGTGGACTCCGAGTACAAGTGATTTAGTTATGTGTGCATAACAAAAATCAGGGAAGGGATGACCACTAAATAACAAAAATGAACAACAAAATACCTGCTCTTCGTGGTCACTCCTGTCACGAATACATGCAGCTAATCCCATGATGAAAGTATCAACGAGAGCTCTATCTTTATTCCAGCCAAACTCAATTATTTCACAGCTTATCTTCGTAATAGCATCAAACAGTGCTCCCTGATTATTCCCACACATGTCGCTCTATTTACATAGAACGTTAGTAAGCGAATAGTAAATGATGTTTCAAACCAAAAAAACCATCTTAGTGGGTAGAGAAACACCTGGGAACAAGTGGTAAGTACAAGAGGTTTGAGTGGAATAAGAAGCACTCTTAATAGTTGACCCCCACGAGATATCGTTATGTTTGTGATCCCAATAAGCAAGGTGCTAAACAACTCCTCACATAATGGCAATTTCCGCCATGACGAAAGCACACAAGCCTCCGCAGTTTCCAAAAGCAAAGCAAGCGTCCTCCGCAACAAATCCTTGGTACTTTTGCCATCTGAATCCAAGGAGAGAAGAATCTTGCTTTGCACCCTAATTGCTGCTTGGCAAGTTGAGAGCTTTGTGTTAATCCTCGACTTGAGAGCTGTCCCTTGCTCTGTCCAATCCCGCTTCCTAATCTGCAACATCAATCACAACGAAAGTGCTTGGCCACATCTAAGGAACAACTTCTAGAAAAATATGTAATTCACATAGAACCAAGAAGCGCTAAAATTTTTAAAAGATGAAAAAGCCTTCGCTCAAAAAACTATAGGAGGCCAAGTTTTTCAGAAGCATTTCACATAGCAATTTACAGGCAACTGAATAGTCCAATATTTCGCATTCGGGTGTTCATGTCTCATGATCCCAAAAGCATATAATTTTCCACCTCTAAATTCCAGGATTTAATTCCTTCGAGTTAGTTGCCCAAAAGCATATTACTTTCCACCTCTAAATTCCATGATATAATTCATTCAAGTTAGGCGGCAATATCTAATTATATAGTAAAAACTTTCTCCACTATTCCATTCATTCAACCAAACCATACACTACAATTAAGCTACTTCATTCTTCCTTTTTAAATAAAAATCCCAACCGGACAGGAGATGTGAAGAACTGCTAATCATTTATTTCTCCCACTGGAAGTCAATTCTTATTCTGCATCAAATGTGAGTAGCTATGTTAGTCTTCAAAGTCCAATTTCGCAAGCACGCACCTTGAGAAAACTGGGCAGAGACTTGATCTGCTTCAGTGCTACCCTCCTGATGTGTTCAACATGAGCAGCCTTTACAACCCCGGGTTTAGCCAATAACTGCCCGAACAGCTTAAAAGCGATCTCCTGCCTCTCCAGCTCCTCCACGGACTCCGCCTCAAACGCGGCGGCGTTCTGCTTCACCGAGGAGGTCCCTCCGTCCCCCAGACCTGCCAGCTGGTCCATACTGTTCCTCCCGGAGAACCCACCGGCGTTCACCCTGGACGACGCCTCACTGCTGGCGTCGTCCGCCAAGTCCCGGATGCTCGACAATGACATAGTGCTGAGCCCGGAGGTATCGGACGAGGAGGATGTGGGCGCCGTTGCAGCATCCTCCGCGGAGACGCCGAACTGCTCGAGGAGGCGGGCGACGAGGCGCTCGCCGTCTTGGGGGAGGACGGGGGGGCAATTCTCGGCGACGGCGTGGAGGAAGGCACGGGAGATGGGGGATTGGTCGGGGCCGAGGGCGGCGACGACGAGGGAACCGAAGAAGGAGGAGACCTCCAGGGAGAAGTCGGGGGAGGAGGAGGCGGCGGAGGAGACGTAGGAGAGGAGGTTGCGGAAGAAGGAGGAGATGGATGGGAGGTGGAAGGAGTGAGGCCAGAAGGTGGGGCGGAAGGCGGAGGCGGGGAGGGAGCGGAGGAGCTCGAGGAGGAGGGAGCGAGCGGTGGTGGCGGCGGGGAGGGAGGACGGGGCGTCGGGGCACTTGGAGAGGAAGCGGGCGGCCGCCAGGAGGGCGTGGAGCTGAGGGCGCGTGGCGTGAGGGGTGGAGGAGGAGGAGAGGAGGGATCCCGGCGGCGGGCAGCGGGAGCAGATCCAGCTCAGCTTGTCCGCGAAGGCCGCCGGGTTGGCCGCCACCAGATCGCAGAGCTCCGTCAGGGGCTCCATTTCGCTTGGCTTTCCCCGCGGGGAGGACGACGTGCGCTGTTATGTCTCCGTGGGGGAAGGAAGCACGGGACGAAGGTTTGAAATCTCTGAGAGATGGGAACAATCGTGAGATCCGACAAAGGAGGGGAAGGTGGTGGTCATTGTGGGGGGCGAATGAGGTCCCATTTTGCCCAGAGGAGATGAAATGAACATTATTGCTGATTTTATTTATTTATTGTTTGTATCCGTTAGCATTTTCTATGGATGTGTTGAGGGATCTCTATATGATAAAATGTGGAAGAATGCTGTGATGTTTACGATGGCATTGTGATTATGACTCGGGTCAATAGCTTTCAGGTGTAATCTCATAGATTGGAAATTACGACGTGCTCTCTAGATAGCGAGAGAAGTACCAATAATCCTAGAAAAGTTAAGCAATGAAATGGTACTTAAAAATCAATATCACAATTTCTCTAAATTATATTTTGGGTGGCGGGGATGGTTACTCTTCTATTTCCTAACCAAAAAGAGCATTGATCTAAAATATTTTGACTGTTATTTTTTTATGTCATGTGATGAAATTTCATCTCCTATAATAACTGGTTTTTATTAAATTTAAAACTTGTAGTTCAAATGGATACATTTTATATAAGGATAAAATAGAAAGCTTTCCCGTGCAAATATGTATGTGAATTCTCTAATGAACCTAAAAGACTTTTAGATCTGTGTAAGTATTGAAGGATATGGGAAGAATCCTCAAGCGTATCACGGAAGCCTGATGATCGCATCGAATGCGATCGCGAGCGACTAGTTGTACTAGTCGCTCGATGCAGCGGAAATTAAAATTTTTTATGTGATGAAACCACATGATCCAAGAACACTTCTCGGATTGCTTCATCTAAACCACAAACAAGTAATAGAATTTACCTCTTAAAAGCGTGGTTGCGGTCGAGTCTCTAAACGAAGAGACCTCTTGTCTCAAGTCCGATCCGACGGAGGAGACGCTTGCGAGCGCATGGATGAGACGCGTGCTTCTCGCAATCCATGTTGATGATCCAACCACGGATCTCCTAATCTCGACTAACGAGATACGACGTCTTCTTCATGAGCAAGGCACGCCCAAGTAGACGGAGATCCATGAGCAAACGATCATGCAGCATAACGACAACGTTGCAGAGATGGAGGATCTTTCTAGGGCATCCATGGTGGACGGCCAAATGAGAGATAGAGAGAATGGGCGTGTAGAGAGAGAGCATTCATTTTTCATATTACATAGAGAGCAACGGGTGCCTCTTCTTTTATAGGTTTTTGGGAGTCCATGGATCTCAATCCATGGACAACACACAATCAATGGTTGAGATTGATTTCTGTTTCTTTCAATGGCTATGATCTTGTTGTAAAAATACAACAACAATTAATTTATTTAATTTAATATATATATATATATATCGATAAATCAATATATTTAAATACAAATTAAATCAATTAATTATCTTTAAAGATAATGAGGAGATAAACCATATCCCCTAAAAAGGGGGGACGGCTACAACATCTCATGAGATCTCATTATCTCATGAGATACCATTATCTCATGATATCTCCAGGATTCACAGCAATAATTGTTGTAAATTATTTCACAAAAATAATTCATAATTATCTTGTGAAATATTGCAATCATGTCATTGGAAAAATGTGAATCACATCGCATCCCAAAACAAAATGTAACTTTATTTTAATTGATCATCTAATGTGAATCTAATTCACATCAATAATTAATTAACAAATATAAATCACAATATGCTCTCTCTCTCTAATATATTATAAATCATATTTATAATATATATTATTAATATGGATAGTCCTATCCATATTATTCATATCCATGATAACTAAATCGTATTTAATCATCTTGGATCTCTATTCTCATGTGCCAAAATAATATTAATCACATTCACATTATTCACATCTTTGATAATTAAATCACATTTAATTAACTCAAATAACTCTCCTTATAATATGAATCAAATTCATATTATCCATGATAATTAAATCACATTTAATTATCAATTTTCTCGATGCTTGGATACATATATCAACAATGAAATTATCCAGGAACTCTTTCAAGGATAATGGGCTTTCTCCGCGGATACTTGGAGATAAGGACAGGGCGATTGTATTATTCCACGTATAGTGACTTGGATGTTGAGATCACATCTCAAATCCATATCTCGGGCCTCCCATAGATGCTTGATTAAATCAAGACCGCAAATCTAATCTCCTCATTGCATCTGAATCACATTCAGATCAATATCCAACATTTGGACCAAGATCATATTACTTCTCTATCGAAAGAAGTCACTAAAATCCAGACCCGTTTCATCACTTCCTAGGAATGCAAGCGTCATGGTTATACAATCGTTTATGATCACATCACCCTCAGGTATTCCCAACACCTGTACATCCTTCATACTAGAAGACTCAGAATAAACCCGAAGTATTAGATCAACTTTATACTGTCTACTTTAGGGTTTTATCAGTAAGTTTCTCATTTAATCATTGGGAGTTGGTATCGATCATATACTTTCCAAAAGCATATATCCTACCCAGGTCTTCATCGTATACTTTCTAAAAGTATATATCTAACCTACAAATTCAGTCAAGCTTCCAAAGCAAGACGATCGTGCACAGAATTCGATTCTTCCTAATATCTCATGAGTGAGCTCATCTCTTCCGGTTCAGTAGTGAACATGTATGATCCCTTTGAGAGATCGTATTACTCATATGCCCTTATATGCACACCAGCGCGCCGGTATATAGACCTTGGTTAGGTCATCAACCTATTGGTCTGCCAAATGTACATACTCAGACATATAGTAACACATCTGTCTCCGGTCAGAGGATGCATGCCTATTGAAGGATATTGAGTATCCTCAAGCGCATCACGGAAGCGTGTCGATCGCATCTTATGCAATCGGGGCAACTAGTCGCACTAGTCGCTAGATGCAGCGGAAATTAAAATTTTCAACTTTAAAGATGAAACCACATGATCACGAGAACACTTCTCGGATCGTTTCATCAAACCACAAAGTACAAGGAATACCTCTTGAAGCGTGGTTGTGATCGTGAGATCCCAAAGTAGAGATCCTCCTATCTTAAGTCCGATCCACGAAGAACGCACTTGCGGGCGCGATGATGAGTCACGTTCCTTCCCGCAATCCTCGATGAAGATCCAAGCGATGGCTCCCCCGATTTCGTCAAACGAAATCCGTCGTCTTCCTTTAGAGTAAGAAACTCCAAAGAAGATGGAGATCCACGAGTCGTCGAAGAAGAAGCCGAGAGTCTCTCCTTTCTCAACACAAAGTGGACGGCCACTTAATGGAGAAGAGAAAGAGAGAGAGGGCGAGAATGAGAAAGAGAGAGAGAGTTGTCACCTTGTACAACTCTTAATGATGTACCATGGAAGGCTACCCTAGCCCTCTATTTATATTAGTTTAGGATCCATTGGATCTCAATCCATGGACACATGGATCCAAGGGCTATGCTTGGTCCATGCTAAATCAATGGCTATGATTGTTGTTGGTTAAAACCAACAACATTAATTTAAATAAAAAAATGTTGCAACATTATCAACATAATTTAATTTAACATTAACTAATTAAGAGATAATGTGATAAATAAAAATGGAGTCAACCAACCTCCCTAAAAATGGGGGGCGTCACCCATGAACAATTCATGGGTGACGCCACCTATGGAGGGTGGTTTATTTTGCTCCATTTTATTTATCTTATTATTCCTTAATTAATCACAATAAATATTCACCAAATTAATTCCAAATTAATTTGTGAATATTTCAATCTTGCCATTGAATACTATGTGAATCATATTCACAACCCAAACTAATTAGTAAATTGCATTTCCAATTAATTAATAAATGTGAATCCAATCCACATTATTAATTAACAAATGCTATTTACATAAATTCTCTCTCTTATATATGTATGTTATAAATCACATTTATAACACACATATATCATGGATAGTGTTATCCACATTCTCTTAATCCTTGATAATTAAATCCCATTTAATTATCTTAGATAATCATTTTCACAATATGAATCATATTCATATTCAAGCTTGATAATTAAATCTTATTTAATCAACAAGTCCTTGCTTGGATATTTCATCAAAAGAATTATTCTTGAACCCTTTTAAGAATAATGTGCTTTCTCCGCAGATACTTGGAGATAAGGACAGGGCGATTGTATTATTCCACGTATAGTGACTTGGATGTTGAGATCTTATCTCAAATCCAGATCTTACGAACCTCCCACAGATGCTTGATTAAATCAAGACCGCAAATCCAATCTTCTCATTTAATCTGAATCTCATTCAGATCAATGTCCAACACTTGGACTAAGATGGATTGCTTCTCTATTGAAAGGAGTCACTAAAATCCAGACCTGTTTCATCACTCCCTCGGAATGGAAGCGTCATGGATATACAATCGTTTATGATCACATCACCCTCAGGTATTCCCAATACCTGTACATCCTGCATACTGGAAGATCCATGGTCAACCCGAAGATCAAGATCTATTTTTCACTGTCTTCTTCAGGGTTTGATCACCAAGTTTCTCATTTGATCATTGGGATTTGGTATCGATCATATACTTTCCAAAAGCATATATCATACCTAGGTCTTGATCATATACTTTTCAAAAGTATATATCAAACCTACAAATTCAGTCAAGCTTCCAAAGCAAGACGACCGTGCACGGAATTTGATTCTTCCCAATATCTCATGAGTGAGCTCATGTCTTCCGGTTCAGTAGTGAACTTGTATGATCCCTTTGAGAGATCGTATTACTCATATGCCCTTATATGCACACCAGCTCGCCGGTGTATAGACCTTGGTTAGGTCATCAACCTATTGGTCTGCCAAATGTACATACTCAGACATATAGCAATACATCTGTCTCCGGTCAGAGGATGCGTGCCTATGCTGTGACAGCATTCAACACAGGACTTAGGTTATCTCGATCTCGTTAAGTCAACTCTTTGACCTAACTAATCTGACACCTCCGAATCTCTATTCCTATGCAGAGGACCTGCATCAAGAGGTCGGTCAGATATCAGCCTATGTGAGAAAAGGATTGCCATCTCCTACTCAGGCTGGAGATCACATCTTAACAATCATTTGACGGTGCTTGATGAGTCCTCAATCTAACCCTTTAGATATTCATCCAAGCATCAACCTCTATGATTCAATAATTGAATCAATAGCTGTATGATCATTAAGATAGCCATGGTACATAACCCTAATTGTACTAAGGGACCTATTATGCAAATTATTTATTCTTCATTTCAGATCAGGGAATGATATTTGCAATAACATTTATTGCATAATGGCTCGCCGTGAGCTCACATGTCCAACACCTATATCGTGACAGCATATGATATAGGACTTTGGTTATCTCGATCTCGTTAGGTCAACTTTTACCTAACTAATCTAATACCTCCGAATCTCTATTCCTATGCAGAGGACCTTCATCAAGAGGTCGATCAGATATCAGCCTATGTGAGAAAGGATTGCCATCTCCCACTCATGATGGAGATCATCTCTTAACAATCATTTGACGGTGCTTGATGAGTCCTCAATCTAACCCTTAATATATTCATCCAAGCACTAGCCTCTATGGTTCAATTATTGAATCAACAACTGTATGATTATTAAGATGGCCATGGTACATAACCCTAATTGTACTAAGGGACCTATTATGCAAATTATTTATTATTCATTTCAGATTAGGGAATGATATTCGCAATAACATTTATTGCATAATGGCTCACTGTGGGCTCGCATGTCCAGCAAGTATGAGATATCTGCAGTGGATTTACTATAATAATTTAAATAAAATCTGTAACGTCCCGGGTTTAGGTCCCCAGTCCGTTATCGGGGAAAATTGGCCTTGACAACTTGTTGGGTTTGGGTCCAAATTGATCCGTTGACAACCACCCAAAATGCTTAACCCCAAGTTGACAAGTAGTAGTCCTCATCACTTATAAACCGCACCCACACTTTTGAGTTTTAGATGTGGTACTATCTTGGGGGTTGGGATGTTACAACCTCCCCCACTTATAT
This sequence comes from Ottelia alismoides, assembly GCA_037367405.1. Classification (NCBI taxonomy): domain Eukaryota; kingdom Viridiplantae; phylum Streptophyta; class Magnoliopsida; order Alismatales; family Hydrocharitaceae; genus Ottelia; species Ottelia alismoides. The sequence goes on from JAZKJV010006015.1 coordinate 1,260,108, forward strand.
TCGCAACGTTCTCGTTGCGACATGTACCATCACTTATTCCCAGTGATAGTGGCGGCTGCACGCTCCGGGTAGCCATTTCTTCCTATCTCTTTGTAGGAACAGCTCCACCTCTCGGGTAGCTTTTTCCACTATCAGAGGGAACCCGCTCTGATACCATTTGTAACGTCCCGGGCTTAGGTCCCCGATCCGTTATCGAGGAAAACCGGCATTGACAACTTATTGGGTACGAGCCCAGATGGACCCATTGACAACCACCCAAAATGCTTAAGCCCAAGTTGACAAGTAGTAATCCTCATCACTTATAAACCACACCCACACTTTTATGAGTTTTAGATGTGGCACTATCTTGGGGGTTGGGGTGTTACAAAACTGAGAAGTGCTAAAGTGGATTTGATGGTTTCTTGCTTTCGTAGTTTACTTTGTTTATTTATATACATTTAATATGCTCAACTTGATTTTGTCGCTAGACGCAGTAGGGGTGTTTAAAAATATCCGGGTCAATGGGTACCAGCTTGACCCGTCCATTTTGACCCTAAACTCTCGGGTACCCCTTTGAAAATAATGGGTCGAGTACCCGCGATGTCATGACCCATGTCCCATATAAAAAACCCGACGGGTACCCAGTTGGAGGCTTACACTATAAATTGATTCATAAAAATGCATATGGTTATATATAAACACCAATACATATGTTACATTATTCTTATCTATTTTGAAAATATAGAAATGAATGTTGATATAAATATCAGTGAATATGGAAAACATATTGCCAAGTCATTAAAAATAAATGCCGGAATTAAATGGATGCAAATTAGAAAGGAAAAATAATATAATCAAAATTGTATAGATAATATGGAATTTATATGTTTGGGGTGGCTCACATATGTATCCATTTTGAGATCGAAATATATATGGATGTCAAAATTTGAATTAACATATATGATAACGAACCGGATACGATCCAAATCGATATACAACATTCCGGCATCCAAATATGATGATAATGAATACAATTAAATACGAATTGTCCCCCCACCCATACGCATGTCCGTGCTCGCGTCCATGCAAACGCCCATGCCCACGTGCGCACGCCTGCGCCCACGCGCACACACGCACACACATAGTGTGGACGCACACATTGCGATCACCAATTGTGATGATAATTAATACACCCATGTACGAATAAGAATATATACTTATATATTCTTTGTCATGTTGTCCTCCGATTATATATATTTGCATCTCTTTATCCGTATTTGATTCATTATGAGGATGAACCTACGTGAATGTGTCACCATTGGATCCGTATTTGATGGTATTCCTTCCAGTTGCATGTACTCATATGGTTTACATTATCCACATAGTTGTATATATCCTCATTAATTTATTTATCTACGTTTATTTATCCCTATCTAAATGCATTCCCTACCATTTAGATTTTCATATCCGGCATTATCATTATGAATATGATATAGATACGGATATACATAGTTGGACATATCGTTTGCATTTTTATATATGCCACCATTCATTAGAAGTATCTCTCTCTTTATCCCCACGGGTTCCCGCGGGTACCCGCGAATAGCCAATATCCACTGCCATTAATCGGGTACCCGTTACAATTGGATACCCGTTGGAATGAGGCGGGTCGACTCATGACCCAATACTAACGGGGCGGGGCGGGTCACAATCAAATGGGGCGGGTACCCGCCCCATGAACACCTGATACAACAAACTTGGAAATTAAGGATTTGGTAAATTATGATTTGACGTTTCTTCTTAATAGTACATGGTATTAGTTTAGACATATTTTGCTTTTTGGTCCTTGTCTTTATGTATGAGACGAGACAAAAATCATTTCAAAAGAAGTTGAAATTAATTTAGTAGAGTTGTTTGAAGTTTTAGGTACGTTATACACTTGTTTATATGCAAATCAATCTATATTTTGTCTTTTCTTACCATATTTCTTTCTATTTATTCTTATTATGTTATTTTTATATTGTTAGCATGATATTATTGCCAATGTTCTATGTACAAGTACCTAGGGCTCCGTGGGTGTTCACACATATAGGACCAACAAGATGATGTGAAATCAACGACAGGAGGGACACCGTTACATCAGAAGATATTACCTCAAGGCATCCTCTCGCATAAAATTCCATCTTTAATGCTCTGCAAGCACACTGAGAGGACCTCGAGTTCCTCTACGCAGTGATGGATTCAGATCGACGATTTAACCAACTCTATCGAGCTCAGATATTGGTCCGACGAGGTTTCCAATGAAGAGATGGGTAGCTACTTTAGATTTAGGGTTAGAGCAACAAAAACTGTCTAGCTACATATTCAGATTTGATTTTAGGTTCATATCTTAAATGGATCTTAACCCATTTAAACTAAAATGTGCATAGCTTGAACTACAAAGCACTGATTTTGATGATCTTAGGATCACTGAAAAGGTATAGATTAGTTTTTAAAGGAAGTGGTTTGTACTATTTAGATATAAGAAACTATCTATGTAATATCTCGATCTTTGTGATTTCTAGATTTGTGACTATTTTTGGGGTGTTATAAACATCCCACTTATATCAAGAATGTCCTCATTACGCAACAACTCATTAATTATTTTTGGTAATAGCGGGGTCACATGCTCTTGGGTAGCATTTCCTCATATCTCTATAGCATGGGTTGCTCCACCTCTTGTGTAGTCTTTCCCATTATTATAGAGAATTTTCTTTGACATATACAAGAAGATTGAAGATATTGGACCAACAATCCAATTCGCTCGTAATCTATGATACTCAACAATTGATCGCATGCATATAAGACTAAAAATTTATAAATATATATATAATAATATGATAAATAATGTAATAATTGCATTCATTTTTTCATTATACTAAGTTGATGTCCAAAATAGGCATACACAAGTTGAAATTTTTTCTTAATAATCTCACTATAGTGTCTCCCGAAGAAAACAAAAAAACTAGATAAAAAACTACTCAAGAGATTGTAATGTCATCTATTTGGTGTTGGTATGTTGTTGGAAAAACTCATTCTGACCGTTATTTGTTGTGGCTATGACGAATCGCAAAATCGGCCCTTTAAAAGAGTGTTTTTAACACTAGAAAATTGTCGTAGCAGTCGGGCCAATTCAGGCTCATCAAAGAGACCATCTGATTGATATATCAAATAAAAATGAGATGATCGAAATATATTTATTTTACTTGGCAAGAAACCAAGGTCAAACTCAGGGACACGAGCCTTTCTCTAATTATTCGGATTTTTATCTATCTAATTAAGTGTTGAATTGAAGGAGCATATGGGTCAAAGTATGCATGAAGAACAAGACAATGCATTAAAAATAAACATGCATTTTTATCAATTTTTTTATTATGCAAATAAATGCCATGAAATGCAACGAAACTATGCCCTGAGTCATAATAAATATGATGAGCACATTAATATGAGTCAACTTCAAGTTCAAGTATCAATCAAGCTTGATGAACAAAATTGACTAGGAAAAAGTTAAAGCTTTAAGAGACACATGGCAAATAAATAATCATCAGAATTTATGTGTCCTAAATTGAGAATTAAACATGCCATTAGAAAGTGCATCAAACAAGCTTCAAAATGAAACTGAAATCAACTGAAACGGAAACATGATGCTCAAGATATGCATGAAGAAAGACAAGGGCATAACCGAAAGAAAACATGAAATGATAACTACAAACAGGTCCCTGGGAGGGACTAAAATGTAATAAAAGTTAAGAACGAGGTCTTCCCTGTAAATTACCCTTACGCACAGGGGTATCTTTGCAATTTTCAAAACCCGCGAGGGTTTTGATGCAAATTACCCTTATACGCTCGAGATCTGCACGTGATCTGGACCTGAATGTAATAATGGAGAAGAAGGCGGACATCTCTGCAATTTTCCCAGATAGGCACGTGCCAGGCACGTGCTATCCAGGCTCGGAGGACATATGAGGCTCGGTAGAGGTTCGTGGTGCTTCGGCCAGGCTCGGATCCTGGTTCGGGCTCGGTGCAGGGTTGGGAGCATCCAAGCCTGGAGGCTCGGACGCTAGGCTCGGGGAGGCTCTGGCGTCGCCACGTGGCTGAGTGTGGACCCTTTGATCACAAAGATCGAAGGGCTCCTGGAATGATGACGTGGCTGAACTGAAGGTCGTTGGATCGAAAGGATCCAATGGCTGCTGATGTCGATGGCGTGGCTTCATCTGGGCCGTTGGATGGTTGCTGAGAGAGGACCATCCAACGGATGCTGTGCCTCCGTCTTCATTTGCGAAGGGCGGCAGACTTAGAGCTCCGGCGAAGGAGCTCCAGCTCCGCCGCTCGCCCTCGGCCATGGGGGAGCTCGCCCGATGCTCCGGAAAGGTTGTCGATGAAATTGGAAGCTCGGGCAAGGTGTCTGACATTTCAGTTCAGCCCATCGGAGTGCTGATGACGAGAGTGCCTGTGACGAAGTTGGGTACGATGATCCTCCGGCCATTGAAGGCCTTAGCTAACCTGCAGTGTTAGGCACATAGACGAAGCATATAGAAGTGCATGTGTGAGTGGTGTGGAAGCCCATAGGGGGCGGAGAATGTGGGGAGCTCGGAGCTCCTCTGCCGCGGGCGGCGGAGGAGGTGGGTCGGAGGTGATTCAAGGTCTGGAGGAAGAGGATCATGGTCGGAGGAGTGCGCGTGAAAGGGGAGGTGTTGGCGAAGCTTGAAAGGGGGTTAATGGAGGTCGAAAGTGGAGGCTTGAGCCGGGGCTCGAATCGAGCCTCGGGTCGTTGCTGAACATCGTCAGCCGGTCGATGCAGATCGAGCGATCGCGAGGCGCCGCAGCACCACCGTGGTCGGCGGAGGGTTAACACCGGAGAGGCGAGGTCGTCATCGCTCTATCCCGACGCCTCCCCCCTGTCATCGGGAGGCGGAGGAGGGCTGGGCCACTCCCCATGTAAAGGTGGACAAGAGTTACAGGAAGAGGGGATGACGTATTTAAGGTTTGTAGGTGGCGGGTTATGGTGGTAGCATCGTGGGTTTAGAGGAGAAGATGGGACGACTGGAGAGGGGTTCGTGGGTTGACGAAGGTGTCACGAGGATGAAGGATGATTGGGGAGCACCGTGGGGCAGTTGGCGAGTGGAGGTGGTCGATGGAGTGGAGGAGGAAAAAGGAAGGGGGCGAGTGGTGCACGAGATGGAAGACGTGTGAGAGGTGGTCGTCGAGAGGTTGACGATGATGCGGGGCCCATTGGATCTGGAGATCCAACGGCGAGGATGAAGGCGCGCAGCGACGATCTTGATCAAATCTGGGGTAAAGTGATCGGAGAGCTGCGGAGCAGCCACATGTCAAGCTGGGGTGTGCGCGCTAGCGGACGGCTGTGATGCGAAGTAGGCGCAATCGAAGGGCTAATAGTAAACGCGGAGTGATCGGCTGAGATGGCGAGGATTGTTGCCAATCTGATGGCTACTGAAGTGACAAGTGGTGCAAGGGGACATGAGGCGCTAACGGATGGTATAGATGGGAAGCTGATGTCAATCGGAGGGCTGAGGAGCGTCAAAGGAAGGAGCAGCCGAGATGGAAGATCTGGAGCGCGATCGAAGGGCGCACAACGCGCCACGTGGCAGGCTCTGGTGAGAGCGTTTACGTACGGTGCAGATAAAGGGCGGGGATGATCAGACGGCTGAGGCAAATGGGCGCGCGTGGAGATCTTGGGACCGTTGGATCTCAGGAGGATATATGACGGCCCAGATCGCGGGCGAATAAGACAAGGATGGCGGGCCACGGGGCTCACCCAGAACGGGCCACATGGCCCAATCAGATTATTAGGAAAGTATTTTTGACTTTTGAGGGTTAATTTGGCCGAATTTGAGAAAACTCAAAACATGAAAGTTGTAGATCTTGACGGGATCTACAAGTTTCATGTTGACCAAAATTGGAGATGAGATCAAAAAAGGACCCTAAATATTTTTAAGGGTATTTTTAAGGCTAAAAATACCACCGATTTTAATTTTGTGATTTTTTGTGGTTTTTAACTTATTCGAGACTCTGATAATTACAAGACATTAACTGGGTTTTATTGACACAAAGCTTAAGCAAGGAGGTTAATAATGGACAATTAAGATGATGAAATCGAGTTTCATCACCCCCTATACTTAAACTATGCTCGTCCTCGAGCATCAAAGAGAATGACTAAGTTGGATTAACCCCCTTGTGCATGTGAATACAGGATCCAATCTGTTCAAGTCGACTCAATCCTTAGAGGTCCAAAATTCTCGAGTTCAACCCAGCCTTAATCAAGAGGTACCCAATTCCTCTAATTCTCTAGACTCTCTCTGATGTACATATAATCTAAAGGATATGACATTTAGTGTTGACTGCAATTTCGAGAGTAGAGTCAAATCGTCACCCAAAGTCTTGATCCGAGAAACTCTCCTAAGGACCCAATCCTCAACACTAGGGAATAAATCCAATCTTACATTCAGTCCACCGTCTCTTTAGTTGTCAGACATAGAAAATGAAGATGAAAGGCCAGTAATGGAGGGCATGGGAATGTGTCATTTCTTCTCTCCCTCTCATTGGAACAAGGATTCTCTCTAGTGCCTTTTACGCAACACATTTTTTTGGTGTTGATCAGTGCGTCCATCAAGAGAAGTTGGAGCCGTCTGCACTTGTTTTCCTGGGAGTACATCGGGGTGTGTCTTTTTTGAGTACCTATCGTACCTTCGACACCCAGACTTGTAGCACTTACGATGCAGATCCCTTTTTTGGTGCAAGCCCGACTCCTGGTCCTAATAGCGGTGGTCCAAGTAGACACTTTGAAAAGTTTGGGAGCGCTCGCTGCTGAAGGCGAAATTCTCCTCTTTAATAATGATGAGTTGTAGTATAGGAGGCGGATTTCGGTCGTCAAAATACCACAATCTTTGAACGTTGTGGAATATTTTACTGGCAAGTTTACCAAGGTTGAACACAGGGAACAATGATTTTTAGTTGCGTGGTCTTAAGTCAAATTAAATAATCAATCAATGGTCGATTAATTTCTGTGTCGAAAAATATATACAATGCTATGAGAATGCAATGCAGATGCAAGGAAATACACATAGACAACGGTTCAGCACAGGATCGGTGATTAAGATTTCAGCTTCAATAATGTTGATCAATAACCTCGACAATTATCACAGATCAAAAGCTAAGTTAAGAGAAATAATCAGAGCATAAATAATTAATCTGGGGGAATCTGGGCTCTATTAAGAATTCCTCTTAATTTCCCTGTAAATTAATCTTCAGTCGATAACCATCCTGTTCGAAATATACATGGAAAATAATTTATCAATCTTCCTTTCTGAAACTCCTGCACAGATTAAATCCTCAATAAACAATTATTAAATGATGCATCAGGATTTATTACCCAAGCTTTTCTCAATGGAGTTCCTGCATAAATATCATCAATCTCTCTACAGCACAACGATGTTAAAATTGAGCCTACATGTCAAATTAGATTCTTGAAGAATAATAGACAGTAAACAACCTCAGATCTGTTCAAAAGGTATGCTAAGTTGTAGAGCATGAAAATAGCTTCGAAACGACATATTATATGCTAAAATCGGAGTCTGTATGACAAAGATATGCTAAAATGAAATTCCAGAGACTAAAATGTAAATAAAATAATATTTTCTTTGCAAAAAGGTCCCTGGGAGGACTTATCTGTAATTTCAAAAAGTCAGCAGGGCCTTCTTGTAATTTACCCCTGGCGGGGATTATTATGCAAATTCTGGAAGTGCCAGGCGTGTCCGTGCAATTTTCCCACAAACCATGTGCGTTGCACGTGCACTATAAGGCTCGGATGCGGACCAGAGGTTCGGATGGCCCGGAGCTTAGGCTTGGGAACTAGCCTCAGGCTCGGATATCCGAACCAGAGGCTTGACGCCGTAGCAGGAGGCGCGAGAGGCGAGGCTCAGGCTCGGATGCCCGAGCCTACGTGGTAAGCTGGAGACGGACCCGAGCCTCGAGGCTGGGGTCGAGGCTCGGGGGGGGGGGGGGGGAGCGCGTGGCAAGATATCAGCCGTTGGATCTGGGGCCTCCTGCCCGATCCAACGGCGCCTGTGCGTCATGGTGGGGCGGGGTGGCCGAAGGAGCTTGGCGAGGGCGGAGGCACGGAGGTCGGGCGGCCGATGCACGGCGGAGGCGGTGGACGAGACCGGCCAAGGCGGTGGCTGATGGGCCTGGGCGAGGCGGCCGGAGGTGGCGGTTGCGGAGGAGTCACCGTGAGGGCTGTCTGCGAGGCGGAGATGCGGCTGGGCGAGCGGGTCGAGGCGGAGCTTAGGCTCGGTGGTGTTTGGGGGAACCGAGCGTGGTCGGGCGGAGTCGGCGGTGGCGTTCGCGCCCCGGCTGGATGAGGTGCCGTCCGGCGAGGCCTGTAGAAGGCGAAGCGAAGGGCGTCGAGGCGAGGGACGGAGCGCGAGGGGCGGCGGAGTCGGCGATGAACTGAGATGGAGGAAGGTAGTGAACGGCGAGGGGGTGGCCGGGGTAGTGCTGGAGCTAAGGCTCCGGCAATAATCGCCTCAGTGGCTGGCCACAAAGGCCACGAAGCTTGTGCTTCCCAGAAGGGGAAGCTGCACGGATCTATTCTCCATGGATCACGCCAAAAAGGAGCCGTTGTCACTAGCTTAAGGAGGAAGGGCGGATAGTGATGGCGGTCGACGAGGAGGAGGTTTTATAGGAGGGCCTCGTAACGGTCAGCGGCGAGGAGGAGATGGCGGTTACGAGGGAGGAGGAGTAACGGTGGGGGGTGGGAGAGGAAGGGAAACGACCAAAGGTGGAAGATGATGGGGTCACGTGCTAGGCACGTGACCCGGGTGCGGCTGGGGAGAGAGTGAACAGCGGGGTGCCACGTGGCACGCCCTGGAGTTGCCACGTGGCACCAAAAAAATTTCAGATTTTAAAGTGGGAAAAAGAGATAGAAGATGACCTCGGATCGAAAAAATTTCTTCACAAAAGTTGTTCGTCTTGTCGAGATCTACAACTTTCATGAAGGGCCCAGGAGCAAAAGAGGCCACCTTTACGAAGTGGTATTTTTGGTGGCTTTCCATGTGTATAGAAAACCGATTTTTGAAGTTTTGTAATTTTTTTGGTGGTTTTAAAGATTATAAAAATTATAGAAAAAATACGATAAAATATAAGAAAATTAATTACATGCTAATCTATTTTTTTTGGATTTTTAATAAATAAGAAAATAGGAAAATAAATTAGAAGTTAGAAACACACAACTTTTGTACAGACCGACAACGGATACTTGGACTTGGTCAGTTTCTTTGATCTCAGTTTAGATCTGGATTTGGATTTTTGAGTCTCTTAATAAAACTTCTATCAAAGAACAATAACGAAAAAGAAATAAAATTAAAAGAGTTAAGTATGTACATAAAAACTCAGGTCAAAAATAGCAAAAAGTTAAAATGCGCAAAAGAGGCCCAAAACCTCACATATGAGCTCCGAATATTATGAAATTGGTCTTTTTTTGAAGGTGAAAATGGAGTACTTTAAAAGTGAGTAGACCAAAATCGGACACTGTATGTGGGAGATATGCTTTTTTTGGTCTGTCAGATGTGAAATTAAACTTTGGGATTATTTGACACTTATTGGAGTTAGTAATTTTTTTTGTATTTTTTATTTAATAAGGTTAGTAATATCTAAACAATGGAGGTGGTTTTGGGTTAATAGGAGTTAGGATGAATTAACTAAAAATGTGAGAAGTTAGCGGCTTTTTAGGCTAATTTACACAGGGGATTTTAAATGCAATTATGCATGATGAAATGCAGATATTAATCACACATGTATGAATGCTAATAATGCTCTATTAATGATTAATTACAAGTGGATGATGGGAGACAGAGCCTAAATGACCAATTTTAGCATGATGAATACGAGATTCATCATACCCCTATACTTAGACCATGCTCGTCTTCGAGCATGAATGAATGAATGACTTAGTTGTATACATCCCTGACTGTGTAAGTGAATTTTCAAGACTTAATTCAGAGAAGACCCTTAATTTGAGTGATCCTAAAATTCTAAGCTCACCCAAGCTTTAATCAAAAGGAATCCAACTTCTCTAATTTTCAGACTCTCTTTTTGTACATATAATATAAGGATATGATTTTAAGTGTACTGCATTTCATGAAAGTCGAGTCGGGGCATCACTCAAACTTCTAGTCCCAAAGATCCTCCTCTAGACCTAATCCTCAACACTAGAGAATAAGTCTTTTCTTGCTTCAGTCAACCGTCTCATTAGTTTGTCAGACTTGAAAGTGTAGATGGACGGCCAGTTGATGGAGGGCATAGGATTGTGTCTCATTTTCTCTCCCTTACAATGGAACAAGGTGCCTCTCGAGTGCCTTATTACTCAACACAAGTATATTTTTATTCTGTTGATCAATGTGTCCGTCAAGAGAATTTGGAGTCGTCTGCACTTGTTTTTCTGGGAATACACCGGGGTGAGTCTCTTTTGAGTATCTAAGATACCTTCGACACCCAGACTTGTATCGCTTACGATGCAGGGCCCTTTTATGGTGTCAGCCCGACTCCTTGGTTCTAATTAGCGCTTGGTCCAAGTGGACACTTTGAAAATATTTGGGAGCGCTCGCCATTGGTGGAAGCTCATTTGGAATTTGACTTTGGATGATAGAGCTTTTCTTTAATATTTCTTTTTCTTTTCTTTTGTTGGCTAGCTCCACTGCTTTTACCAAAAGTTGGTACACACTGATCAACAATTTTCATTAAGTTTCAACACACCCTGGCACTTAGGTCAATATCAAAAAGATAGCATATGAACTTGTTCACATACTGGCTAGGTTTTTGCTGACACTCAGGTTTTCTGAAGCCTTCATTAACTTTATCCCATCCTCGAATATCATTAGATCGGGTCTAAACTCAAATCTCTAGTCCCAGTTCCTCAAGTGATAACTCAACTCATCTCATCAATCATGCAGTTGTGAAAGTGATTGTGCTGATCATATTCTTTTTGAAGGTAGAGATGAAGAGTGCAATATAGCACTCAAATCTTTCCAACTAGGGAAGTGTGGATTATTAAGTTCAAAACCCTAATGACTAAGGCATGCTAACTCAGGATCTCAAGATCTCAGAAATCAAGTGTCCTCAAAAATCCTCAAGCCATGAGTGATGGTGAATGTGTCAGGAATATATCTACCAAGGAATGCTTGATGAAATGCAAGAACATGAGTGATGATTTTTTTTTAAATGCAAAAAGTTTTTTTTGGCTTTTTTTGTTTTTTTTGTTTTTGTGGTTTTTTTAGAAAGCAGGTATTATACACACTACTTGTACCCATCCCCTATGTTAGATAAAAACGATTAAAGCACGAGCTAGTAGATAAAATGTATACAAACACCCCCCTATACTTAGCTTGTGCTATGTCCTCATGGCACAAAGTGAAATGTAGACATAGCTCGTACGAAGTATAGAAGGAAGAAAAGAAAAAAAATAAAAATAAAAAATAAAAGAAGAGAAGTGACTTATAAACAATGATTGCGGTCCCCCTATACTTAGGCTCAGGTCAGCCTAAGTATAATCGGATAATTACAGATGGGGAACCGGGAAGAATTACGGATGTACAAGATCAAGGAGGTTTGCGACGGACCTTCTTGCGGGAGTGCGGAGGGAGATAGTATGGAGATGGGGAGTGTGATGAAGAGGGGGCCGATGAAGAAGACCAGCCATCGTCGGAGTCATCCTCAGGAGAATAGTAGTCGTCCGTAGAGGATCTCCAACTTTTGTCGATCAGAGGTAAGTGCCCTTGGATCAGAGCTGTACCTATTGCACTTATCTGATGAACCATATCATGATCGGACGAGGACTCTTCAGAAATCACCTGGTGTCTAAGGTCAAAGGTGACTTTCTTGGTCGGTTTGTTTCCTTGAGAAGTATTGGGAGGAAGTTGGACAGTCTTCATCTCCCTGTCTTGAGTAACCGATGTGGCATTCGTGAGTTCCTCATCAGATGAATCCCCGTAAAAGTCGACCAATTCTTGAAGGGTCATGCATTGCTTCGGTCGAGGGAGAGTGTTCCTGCGGATCTTGTGGTTTATGGCTCGGGGTGTTGATGTCACTTTCAGATGATCGTGATTTTTGGTGACATCGGATGTTTTCGGAGTTGGTTCCTTATATGGTTCAAGTATCTCATGAATTACTGCCGACTCGAAGATTGGTCCACTCAGGTAATCGTGACGGTCCTCAATAATATGGTCCAATTCTTCATAAGCTCCACAATCTTGATTTTTCCTAGGAGCAATAATAAGGTGGTGAGAATCCGAAGTTTGTCCAACAGTCAGTTCCTTAGGTGACTCTCCTAGGGTTTGTATCAGTGTGTCATGTGGAGATATCTGATAATGTGAATTATTTATCTCCTGATCATAACTGTTGGTTTCAAGTTGATTTTCCTCAGAGCATGATGTGTCATTGGGATCGTGTTCATTGTGGTCCGAGTTCGGGAACTTGATTTCCTGAGTCTCGCAATCAACAATCGCCTTAGCGAAGGCTAAGAACGTCTTTCCTAAAATAATAGGAGACTTAGACATCCTTCCGGGGTGCTCAATGTCAAGGACAATAAAGTCCACCTTATGTTCTTTACCTCAGAAATTTACGACGACAGAAACGATCCCCCGCGGTCTTTTGATAGATCGATCAGGTAATTGAACGATCACCCTAGTCTTTTTGAGTTGTCCGAATTTAAGTTGATTAAAGATGGACTTCGGGAGGATGTTTAATGTGGAGTCGTCGTCCAACCGAACATGAGTGAATATAGAATCCTCAATTTCACATGTGACCCGAGTCAATCGCTTGACTTTGCGGCTTTTGAGTTTATGATTCATCACCAAAGAACTAGCCATAGATATGACATGATATTCAGTCCTGGATCGTTTCTTGCCCGTCTTATTGGGGGTTCAGTCGACTCTTCACAAATCTCTTAAGATCGGGCACATATTCTATGGCTTTGATCAATGGAAGCTCTAAGATCAGACTCTTGCAAAATGCTTCCATTTTAGAAATGTCCAATTTTTTTGAATTTTCAAAATTTTCATTTTTTTGGTATTTTCTGTAATATGGTCAGTCGGGGGGTCATAGGTCAGTGGTTGTGTCTGATTGTGATGATCCAGTGGTTCGCATGGTGGTGGCCTCACTTCTTCTGAATTTTGCATTGACTGGATGAGATCATATATTCTCATAGTTAAAGTGTCTGCTCTATGATTAATCCGAGCAATCTCATCCTCAAACATCTCATGACTAGTGATTGAACAATCAGTCTCCATGTGTCGTGATTCTGGCATGTAACCTCGAGTAGAGTGTTGATTGTTCGTAAACATTATGGTCTGGTCATGAGTTGTATTTCCTTGACTTTGGTTTTCTCGTGGGTTGTCAAAGGAAAATTGATACTTATCTTGAGTAGGGGATAATTCAAGAGGCTGTGAGATCCTAGTGATCGGAAATCGTGTTCTATTGTCAATATCGGTCACTCTATTGTTTATCCTTGATTCTGATCTCTCTCTCATGTCCATAAGATTGTCTGAATGTGAGAGATGGCTTTTCCAAGAAGAAGTGTGGTCATAGGGTGGGATGTATGGGTGGACAGAGAATGATGGCTGAGGGGAAATTGACTTGAATGATAGGTTCCCCTGAGGAGTGTGATAAGAAGAATATCGGGACATGGTCGTGGAGATCGGGAAAGAAGACCACGGTGCCGACATCTTGTCAAGAGGGATGGACTGATCAGTGAATCACGATTTGCTTGCAATTGCAAGGTCTTTGACGCACACAAATCAAACACAAAACAAACGCGTTGATTCACCCACTCAAATCTGGTGAAGGCACGTTAGGGTTCGACCGCTTTTCTTTTCAATTTTAATTTAATGACAAAACAATCTTGCAGATTAAGCGGAGCTGTTAGGTGCCGAAATATTTCACAAAGACTGTCCCGAGTTCATACAACTAGTTGCACCTACTCTCAGCCAGTATAGGTGGAAGTACGGACCGTTTAAACGGCTACCTGTGTTGCTTGAGGACGGTGCCTTCCGCGGTTCCTCTAAACCACCCACTCTGCTAAGGGAAGTCGGACCGTAAAACGGCTACCGAGACCCTCACTGAAAAGTAGCTAAATGTTTTTAAAAACAACAGTCTTTGTGAAATTTCTCAATTTTGGCTCTATCCTAAGTGTGCGTTCTAATCCTTACAAACAATGAGTGGGTTTCTCTCCACCAGACACAGGTTAATTTTAGGTCAGTTTGTTTACAGTCACCTTGATTAGCAGTCCCAATTTTAAATTAAGGTTATCACTGAAGTTTATGTGAGCACAGAAATTCACGCCTAACGAGCAGTCCCAATTCCGTTAAATCCTAAGTTATAAAACTTTGAGGAGGGAGGATCGGAAAAGCCGATGCAACATAAGCCAATGATGCATGCTTAAGAGAAGGACTTATAGTGAATCCTCACGTTCTTCATGCGGGATGCAAGACAAGGAATTTAAATTTACACTAAATGATATGCACAGATGAAAAACGCCCTAAACAGATAGTTCTATTAGCGGGAAGAATTGATTTAATAATTTTGGCTAATGTTGAACGATCTATAGTGCGTATAGTTAGTGAATGTGTGGCCTAAGAATTACGAGCACAATCAAATAATTCTAATCTAGCGTATGTGCTCCTAAGTTCTACGTCAAGCCACATAGAGTTCAATCTTAATTATTACAAGGGTTCAAAGAGAGGGACCCTGAGAATAATGCAGAAAATTAAATCTATGCTAAGCTCTCTCTCACAAAAAATAAAAATCAATCTTCCTTGCAGATGCTTGATTAATATCCAAAATTGGGCTCCCAGTAGTCTACGAAGAGAGAATTTGCGGTTAGTAGCAGAAGTAAGAGAGAAAATGCAAAATAAAATGCAAAAGAAAGAAAAAATTACACAAAAATTAATCTTACAAAAATTAATCACAAAAAATGATTTAAAACCCTAAAAATTTGCCATTCCCCGGCAACGACGCCATTTGATGAACGCGAAATTCTCCTCTTTAATAATGATGAGTTGTAGTATAGGAGGCGGATTTCGGTCGTCTAAATACCACAATCTTTGAACGTTGTGGAATATTGTACTTGGCAAGTTTACCAAGGTCGAACACAGGGAACAATGATTTTTAGTTGCGTGGTCTTAAGTCAAATTAAATAATCAATCAATGGTCGATTCATTTCTGTGTCGAAAAATATATACAATGCTATGAGAATGCAATGCAGATGCAAGGAAATACACAGAGATAACGGTTCAGCACAGGATCGGTGATTAAGATTTCAGCTTCAATATATGTTGATCAATAACCTCGACAATTATCACAGATCAAAAGCTAAGTCAAGAGAAATAATCAGAGCATAAATGAATAATCTGGGGGAATCTGGGCTCTATTAAGAATTCCTCTTAATTTCCCTGTAAATTAATCTTCAATCGATAATCATCATGTTCGAAATATACAGGGAAAATAATTTATCAATCTTCCTTTCCGAAACTCCTACACAGATTAAATCCTCAATAAACAATTATTAAATGATGCATCATGATTTATTTCCCAAGCTTTTCTCAATGGAGTTCCTGCATAAATATCATCAATCTCTCTATAGCACAACGATGTTAAAATTGAGCCTACATGTCAAATTAGATTCTTGAATAATAATAGACAGTAAACAACCTCAGATCTGTTCACAAGGTATGCTAAGTTGTAGAGCATGAAAATAGCTTCGAAACGACATATTATATGCTAAAATCGGAGTCTGTATGACAAAGATATGCTAAAATGAAATTCCAGGGACTAAAATGTAAATAAAATAATGTTTTCTTTGCAAAAAGGTCCCTGGGAGGACTTATCTATAATTTCAAAAAGTTGACGGGGCCTTCTTGTAATTTACCCCTAGCGGGGGTTATTATGCAAATTCTGGAAGTGCCAGGGGTGTCCGTGCAATTTTCCCACAAACCACGTGCGTTGCACGTGCACTATAAGGCTCGGATGCGGACCAGAGGTTCGGATGGCCCGGAGCTTAGGCTTGGGAGCTAGCCTCAGGCTCGGGTATCCGAACCAGAGGCTTGACGCCGTAGCAGGAGGCGCGGGAGGCGAGGCTCGGGCTCGGATGCCCGAGCCTACGTGGCACACTGGAGATGGACCCGAGCCTCGAGGCTGGGGCTGAGGCTCGGGGGGGAAGCGCGTGGCAAGCTATCAGCCGTTGGATCTGGGGCCTCCTGCCCGATCCAACGGCGCCTGTGCGTCGTGGTGGGGCGGGGCGACCGAAGGAGCTTGGCGAGGGCGGAGGCGTGGAGGTCGGGCGGCCGATGCGCGGCGGAGGCGGTGGACGAGACCGGCCAAGGCAGTGGTTGATGGGCCTGGGCGAGGCGGCCGGAGGTGGCGGTTGCGGCTGGGAAGGAGTCACCGTGAGGGCTGTCTGCGAGGCGGAGATGCGGCTGGGCAAGCGGGTCGAGGCGGAGCTTAGGCTCGGTGGTGTTCGAGGGAACCGAGCATGGTCGGGCGGAGTCGGCGGTGGCGTTCGCACCCCGGCTAGATGAGGTGCCGCCCGGCGAGGCCTGTAGAAGGCGGAGTTGCCACGTGGCACCAAAAAATTTCAGATTTTAAAGTGGGAAAAAGAGATAGAAGATGACCTCGGATCGAAAAAATTTCTTCACAAAAGTTGTTTGTCTTGTCGAGATCTACAACTTTCATGAAGGGCCCGGGAGCAAAAGAGGTCACCTTTGCGAAGTGGTATTTTTGGTGGCTTTCCATGTGTATAGAAAACCGATTTTTGGAGTTTTGTAATTTTTTTGGTGGTTTTAGAGAGGATAAAAATTATAAAAAATGCGATAAAATACAAGAAAATTAATTACATGCTAATCTATTTTTTTTGGATTTTTAATGAATAAGAAAATAGGAAAATAAATTAGAAGTTAGAAACGCACAACTTTTGTAGAGACCGACAATGGACACTTGGACTTGATCAGTTTCTTTGATCTCAGTTTAGATCTGGATTTGAATTTTTGAGTCTCTTAATAAAACTTCTATCAAAGAACAATAACGAAAAATAAATAAAATTAAAAGAGTTAAATATGCACATAAAAACTCAGGTCAAAAATAGCAAAAAGTTAAAATGCACAAAAGAGGCCCAAAACCCAACTTTCACATACGAGCTCCGAATTTTATGAAATTGTCTTGTTTTGAAGATATTTGAAAATGGAGTACTTTAAAAGTGAGTAGACCAAAATCGGACACTGTATGTGGGAGATATGCTCAATTTAGTCTGTCAGATGTGAAATTAGACTTTGGGATTATTTGACACTTATTGGGGTTAGTAATTTTTTTGTATTTTTTATTTAATAAGGTTAGTAATATCTACACAATGGAGGTGGTTTTGGGTTAATCGAAGTTAGGATGAATTAACTAAAAATGTGAGAAGTTAGCGGCTTTTTGGGCTAGTTTACACAGGGGATTTTGAATGCAATTATGCATGATGAAATGCAGATATTAATCACACATGTATGAATACTAATAATACTCTATTAATGATTAATTACAAGTGGATGGTGGGGGACAGAGCCTAAATGACCAATTTTAGCATGATGAATACGAGATTCATCACTCGCCTTTGGTGGAAGCTCTTTGATATTTGACTTTGTGTAATGAGAGCTTTTCTTTGAATTTCATTGACTTGTAGTATTTTTGGCTAGCTCCACTGCTTTTACCAAGAGTTGGCGCACACTGATCAATATTTTTTTATTTGTTTCACACCCTGGCACAGGTTAATGTCAAGTGATTAGTATAAGAACCAAGTTCTCATACTGGCTAAAATTGTTGACACTCAGGTTTCATGAAGCCTTCAAAGATTTTATCCCATCCTCGAGCATCATTAGATCAAATCCAAACTCAAATCCCTCATCCCAATCCCTCAGGTAAAAAGTCAACTCATCTCATCAAAAACCACGGTCGTGCATGTGATGTGCTGATCATATTCTTTTTGTCTGAGACTAAGCGTGGAATATAGCATGCAAATCTAGAGACCTAGGGAAATGTGGATGATTAAGTCTATGACCCTGATGGCTAAGGCAGGTTAACCAAAAATCTCAAAGACCTCATAAAACTAAGTTTCCTTGAACATTTCAGATCCTGGTGGAAGTGTAAAAGTAGAGGATTAATCCAACTCCTTCATTCAAAACAAGATTTTTTTTTGAATTTTGCACATTTTTATGGATTTTTAATTAAGTTAAAAAACACAAGTTAGACTCAACATTCCTTGAAAAGAGAAAATTTTCAAAAACCATGTCACACAAATGAAAAATTTTCAAAACATTTTTCAAAAGATTTTTCAAAACAAGAAAATCTCATTTTTAAAATCATTTTCAAATATATTATTATTAAAATAGTGTAACATAGTATAGAAAAGCCGTGAAATCATTTGAGTTCTCTTAGTTCAAATGATTTTACTTTAGCCAAAAAGTTTTAAATTTTTAAAAATTTTCAGATTATAGCTAAAGTAAGTAAATTGTATATACGGTATACCCCCTATCCTTAAACTTTGCTATGTCCTCATAGCAGTAGATGATACAAGTACATAGGTCCATTTAAGTATAGAAAAATATAAGGGAGTGATGAATCTCCATTTCATCACCTTTATTCTATCATTTTGGCCTTAAAAACCCCAGCAAATGCATGTAAATAACCTCAATTTGTACATATTAGCATTCAATATTTATTGTATTTATTGTACATAGAATAAGGTTTTTAATGATAAAATTATAGAATAAAGGGAAGAAAAGAAAAAGGAATAAAATATTGCAAATATTTTATGACCCTAACCCCGAGACCAAGGCCATCATGGAATTGGTTGACAAGGAATAAAGTAGGGGGAGATAAGGGCCAATAATACAATAAATACCTCATTTATTCATGCATTTATTTATGCATTTTTGGCACCTATTTTGTACATAATTATTTATTCATCAAATAAAGAAACTTTGTACATGAAAGTTGTAGATAATAATGTAAATAAAAATACAAAATTGAGTTTGTGTAAAAATAATACTCAGTGTACATTTTATACACAAAATAAAAAGCCAAAATCTCAACTTCACAGACCCATATCTTGCAAATAAAAACTCCAAATCACCCAAACTTACTTTTAATTCTATATAACTTTCCAAGAACTATGTTATAAAATTGGTTTCATAATTTTTGGAGTCCATCTGTGGAAGTTAGGTTTTTGACCCTCCTTGTACATAGTACTGATTAAAATATTCATTTTATTCAATGTCTATTATTTTCACAAATTTATATTTTTAGAATTTTGTAAATAATGTATATAATACATGTACACGTTGAAATTACAAGAAAACCAAAAAGAATTTGAAAAATAAAATAAGTCTATAAAATTCATAGACAAAATACCTATGTTACCTACATGTATATAAATAAAAAGAGATTTTATTCTTTTATTCTTTATTCATCTATATTTTTATAATAATGTATATATTATACATAACTTATTAAAAATACAAATACAAAATAAAAACAAATAAAATTCATTAAATAAATAAAATGTATATAATATATAGGTAAAATACCTATGAGTATACTTACATATGCATATACCTATTTATTTAAAAATGTAAATAAACTCCTAAAAATTAAATAAAAATACCTTTATACTCACAAAAATAAATTATAAATTTATAAAATAAAGCCAATAAAATAACAAACGAAAATAAATAAATTAAAAATAAAATACACAAAAATAGAAGTAAATATATACATATACACATCATTTTAATAAAACCGTAATAAAATACATCAAAAAAATAATTAAAAATCCTAAATAAATACTACATTAATTTATAAACATTTTTTATTTTTATAAGTAAATGCTAATTAATTCATTTAATATGTTAAATAAATGGGTCAAGATTCGGCTGATGTGGGCCAATCAGAGGCCAGGGAAAGTTGACCTCCGGTCAACTCCCCCTGCGCCTCTGACTTCCGTCAGACAAGTCTTTTCCCCGCTTTTCATGCCTTTTTCATGGACGTCTCGTCCACCCATCGCACTCGAGTCCTTCATGAAAGATCTCCCCTGATCATCCAAGATTCTCGTCGAGATCTTAGATCCCTTGTACATAACCCTGATTCTTCAATAATCGCCAGTCAATGGGGGTCCCCAGGAATGTGTATAAATACGTCCTTCCTCTTCCTTGGCCGAATTTGGCCAATTTCATCCCCCTCTTTGAGCTTGAATCAGCTCCTGGTGGAGCCCTCGTGACAGGAGGCGCTTCCCAGCACCTCGGTTCGGCCGGAGATGGAGGAAAATTTTGTGGCGGCGGCGCTCCGACGACCGCCCTGCTCCCTGGAGGCCCCCAGGTATAAGAGCTGCGCATTTTATGTTTCTAGGTAGATTTTCGTATCAGCATTTTATTCCTGTCTTTTAATTCGCGTTTAGATTCTTAGATTAGCGTAGAATAGGTAATTCGAAGTTCGCCGGAGCTCTGCTCCGGCGACTTCTCCACCCTGTTCCCGCCCGTTTTTCGACGCCATTTCGCCTCCATTTCCTTCCCTACCGCATTCTCTACCTTCCAGCCACCTTGTGCAACCGGATTCCTCTCGGGATCCGCGAATCGAAGCTCCTCCACCGCCTTCCGCCGGAGCTTCTCCGCCCACCATCATCCGCTTGCTTTCAGCTTCAAACCCCTGGTCGAGGGTGACGCCCTCGAGCCCCTCTACCTTCCTGTGCAGGTTAGGTGCGCCAAAGAGCACCAGGAGTCGTTTCGCACGCGGGCGGAGGTACCTGGAGCCGCGTTTCTTCACCGAGCTTGTGGCGCCGCTCCAGGGCACCTCTGGCCGATCTACCACCTCCAGCAGATCAAGCAACCTCCCAGGAAGCTTTTGGGACCTTCAGGTGCGGCGAAGATCGGCGATTGAGCGAGATCGAGGAGGAAGAAGCTCGCCCCGGCGAGCTTTCTTCCCTGTTCTTGCACGTGTGCTCCTAGCCGTTGGATGAAGACGAAGGCCCAGTTCGATTGCCAGCCGTCCGATGAAACGATGCTACGACTGTCAGATCACGCGAGTGATCTAATCCTCACCGCTCATCGGCGAAGCGTCATCGGCGCACGTGGAGGCGCCACGTGGATTGGTGGATGAAGATCAACCGTCAGATGAAGCACCTCTTTGGGGGTAATTTTCACATTCAGCCCCCGCTTTTTTTGTATTTAATGATTAATATTGTAAAATAAATATAACGTTATGAATAATGTGGAAATTTTGCATGTGACCCCCTGTATTGTTTTCATATTACACTTGGGTCCAGTCCGCGTCACCTTACGTGTCGTCCCACGTGAGGTGGTAAAATTGCATACGTCCCCCCTGTATGTTTGCATATTTATCTTTAAGTCCATGAAATAAAATATAAAGTGTATTATTTTTGTGAAAAATTGCAACCAGGACCCTAGATTCTCTGAAATTACGTTTTGGTCCCTGTGGGTGCGGATCACGTGTAGTCCCACGTGAGGGTTAATTTGCAAGGGGGCCCTGGCGGGTTTGCTTAATTGATTTTAGTCCTTAAAATTGCAGAACACGTTATTATATTTTGGTATTTTTGCACTGACGCCCCTGGAAATTATTTTATTTGCAAAAATACCCCTACCAGGTTGTTTTATCTTTGTGTCTTTTATCTATTTATTTTAAATACCTATGAGGCTTCGAAAAATCCAGAAAAAATAGGTTAAATGCTTCATGCCTTGTATTTTCACGCCCATATTTTATTCTGCATTTTTTGCATTTTCCTAATTATTAAAAATGAAAAAGAAGCCCATTTTGTACTGTTTAAATTAAAAAAATAAAAAATTAGAAAATGTTTTTGAAAAATTCCAAAAAAAATTATATGTATAATTATATATATTGAGTCCAGAAATTGAAAAAACCAAAAAAAATAGAAAAAAATATAAAAATGTCAAGAAGCTCTAAAATCCCAAAAAATATAAAAACTCTAGAAAAATACCAAAAATATGTTTTCTTATTTTATAATTATCTATATGTATTATTATTTATGTATTAAAATTAATTTGGTTAATTTTGGAACTTATTATATAATTTTAAAATCCAAATTTATTTCGGCCTATTTAATTAGTCCCATATTAGGGACATTTTTGGAATTAAAAACAACATAAAAATTAGAAAAATACAAAAAGCCTAAAAAATTATTATACTTAATATATTGAGTATATATATATGTCTATGTATCCTTATACTACATCTCTCTCTCTTCTTATATATATATTTCTTTATATGTATATATATATTATAATTAAAAATATGAAAAAAAAATTAAAAATTAAAAATTACAAAATATAAAAACAAAATAAAAATGATAAAAACCAAAAATATAAAAAATATAAAAAAAATTAAAACCCACAAAACAATAAATAATTGGGCATGAACAATTGATTGAATAATTACACAACACACATACATTCCCTTCGCCTCCCAGTGTTCGACCTCTACCTGTACTTACACCTATACACATTTGCATGTAGAGTTATAATAAATTTTAACTCCACATTTTTGGATATTCATTGCATATATTTATTGTTTTGTAATTGTTGATCGATCTGGGGATCTTCAAGAGGTCAATTCAGCGACTGGATGTCTCGCCTTGGGAGATATCTAGACCCTTGATCTTCCCCGGTCATCAAATGGCACCGTTGCCGGGGAGGCAACGGATTTTGTATGATTTTGTGAGCTTATTTGTTCATTTATTCAATTATTTGCTCATGTCTATGATTCAGTTATTTGTTTGGTTTTTGTTCCTATTTGATATTATTTGATTGACTGCTCTGACCATTTCTTTCCTTTGTCTTTGATGCGAGGGACCGCCAAGCGAAGGAGGACCTCCTAGGAGGACCTATGCACCCAAGCAAGGTGGAGTTGGCTCTTCTATGCCAAGCCAACAGGAGAGAGCATCAAAGGGAGAAGAAAGAGAATTTTTGAAGACAGTCTCTATTTTTATGCATATTATTTTATTATGTATATTCATGTGAGAGAGTGACACTTAGAATTTTGTAATAATACAGGACTCTCACAGGTACACTCCGACTCCCGAGGTCCATTTCCCGAGGGATTGTTCCCTTGGGGGCCTCGACGTTTTTTTTACGCTTTTCTTTTTATTTTTATTATTTTGTGTGAATGAGCTCTAGCTTAGGAATTGCTTGCCGATAGATTAGGTCCAAAGCCCCTCAAAAAATTGCATGTACCTATAGCGCGTTTTGGACCTAGTCAAATCTAAACAGTCGGTTCATTTATCTCTTAACCCTTGTGCCGTGAGCGAGCCCCATCAAGCGCTACTCCTGAACTCAAGCGTGTCGAGAAGAGGAGGGGTGAGCCAAGACCGGACTCTTAGGTTAAAGATAAGTGACCGACTTGTGGTGCTTCACGATAATAGCAATTACTACCCTAGGGCGATTTCTTTGGCTTGCATTTGCATTTAGCATAGGTTTCAATTCCGTTATGCATCCCGCATGGAGAGAGCTGGGAGGCACTGTAAGTCTTCTTACTTGGCATACATCATCGTTTTCCGACGTGCACGGCTTTTCCGATCTTCTCCCTCTATTTTTGCCACTTAGGATGCTTAATGGAAATTGGAACCTCGATAGGCACGTGCATTGAAAATACCCAAAAAAGTGACAACTTAAATAAAATCGGGACTGCTAACTCTATTGGACCTAAAAATAAAACGTAATGGACTTCTTGTTGGGGAGAGCAACCCACTCATTGTATTCATTTTAAAATTGCTTACGTACACACTAAGGAGTAGAGACAAAATCCCATTCAAGCCTCCTAAGTGTTTGTACAACTTTGTGATTCTCACCTAACTCTAAAAACCGAAAAGATAAATGACTGTCACCTGACAGTCTTCACTGTGTCGAGTAGGTGAATTGGGGGTTTGCCTTGTGTCTTGATTATGACTTGGAGTCCATTGTGCTTTTCTCGCATTATTAGAGTAGTAGGTCCCGTCCGGCTGAGTCATGCATTTTTCATCTTTGAGTCTCTCTACCTCTCTTATACATATACCTCTTCATTTGCATTGAGTCGTGATATTGGCGCTTGAGCTCAATCATTCTTCGCCAACTCCATTCGTTCTCGACATCTTCTTCACCATCTTCTTCGTATCCACTGTATCATCCCCATCTTCTCCGGTTCGAGGAGAGCTTGCTCTTCGGACCACCATTTTGACGGTGTTCCCACCATTGTGTGGAACACCCAATTTTGTCTATGTCCCGATCTTCTTGCCCGCCCTCCTCGTCCCCTCTGTATCACTCTTCTACCATTCATGATATTGGCACGTCCGCTCAATCAACTTCTCCACCCCGTTGTGTACCCTTCTTATCCATCTTCCTCGTGTACCCCGTATCACCTCTCCCTTTACCCGGGAATGCTGTGCACATCGATAGCCCGCATCTAGGATCACCTTGATTATCTGTGTAAGACGAGCCAATTATATTGAGGATGCTGAGATTGATTTAGATTGATTTGGTGGATTTGACTTTGGATACGTGCATACGAGCATATTGAGGATTTTTGTTGATGCATGATCATAGGTGTGATGCATTATTGAGGAATTTTTGGTCTCGCACACCGGATTGAGGATGTGATGTGCTTCAGTGATTTGAGGATGATATCACGATATTTCTACGGATCTATCTATTTCGAGGTTTCGGCCTGTCTTGATTTGGATTTTTGGATGTACTATCTTGTTATGTGCTTCATGATGATGGTGCCCCGACCCCCATGATTTCTCATCTTCTTGATTGACCCATCCTTGATCTCCTGACGCTTTGATCCACCCCAGCACTTAGAGGATTCCTGATGATATATTGTGCCAGCTCAGCTTATTGGATTGACTTGAGGGATGTTTGTGATTGACCTGATTATTTGCTCCCTCGCATGATCTTATGCCCTCCTGTTGATTGATGGATTCACAGTATTTCGAGGACCTGAGATGGCTCGCCAGCATTCCCGCGACCTTCATTGATCTAGCTCGCATACCTCCCCGAGGACTATCTGCGGGAGAATGCGACAATTTCTAGAACTACGGTTTCATCCACGACTTTGGCCGCCATTGTGATGGGACCAGAAACCGAGTCGGATGATATGCTTGATTGGCCTCCCTCTGTGACTGTGTGCCCGATCTGTCGGAACATGAGGCCAACTATCAGATTGCTCTCCTTGACGGTCCTTGCAAGGCAGAGCTCCACTTTTCTGATTACTCCACGCCAGGTTCATAGCTCTCCGAGGGTTATCTGCGAGAGACTATGACACATTATTGCTTTGATGGTCTCCTCTGCTGGTAGGATGTCTGTCGCCTACCATGACCATATTCTCTGTGGATCCGTCTGATGGACCCGGCTTCTTCGAGCCCTTCTCTCTCCTTGATGATCCTCGCAAGGTAGAGACACATTCTGACTATTCCGTGCCTAGATCGCAGTACTCTCCGAGGACTATCTGCAGGAGACTGCGACACTCTCTTTACGCTCGGTTTCCACTGCTGACTGCGTCTCCGATCTGCGGAGCACGAAATCGAGTCGTCTGATATACTTCATTACTGGTCCCATCTTGAGTTGCCTATCCGATCTGCGGATCATGGGACCCATCTGATTACACTCCTTTGAGTCTTCTCGCCTTGACGATCCTCGCAAGGTCGAGCTTCTGATATCTGCTATTTTCATGCCTAGCTGGCAGCACGTTCCCCGAGGGTTATCTGCGGGACGCTGCCACATTCTTTAGACTTTATGGTCTCTTCTGCTGGTAGCCGATATGTCGCCTACCGAGACCATACCTGATGATCCGTCTGATGGATCACTGACGCCTTTGCGTCCGCTCGCCTTGACGACTCTCGCGAGGTCGAGTCTTTTCCTGATTATTCAGTGACTAGCATGTACTACTCCCCGAGGGTTATCTGCGAGAGGGTACATCACTTTGTAGATACTCGGTTTCATTTCTGGTATCTCCTCTCTGTTGGAGCACGAAGCCGAGTCTTCTGAGTTGTGTACTTTGTCTCCTCTCTGATTGTGTATCCGATCTGCGGATCACGGGACCAAGTCTTCTGATTAGGGTCTGATTCCTGGCTCTGTCGAGCCTGCTCACCTTGACGACCCTCGCAGGGTTGAGCCATGTCTTGCGGTATTCGGTGTGTCTCCTCCGATCTTCCGACCTCATGACCACCGAATGCCAAGATGTCTCCTATTCTCTATCTTCCACATCTTCTCGAGACTCTGATTGACCGGAGGACTCTGTACTATTCCTTCTTCCTCCTGGTCTTACGATATCGGCTCTATTTCCTCCTGCTGACCCTATGAGCCGATTGACTGCTTGACGCTACCGGTCCCTGCTTTACTTTCCGATCTATTTGTCCACGGTAGCCAACACCCATCTAACTGTACATCCGGGTGTCTTTTCACCTTCTGACTGCGTCCTCGTTCTCACAGGGAGACGATGATGCGAGTACGGTATTCACTTGTCAGATACCATCCTGTACTCCACCAGTTCTTCACCACTTGTATATATGTGTTGTATATTCTGTTCTCCCGCATGTTACGTGTGCCCTAGATCTATCGCCATATCTTTGTGTCTATACTTAGGACGTACTTTGTCCTAAGTATAGGGGGGTACACACCGCGTTGTTCTTTCGTCGTTCATTTTCGTCACTCCTGTTGTTGCCTATACTTAGGGATATCTCACCCTAAGTATAGGGGGAGTGATGCGTATATTCTCCATGACTTTTCCGTCTATCTGTATATATCTATCTTTTCTTCTTTTCTTCTTTTCCCTTTCTATCTTCTATATCTAAATAAAAAGGTGTCGCCCCTTTGCAGACAGTTTTCTATACTTAGGACGTATTTTGTCCTAAGTATAGGGGGTTGCACCCCTGATTCAATTAATTCTTTGATCTGTTTATTCCCACCCTTGACCCTCCCTACTTTGTGAACAATCTGCTATACTTAGGATTACTTGATCCTAAGTTTAGGGGGGGACGGTCAACTTCTATTTCCTTCATCTCTTATTCGTATATTCTTTAGACTCGTCTATACTCAGTACGAGTTATGTCTTCTCTTTTCTTTTCCGATCTATGAGGACATAGCTCATGCTAAGTATAGGGGGGTCGTATATACTATGTATATACTTCATCCATAACTCGTACTTTCGTATAATTATGATACAATTCATTAAGTAATAATGCTTCTTATTCCTCAGATTCTTTTTTTATATACTGATTAATAAATCAGGTTAAAAATACTTTTGCAAAATGATTTGAAAAATGGTGTGAAATGTTTGGAAAACTTTTTGTGAAATATTTTCAACCCTTGTAAAAATATTTTGATTGCAAAAATTCTTTTATTTGTGTGAAATAAAGGATTTGAAAACCTATTTGCAAATGATTTTGAAAATGTTTGCAAAAATATTTTGAAAAATATATATAGTGTTTGCAAAATCTTTGCAAAATGGCTTTCAAATGTTTGTAAATATTTGCAAAAATTATTTTGTACTATAGCCTTCAAAATGATTTTCAAATAAATTTGAGGAATAAAAGCACCATAATAAATAAAATGAATAAATCATAAATAAAATACATTAAATTCCTTATCAATTGTATATACACCTTAATAAACCACTCTTGTCAAAACTGGTAAATTCCTTAAAATAAAGCAGCACGCCCGTGTAAATAATTGTATATATTTTATACTTTATACTTTGAGTGCCAAAATTCTTTTATTTACAAAAATTCTTTGTGTAAAAATTTCTCGCTTTGTTTTCAAATTCTTTCAAAAATTGCATATTTGTAAATAGCATTTGCATAGCATTCGTATTCTTTGATTGAGCTTGATGATTGAACTAGTCCAATAAAGTCAAAGATTGGAGCTTGGTTGGACCTTACTGCACCTAACTGCACTGGAACCTTATGGGAACTAGGTTTAAGGTACTTCAGGTCTAGTCAGACTTAATTCTTTGAGAAAGCAGGGCTAGGTTCAAGTCACCTCAGTGGACTAACTAGAACTTTTCGAAACACACGTATGACTCTTGTCGGCCGTGACCTAACTTGGACACTTGCACCTTTCACTTGGCTCAACTCAGTTGGAGTGGTGAGGGGGTTGGATTTGCCAGTCTGAGACGCACACGGGTGGAAACATTCGTCCTCGTCTAGGGAGGGAAGTGCAACCCAACCTGGTCCAGTTTCAATGAAGTCGAATGACGGGAGAGTGTGGGTTGCAATAAAGCTTCAAAAGAGGGATAGTCTACTGGCTCAAGAAGAAAATTTCTTGTATATATGCTGCACCATGTAGATATGTTGTACATATGTGCTTGAAAAAAAATGCAAAAAGAACTCCCAAAAAAGTGGTGGGTCGGATTGAAAATTTAATAACCCCACCGGAGTGTATATAGTCCAATAAAGCAAAAGCTTATGGTATCCATGTTACATCTCATGAAGCTTGCAGCGGGAGACTTAGCTACACTGGTTGAGCTCCCAAAATTCTATACCTCTTATTCCCCCTCTTCTTGATCCGGTTGCACTTGAACTTAGAAGGGAATACCCCGCTCCTCGACGGTAGAGGGCTGGATTGGGGAATCATTGGGTTGTCATTCTGGAGAAGCTAGTCTCTTTGTCATTTCAGTTGGGGAGAGCCACTATCACTTACACTGTTCAAGTCAGCTTCATAGTCATAAGGGTTTGCGTATGATGTAGGCTAGTTCTGACCTGGCTATTGAGGTGATTTAAACCAAGTTCTGTGACTCTTGAAGGCTGTTGTGTTTTAAATTTGGTTCCCAGCCAGGTTCCACACACATTTTCACACCAAGGTCTAACCTGAGCTCCAAACTTTGACTTTGTACAGATAAGTTTAATAATCATAATCAATTCAGTGTACTCTTTGAATTCTTTATTTTTGCTTTTTCTTTTCTTCTTATTCTTTGTTCTTTTTGTACTTATTGCATAAGTATTTGCTAGGGACTAGCAAAAGCAAGTATAGGGGGTGATGAATCTCCATTTCATCAACTTTATTCTATCATTTTGGCCTTAAAAACCCCAGCAAATGCATGTAAATAACCTCAATTTGTACATATTAGCATTCAATATTTATTGTATTTATTGTACATAGAATAAGGTTTTTAATGCCAAAATTATAGAATAAAGGGAAGAAAATAAAAAGGAATAAAATATTGCAAATATTTTATGACCCTAACCCCGAGACCAAGGCCAGCATGGAATTGGTCGACAAGGAATAAAGTAGGGGGAGATAAGGGCCAATAATACAATAAATACCTCATTTATTCATGCATTTATTTATGCATTTTTGACACCTATTTTGTACATAGTTATTTATTCATCAAATAAAGAAACTTTGTACATGAAAGTTGTAGATAATAATGTAAATAAAAATACAAAATTGAGTTTGTGTAAAAATAATACTCAGTATACAGTTTATACACAAAATAAAAAGACAAAATCTCAACTTCACAGACCCATATCTTGCAAATAAAAACTCCAAATCGCCCAAACTCACCTTTAATTGTATATAGCTTTCCAAGAACTATGTTATAAATTTGGTTTCATAATTTTTGGAGTCCATCTGTGGAAGTTAGGTTTTTGACCCTCCTTGTACATAGTACTGATTAAAATATTCATTTTATTCAATGTCTATTATTTTCACAAATTTATATTTTTAGAATTTTGTAAATAATGTATATAATACAAGTACACGTTGAAATTACAAGAAAACCAAAAAGAATTTGAAAAATAAAATAAGTCTATAAAATTCATAGACAAAATACCTATGCTACCTATATGTATATAAATAAAAAGAGATTTTATTCTTTTATTCTTTATTCATCTATATTTTTATAATAATGTATATATTATACCTAACTTATTAAAAATACAAATCCAAAATAAAAACAAATAAAATTCATTAAATAAATAAAATGTATATAATATATAGGTAAAATACCTATGAGTATACGTACATATGCATATACCTATTTATTTAAAAATGTAAATAAACTCCTAAAAATTAAATAAAAATACCTTTATACTCACAAAAATAAATTATAAATTTATAAAATAAAGCCAATAAAATAACAAAAGAAAATAAACAAATTAAAAATAAAATACACAAAAATACAAGTAAATATATACATATACACATCATTTTAATAAAACCGTAATAAAATACTTCAAAAAAATAGTTAAAAATCCTAAATAAATACTACATTAATTTATAAACATTTTTTATTTTATAAGTAAATGCTAATTAATTCATTTAATATGTTAAATAAATGGGTCAAGATTAGGCTGATGTGGGCCAATCAGAGGCCAGGGAAAGTTGACCTCCGGTCAATTCCCCCTGCGCCTCAGACTTCCGTCAGACAAGTCTTTTTCCCGCTTTTCATGCCTTTTTCATGGACATCTCGTCCACCCATCGCACTCGAGTCCTTCATGAAAGATCTCCCCTGATCATCCAAGATTCTCGTCGAGATCTTAGATCCCTTGTACATAGCCCTGATTTTTCAATAATCACCGGTCAATGGGGGTCCCCAGGAATGTGTATAAATACGTCCTTCCTCTTCCTTGGCCGAATTTGGCCAATTTCATCCCCCTCTTTGAGCTTGAATCAGCTCCTGGTGGAGCCCTCGTGACAGGAGGCGCTTCCCAGCACCTCGGTTCGGCCGGAGATGGAGGAAAATTTTGTCGCGGTGGCGCTCCGACGACCGCCCTGCTCCCTGGAGGCCCCCAGGTATAAGAGCTGCGCATTTTATGTTTCTAGGTAGATTTTCGTATCAGCATTTTATTCCTGTCTTTTAATTCGCGTTTAGATTCTTAGATTAGCGTAGAATAGGTAATTCGAAGTTCGTCGGAGCTCTGCTCCGGCGACTTCTCCACCCTGTTCCCGACCGTTTTCCGACGCCATTTCGCCTCCATTTCCTTCCCTACCGCATTCTCCACCTTCCAGCCACCTTGTCCAAACGGATTCCTCTCGAGATCCGCGAATCGAAGCTCCTCCACCGCCTTCCGCCGGAGCTTCTCCGCCCACCATCATCCGCTTGCTTTCAGCTTCAAACCCCGGGTCGAGGGTGACGCCATCGTGCCCCTCTACCTTCTTGTGCAGGTTAGGTGCGCCAAAGAGCACCAGGAGTCGATTCGCACGCGGGCGGAGGTACCTAGAGCCGCGTTTCTTCACCGAGCTTGTGGCGCCGCTCCAGGGTACCTCTGGCCGATCTACCACCTCCAGCAGATCAAGCAACCTCCCAGGAAGCTTTTGGGACCTTCAGGTGCGGCGAAGACCGGCGATTGAGCGAGATCGAGGAGGAAGAAGCTCGCCCCGACGAGCTTTCTTCCCTGTTCTTGCACGTGTGCTCCCAGCCGTTGGATGAAGACGAAGGCCCAGTTCGATTGCCAGCCGTCCGATGAAGCGATGCTACGACCGTCAGATCACGCGAGTGATCTAATCCTCACCTCTCATCGATGAAGCATCATCGGTGCACGTGGAGGCGCCACATGAATTGGTGGATGAAGATCAGCCGTCAGATGAAGCGCCTCTTTGGGGGTAATTTTCACATTCAGCCCCCGCTTCTTTTGTATTTAATGATTAATATTGTAAAATAAATATAACGCTATGAATAATGTGGAAATTTTGCATGTGACCCCCTGTATTGTTTTCATATTACACTTGGGTCCAGTCCACGTCACCTTACGTGTCGTCCCCCGTGAGGTGGTAAAATTGCATACGTCCCCCTGTATGTTTGCATATTTATCTTTAAGTCCATGAAATAAAATATAAAGTGTATTATTTTTGTGAAAAATTGCAACCAGGACCCTAGATTCTCTGAAATTGCGTTTTGGTCCCTGTGCGTGCGGATCACGTGTAGTCCCACGTGAGGGTTAATTTGCAAGGGGGCCCTGGCGGGTTTGCTTAATTTATTTTAGTCCTTAAAATTGCAGAACACGTTATTATATTTTGGTATTTTTGCACTGACGCCCCTGGAAATTATTTTATTTGCAAAAATGCCCCTACCGGGCTGTTTTACCTTTGTGTCTTTTATCTATTTATTTTAAATTCCTATGAGGCTTCTAAAAATCCAGAAAAATTAGGTTAAATGCTTCATGCCTTGTATTTTCACGCCCTATTTTATTCTGCATTTTTTGCATTTTTCCTAATTATTAAAAATGAAAAATAAGCCCATTTTGTACTGTTTAAATTAAAAAATAAAAAAATTAGAAAATGTTTTTGAAAAATTCCAAAAAAAATTATATATGGTATAATTATATATATATTGAGTCCAGAAATTGAAAAACCCAAAAAAATAGAAAAAGAAAATATAAAAATTTCAAGAAGCTCCAAAATCCCAAAAAAATATAAAAACTCTAGAAAAATACCAAAAATATGTTTTCTTATTTTATAATTATCTATGTATTATTATTTATGTATTAAAATTAATTTGGGTTAATTTTGACAGTTATTATATAATTTTAAAATCCAAATTTATTTCGACCTATTTAATTAGTCCCATATTAGGGACATTTTTGGAATTAAAAACAACATAAAAATTAGAAAAATACAAAAAGCCTAAAAAAATTATTATACTTAATATATTGAGTATATATATGTCTATGTATCCTTATACTACATCTCTCTCTCTCTTCTTATATATATATATTTCTTTATATGTATATATATTATAATTAAAAATATGAAAAAAAATTAAAAATTAAAAATTGCAAAATATAAAAACAAAATAAAAATGATAAAAACCAAAAATAAAAAAAACATAAAAAAAATTAAAACCCACAAAAACAATAAACAATTGGACATGAACAATTGATTGAATAATTACACACACATACATTCCCTTCGCCTCCCAGTGTTCGACCTCTACCTGTACTTACACCTATACACATTTGCATGTAGAGTTATAATAAATTTTAACTCCACATTTTTGGATATTCATTGCATATATTTATTGTGGGTTAATTGTTGATCGATCTGGGGATCTTCAAGAGGTCAATTCAGCGACTGGATGTCTCGCCTTGTGACATATCTAGACCCTTGATCTTCCCCGGTCATCAGGGAGCTAAGAGGGTCTCCCCCTATACTTAGGTTAGAAATAACCTAAGTATAAAGGCAAGGAAAGATGAGTAGAGAAATCACAGGGACTCGGGTCCCCCCTATACTTAGGTTGAGATTAGCCTAAGTATAAAGATGGGAATTGATGTTGGAAGGGACCCAAGGTGAACGAAGGAGAGGAATGGATTTACATGTGAGCGGTTTGAATCTGCGGAGATGAATGGATTCACTAAGGTTCTGGGGTGTGTATCGAATCAAACAAGGCTCAATTAAGCAAGCAAGACCCTCAGGTTCACCAACTCACACATGAAACCAACCGAGGTTGGTTTATTATCTTGTCGGTTTTATTGGTGATAAAACATTAGAAATTTTACGCGGATAAAATGTGAAGTGAAAACAATGCGTAAACGAGGGTGTTGCTCTCCCAAAACCAAAGTTTTACTCCATTTTATGGTTTGACTTGCAATTAACAGTCCCAATTTTTTTAAGGTTATCACTGAATTATGGTTAGCACAAATATCAAGAAATCATCGTCTACCGTTCATTCCTATTTTCCATTTATCCTAGGTGATCAAGCTAGGAATAGAAAGAAATCGAGAAAAAAACCGTGTATTCGATAAAAACCGTGATCTAGGCTAAGCGAGAAAACATGCAGTGATTTAACGAGAAATACATGAAAACTTGGGCTGTTTTGAAAACAAAAACTCATGTATGCAAGTCGATAAAAGCCGCACCTAATCATGCATCTATTATCGGGGAATGATATCCATTAAATTTGGCTAAGTGAGACGAGATTATGTGCGTCTATATTTTAGTGTGTCCTACCTACGAGCAAGCACATTAAAAAAATGGAAAATAAAAACTGCTCAAAGAGCCGCGTGCCTGGTCCTAGGTCGACACTCAAGTGGGGACGATCCCTACACAACCACGATCGTTCGATTACATTCGCGAGTCTTCGATCGAAGACCGCTGTAAAAGACGAGTTATTACATACCATGCAAAAATAAAATGCGAGACACATTTTTTTCCTTCCCTATTTGATCCAAGTATGTTTTTGTGGCTCCTCGCAGCGGGAAACATCCTGCTTCTCGCCTCCTTGAACCATCAAGGGCCCTGCCACAAAAATAATGGTTAGAGATCAATCGAGAAAAAATTATAATGTGAGACAAATGCAACATGAACAAGTTGACCAATAAAAGATAAACTTAATTAAATAAACAAAATTCCAAATAATATAAGAAATGAGTCGTGTCCCCGGCAACGGCGCCATTGGACGAATCGCAAAATCGGCCCTTTAAAAGAGTGTTTTTAACACTAGAAAATTGTCGTAGCAGTCGGGACAATTCGGGCTCATCAAAGAGACCATCTGATTGATATATCAAATAAAAATGAGATGATCGAAATTTATTTATTTTACTTGGCAAGAAATCAAGGTCGAACTCAGGGACACGAGCCTTTCTCTAATTATTTGGATTTTTATCTATCTAATTAAGTGTTGAATTGAAGGGGCATATGGGTCAAAGTATGCATGAAGAACAAGACAATGCATTAAAAATAAACATGCATTTTTATCATTTTTTTTATTATGCAAATAAATGCCATGAAATGCAAGCCCTGAGTCAGAATAAATATGATGAGCACATTAATATGAGTCAACTTCAAGTTCAAGTATCAATCAAGCTTGATGAACAAAATTGACTAGGCAAAAGTTAAAGCTTTAAGAGACACATGGCAAATAAATATTCATCAGAATTTATGTGTCCTAAATTGAGAATTAAAGATGCCATTAGAAAGTGCATCAAACAAGCTTCAAAATGAAACTGAAATCAACTGAAACGGAAACATGATGCTCAAGATATGCATGAAGAAAGACAAGGGCATAATTGAAAGAAAACATGAAATGATAACTACAAACAGGTCCCTGGGAGGGACTAAAATGTAATAAAAGTTAAGAATGAGGCCTTCCATGTAAATTACCCTTACGCACAGGGGTATCTTTGCAATTTTCAAAACCCACGAGGGTTTTGATGCAAATTACCCTTATGTGCTCGAGATCTGCACGTGATCTGGACCTGAATGTAATATTGGAGAAGAAGGCAGACATCTCTGTAATTTTCCCAGATAAGCACGTGCCAGGCACGTGCTATCCAGGCTCGGAGGACAGAGGAGGCTCGGTAGAGGTTCATGGTGCTTCGACCAGGCTCGGATCCTGGTTCGGGCTCGGTGCAGGCTCGGGAGCATCCAAGCCTGGAGGCTCGAACGCTAGGCTCGGGGAGGCTCTGGCATCGCCACGTGGCTGAGTGTGGACCCTTTGATCACAAGGATCGAAGGGCTCCTGGAATGATGACATGGTTGAACTGAAGGTCGTTGGATGGCGTGGCTTCATCTGGGCCGTTGGATGGTCGCTGGGAGAGGACCATCCAATGGATGCTGTGCCTCCGTCTTCATTTGCGAAGGGCGGCGGACTTAGAGCTCCGGCGAAGGAGCTCCAGCTCTGCCGCTCGCCCTCGGCCACGGGGGAGCTCGCACGATGCTCCTGAAAGGTTGTCGATGAAGTTGGAAGCTCGGGCAAGGTGTCTGACATCTCAGTTCAGCCCATCGGAGTGCTAATGACGAGAGTGCCTGTGATGAAGTTGGGTCCGATGATCCTCCGGCCATTGAAGGCCTTAGCTATCCTGTAGTGTTAGGCACACAGACGAAGCATATAGAAGTGCGTGCGTGAGTGGTGTGGAAGCTCATAGGGGGCGGAGAATGTGGGGAGCTCGGAGCTCCTCTGCCGCGGGCGGCGGAGGAGGTGGGTCGGAGGTGATTCAAGGTCTGGAGGAAGAGGAGCGTGGTCGGAGGAGTGCGCGTGAAAGGGGAGGTGTTGGCGAAGCTTGAAAGGGGGTTAATGGAGGTCGAAAGTGGCTGAGGAGGCCTAATTAAATAAGAAAATTACGAAGAAAATGCACAGGAGGAAGAGGAAGCTTACCTGATCTGAAAAGGCGGTCGGAGGCTGGGGCTCGAATCGAGCCCCGGGTCGTCGCTGAACATCGTCGGCCGGTCGATGCAGCTCGAGCGGTCGCGAGGTGCCGCAGCACCGCCGTAGTCGGCGGAGGGTCAACACCGGAGAGGCGAGGTCGTCATCGCTCTATCCCGACGCCTCCCCCTGTCACAGGGATGCGGAGGAGGGCTGGGCCACTCCCCATGTAAAGGTGGACAAGAGTTACAGGAAGAGGGGACGACGTATTTAAGGTTTGCAGGTGGTGGGTTATGGTGGTAGCATCGTGGGTTTAGAGGAGAAGATGGGACGACTGGAGAGGGGTTCATGGGTTGACGAAGGTGTCGCGAGGATGAAGGATGATTGGGGAGCGTCGTGGGGCAGTTGGCGAGTGGAGGTGGTCGATGGAGTGGAGGAGGAAAAAGGAAGGGGGCGAGTGGTACGCGAGATGGAAGACATGTGAGAGGTGGTCGTCGGGAGGTTAACGATGATGCAGGGGCCATTGGATCTGGAGATCCAACGGCGAGGATGAAGGCGCGCATCGACGGTCTTGATCAATCCGGGGCGAAGTGATCGGAGAGCTGCAGAGCAGCCACGTGTCAAGCTGGGGCATGCACGCTAGCGAACGGCTGTGATGCGAAATAGGCGCTATCGAAGGGCTAATAGTGCACGCGGAGTGATCGGCTGAGATGGCGAGGATTGTTGCCGATCTGATGGCTACTGAAGTGACAAGTGGTGTAAGGGGACATGAGGCGCTAATGGATGGTATAGATGGGAAGCTGATGTCAATCGGAGGGTTGAGGAGCGTCAAAGGAAGGAGCGACCGAGATGGAAGATCTGTTGCGCGATCGAAGGGCGCATAACGTGCCACGTGGCAGGCTCTGGTGAGAGCGCTTATGTGTGGTGCAGATAAAGGGCGGGGATGATCAGACCGTTGAGGCAAATGGGCGCGCGTAGAGAGCTTGGGACCATTGGATCTCAGGAGGAGATCTGACGGTCCAGATCGCGGGCGAATAAGACAAGGATGGCGGGCCACGTGGCTCACCCAGAATAGGCCACGTGGCCCAATCAGATTATTAGGAAAGTATTTTTGACTTTTGAGGGTTAAGTTGGCCGAATTTGAGAAAACTCAAAACATGAAAGTTGTAGATCTTGACGGGATTTACAAGTTTCATGTTGACCAAAATTGGAGATGAGATCAAACAAAGACCCGAAATATTTTTAAGGGTATTTTTAAGGCTAAAAATACCACAGATTTTAATTTTGTGATTTTTTGTGGTTTCTAACTTATTCGAGACTCTGATAATTACAAGATATTAAATGGGTTTTATTGACACAAAGCTTAATCAAGGGGGTTAATAATGGACAATTAAGATGATGAAATCGAGTTTCATCAGGCTACTGATCAGCTACTCTTATTGGGTCCACTCGAATGTAGCACATGAATAATTGTCCAACAATGGGACTAATAATAAATACTAGTGAAACTAATCACAGGTAAAATGTACTCTTTCAAGAAAGTGTGCTCACTCTCTATATAGTACATACACACAATAAATTATGTGTAGACAAGATTACACTAATTCACAACAAGTCACACATTTGATAGGCATAAATAGTCGGGACACATTGTGCAATTTTATTACATGTTTACCTTTATCAATGAATATCAAGGGAGTCAGACCTTTCTTGAGGCATGTCGGATTATGTGGGTAATTTATATTTGATGTGAAAATTGCCCATCCTTGGACTCTGTTGCTGGAAAAGGATCATTATTTTCAGATGGATGACGATGAACTCACATCTTTTAAAATTCTGAAGCTGGTAATTACTGAGGCCCCTGTTTTACAAACCCCAATAGGTCTTTAGACTTCGAGATCATGCGTGATGCATCCAAGTATGCAGTCATGGCGGTGCTTGGACAAAGGAAGGATGACAAGTGTAAAGCCTTGAACTCGGCCATCTCTCGGATCTTATGTATTAAGATCTGGCTCGTTAGGAGAAAACAAAGGAATTTATTTCGTGTAAATCGGGCATCGTTTCAAATTTTTATGATTTTTCAAAGAAAGTGAAGTAAGGAAGCTTAAGACGTCATTAACCCTTAATGATTGTTATTAAGAATAATTAATCATGATTAAGAAGATTAATGATAAATTAAGGACCACTAATCACTGTTAGCGAATAATAATAAGATATTAGTGAAAAGTTAATCATGACTATCGAAAGTTAATCATTGTAGCGAAAAGTAATCATGATTAGCGCTAATTAAACGTCATTAGTGAATCTAGAAGCTCCTGGAAGGTTCTAACCTAAGCTCTAAGTTTCGGTATAAGCCTTTGTGATGCCCCGCTGATGAATCTGTGATTCATCACTCTTAAAGTTGAAAATAGAGTATTGTTCCTGAGTATTTAACAGCGTATTTCCCTTTATCTTGCATAATTAGCATACATGCATACACACATAATGCATGCATTATAGCATCCATATTTGCATTAAATAAGAAGCCTAACTCACTTGTAAATATTCACCAATATTCACCTATATATGTATTTTATACCCCCTCCAAAGTCAATAAAACCAAAACTATACTGTGTATATTATTAGCTAATAATACAAGGAAAAGGGGCACGGTTTCTTTCTTGTAAAATTAACTAATAAAATCCCAAACTCAGTTGGAGGCCCCAGACCTTAGAATGCAAATATCTACCTCGTAAAACCTCCGATCTAGGTCAATTCACTTTCATGTTAATACACATTCAGAGACCTTCAAAGTGAGACCCATTTCATTTAAATCGGAGCTCGTATGTAAAACTTGGATTTTGGGGCCCCTTTGTACATTATATGTATGCATATTTGTACCCTTATATTTTTGTATCTTAT
Source organism: Ottelia alismoides (assembly GCA_037367405.1). NCBI lineage: Eukaryota > Viridiplantae > Streptophyta > Magnoliopsida > Alismatales > Hydrocharitaceae > Ottelia > Ottelia alismoides. The sequence goes on from JAZKJV010006015.1 coordinate 1,299,147, forward strand.
TTGACCTCTTCTCCATTTTTGGTCAACATGAAACTTGTAGATCTCATCAAGATCAACAACTTTCATGTTTTGAGTTTTTCCAAATTCGGCCTTCTTCTCTCCTTGAATTCCATATTCTCTTTCGACCATTCAGATCAGGCCACGTGGCGCCCTCTGATTGCGCCACGCGGCCCGCTCATATCTCGCCACGCACCCTTCGCCCTCCGCCGTCCGATCCCTTTCTCTCTCTCTCTCTCTCTCTCTCCTGATGTGGGCCATCTAGTGTCGCAGCTTACCTCAACCATCCGATCAAGCCCAGATCAGATCATGGCCGTCTACTAGCGCCTCTCCCTGAGGCTGCCATATCTCCCCACCATACGATGGCTTTCCTTCTCTCTTCATCACAACCCTCCATTCCCTCCTAATCCATAGCTCGCCACGTGGTATCATTCAGACTGCACGATCCTCCCCAGAGGACCTCCATCCCAGCTGTTCTTTCTTCTCACGCTATAAACCACCCGATCTACCTTCTCAGTCCATCTGGGTTGTTGGTCGGTGCCTCGCCCTAAGTGTGCCACGTGGCTACGCCTATGCCCTTCGATCAGATCATCAAAACCTCATCTCGACCGTCCCTCAACGCCTTCACCTACGCCCACCATGTGTCGTCATCTAAGCCCTTCAATCTGACCCGCCTGATCTAATCACGACCCTTCCCTCGCGCCCATCTCCTAGCCGTTGGATCGCGAGATCCAACGGCCACGACATCGCCGTCTACCTCCCGCAGGACCCTCGCCCACGTCGCCCACCTCGCTCGCTCACCACCCCCTTTCTATTTTTGGCACACCTCCGGCCATCCTCTCCGCCCCTGTCACCTCCACCTCGTAGCCCATTACCCCCTCATCTTCGCCAACCTCCTCAATCGCCATGAACCTCACCCACATCGACCCACGACCTCCACCAACTTCGTCATCCCGTCACCTACACCCTCACCTCCAACCTATAAATACTCTACCACAGCTGTCGTCGATCCTATCCGCCATTGCAAGGGGTGTCCTAGAGCTCATAGCTACCCATTGGTGACATCAATTGAGAGTGAATTCGAGCGAAGACAGACCTTTACCTCTGGCATGATCCCTGGTGAATCCTCACCGTGCTGCAGCACCTCCGACGAGCTGCTTGAGCTCGGGACGCTACTGGCCCTTGAGCAAAGATCAAGAAGCTCTTCTCCGAGCTTCTGACCCCAAGTAGATGCCTCCATTCCCCTCTCCGATCTCCATCTTCTCTCTCCTCATCTTTCTCGAAATTTATTCCACGTCCCCCCTCATCTTCGCGCTCCGCCAATCATCCACCGAGCTCTGCCTTGGAGCTTTAATCCTCATGCAACCATTCACTCGCCACTACGTCACATCAAGTTCCCCTCCGACCACAGCTCCGCCTTCCCGGCAGAGAAGCACCTCCGTCCGTCACCACTGCACGCCTACGGCCTCACCACACTCGCGCACCTCCCACGAACACGATGCACTTGTTTCTTTGCACGAACTAACCCTGCAGGTGCCACTATCTTCACTGATCGGAGCATCACCGGTGCACCACTTGGGCTTCATCGTCTCCAGCCTACAGATCGTCCTAGCTTCATCTAGGTTCTCTGGTGGCTTCATGTTGCTTCCACGACCGTTCCCATCCTTTCAAAAGCCTTCGGAGAGCATCATCGAGCGAAATCCATGGCGGTGGAGCTGAGGAGGCTTCGTCGGAGCCCAACCACATCTGCCGCAGGAGGCGGCAGACCGGAGGAGCACGAAGCACAGCTGTCGTCCGATCCTTACGATCGAACGATCCCGATCAGGCCATGTCGTCAGTACCCCGCCTCTGTTGGATCAGAAGGATCCAACCACCCTCATTCATCCACGTCGCCATCGCCAGCCAGCTACAGGTACCGTTTGATCCATCGTGATCCAACGGGCTACATCACGCCATTCCTTCTGCTACCATCCTTTGTTGGATCTCCACTAGATTTAGCGGTTCAAGGCGCGCCACGTATCAACTTCAGTGGCCGCTGGATCTTCATTGATCTAATGGTCCATCACGCGGCACGTCGATACACTCTGAGCCTCTTCCCCGATCCTTAGGCTCGGAGCCCATGAAGCTATTTCGAAGCACGCCCGAGCCTGCAGCGTACTCGAGCCTCAAACCGAGCCTCCGACGCCTACCGAACTTAGATCTCACGTGTTTCTCACGTGCGGTCTGTGCATTTTGCATTGAGGCCCTTAGAAGTTTGTCAAATTACAAATCAGTCCCTGTTAGGAGCATCACCTGAGGTACGCGTGTTTGAGTGGACATTTTGCACGCATACCCCCAACATTATAGGTAATTGCATTTAAGTCCCTGTAAGCATCTTTGATTTTTAGAAATTTTATTTTCTGTATTTTCAAATTTGTCCCTATCTTTGCATGCATATTTAAGTGTCCATTTGGCATTATTTTTCAATTCTAAAAATTGCATGATGTAGCTTAACTTGTCCTCTATCTTATGTGACACGTGTTCCATTTTTGTGGCATTTTGGGAATTTAATATTATTAAATTGGTGAAATTTTCCATATTTTGCCCATTGTGTGCCTTTTAGTTTATATTAAATTCCTTGTTACTCCAAAAATTATGAAAAAATCTAATTAGACTTAATATAATTTATTTCACATTGTGCCAAAAAATCTTTGCATTTGCACACATTACGAAGCTTGAATAAATCAATTAGTGATTTTCTTAATTGATTTTTAATAGGTCAATTCACAAAGAATTTTAGGTTTATTAATTTTCCTGGATTCATCATACCTAGATCTGTCTAAGATAATTTTTCTACCTGGAAACAATGTGTCTTGGAATTTATTAAAATTAATTTTGTAAAAATAACCTTGCATTCATTTTTAATTCACATTAAATTAACCAAGTGTCAGAAAAATCCCAAAAAAGTATCGTAGCCTCATTTCATTGCATATCAGATTCTGGCCAAGTTTCATAATTTTTTGACTTAATTAGACCATATTTCTGATTTAACCTATAAAACTGGCATGAAATTACATTTGTCTTTCAGTGGTTGCACAAAATTGTCTAAAAAATACCAAAAATATTCTTCTAAAAGTCTGACCTCTGAATTAGCTTAAAACTTACCTAAGGAGACAACTGCCTCCCTGAGTTCGACCTTGGGCTTGCCCAAGTAAAATAAATCTACCACTCGTGATTAACTCATTATTATTTAAAGTGGTTTTTGATTAGTCCATTCTACCTGACTACAATGAATGACAAGATATCATTAATTTGATTGAATTAACAAGGGTAGGATTAGGATTGTCAAATGGCGTCGTTATCGGGGAGGCACAACTTAGGTTAATTTCTAGAGAATTTTTAAGTTTCTGATTTTTCATCCCTGGGTAGTTTGATCCCCGGTTTTCTGGTTAATATTTTTCTATCATTTCATTTTGTGTATTTTGTATTGTCCTTTATCTGACCTCAGTTTGTTTTTTTGTACGAGGAACACGAGGAGTCGAAGGCGCTTCGAGGAACTTGCATTTCGAACTTTTTGAGTGATTGTGAGGACTTGTACATTTTTGTTATTCATTTTTTTCTCATTCTGTCCAACGGTTCCTGTTTGGGTATTCGCGTGTGTAAAGATAGTGGAAACGTGTCCCTGTCTGCTGTGTGGAATGCTTTGTAGATTAGGCTTGCACTAGTAGCTCCTCGAGCCACTCTAGGAATTACTTGTGCCCGTAATTCTATTAGGACCACACATCACACTTAAAAGACACGCTTAGACCGCGGATCTAGTCAAATTTAATCGGTGCTTCACTCGCTAATAGAACTGCATGTCTAGGAGTGGATTTTATCGTCTGCATCTGCATATAGTGTAAAAGTTTTCAATTATGTTCTACATCCTGCATAAAAGTGAAGGGATCATTGTAAATCTTCTTCACTCAGCATAGCATCATTGATTTATCGTGCATCAGCTTTTCTCGACTCCTTTCTCTTGGTTTTTCAAACTTAGGTAAAAAGGAAATTGGGACTGGATGGTAGACGTGCTTTGTGGTTGGATTAACTCGGTGATAACCTAACTTAAAATCGGAACTGCTTAACAGAATTGACCAAAGAAAAATCAATAAAATCGGAAAACCTTACTTGCGGGAGATTAACCCCAATCTTGTTTTCAGGCTGAGTGAGGGTACTTGAGTGTGTGTGAACAGCTTGAGGTAGAGCCCAAATCCCCACCTTGTGTGTGTGAACAGCTTGAGGTAGAGCCCAAATCCCCACCTTCCATATCACGTACCGACTGATCCTAGCAAATATCACGAGTTGAATTTTTCAGGTTCATTTATTAGTACCAAGTAACCTCCGCCTGTTCGCAGGTAGTTAGGGGTAAACCAGGGGTACTTCGTGACAAGTTACTAGTAACCCCCCGGGGTGAAGTTCCAGCCTTGTCAGCCTCTGCCTGTTTGCAGGTAGATAGGGGCAGGACTTTGAATCCATCAACTTGGGATAGGAGCGAAGAAAGGAAGGGCGTTGGTATCTAAGGTGACAGGTTAAATAGGGGAGACACATCCAGCTTTTAGTCGACTCCCCTATAGGCTGCGTAACTTCTTGTTATTTGTCTGAAAAATCACACTTAAAACCAACAAGACTAATTGGACTCAGTTCCGGGTCCTTCACCGTGTTGAGTATGAAAATACAGGGTTTGAATTCAATTGCTTGTTTCAGGTAGGAGTAAAATCCTATCTTCACTTAGAACTCCCGATTCTTCTTCTCGCAAATCCAAGATGACTGAGTGGGGGGATATCGACTCCCGATTCACCAATCTTTCCTTGAGCCCCCCACGAAGCTCATCTTCACCGGCCCAAGCGCAACTTTGACCAACCAGATCTCATGACCCTCTTGAGTTCTGGATCCCTCAACTCAGGGTGGTGACTCTCATACCAACCCTTTTCTCTCCTCTGATCTCACCGAGGAAGACCATCACCTCGGTAAGAATCCCTTCTTTGATATGTCCTCTAACCTAGACCGTCTTCTTTACCCAGGACAAGAGGATGGAATGCCAAAGAAAAATCCTGACGAGGAAGAAAACAGATAGGACCTCATGATTCAAGTCTTAGCCCGGTTGGCTAGAGCCAAACAATTAAATGCAGAATTAACAACTAGATTGGGACAAGTGATCGAGGCTGAAGGAATAAACCGACCAATGGTAGACGCCTATAATCCCGTAGAGAACGAGATACACAGTTGGCTAGTACCCAAGGTCCCCCTGAAGCATTCAAGCTGAAGCCCCACTTCCTGAGCTTGCTGCCAAAGTTCAATGGAAATGCCCACGAAGAGCCATATACCTTCCTTAGAGACTTCGAGCTGGTTTGCAACAACCTTATCCACCTTAGCGTTGGACAAGATTACATCAGGCTGAAGGCCACCCCGTTTGCCTTAGGAGATAAGGCTGTACATTAGCTGAAGAACCTCGGGGTGAGATGTACGACCTAGAGGCAATTCAAGGATTTATTCTTGAAAAAGTTCTACCCGCTCAGTAGAACTAACCAGATGAGAACCAAGATCGCTAGCTTCTCCCAAGGACCCAATGAACCATTCCATGAAGCCTGAGACAGATTTAATGATTTAACTCAGAAATGCCCGTGTCACGACATTACAAAAGCGATCTTAGTCCAGACCTTGTTCTGTGGCATGACCCTGGAGATGCAGGGGGTTAGTGAGTGCCGCATGTGGAGGAAGCTATCGGAACAAAAATGAAGACACAGTATGGAAGATCCTAGAGCAGATGGCGGAAACATGCAGATCTCAGGCCACCAGGGCCTATCAGTTGTCTCCTTCAAATCTCTTCAACGAGACAACCCGGAGGACTGGAATGAATCTGACGAACGACCTTATCCCTAGCATGGGGATAATAGCAGACAAATTAACCATGGTCGAGCAGATTCACAAGAGGGTCACTGACCTTGAGGCATTCTCACGATTGTCGAAGCAATGGAGGAACTTACTGAGAAGGTAGCCAAGATGCGGCTACCTTCCCCTTTTGCACCACCTATACCTGTACACTGAGTTCATCTTGTACAAGAACAAGCACCAGGGCCTCAGAGTAGCTGGGTAGAGGAGCAGAAATACACTTAGCAGGACCAACATGCACCCCCACAAGTGTAGACAGGATACGAGGAGCCTCTGCAGGTGTTCTAGATCAACGGGCTGTGGTACAACCATGACCCCGTCGACAGACAGTCGGAGATAGGGAACGGTCATCCACACCAACCTTCCCTAGCTTACCAAGAAAACGGCTCCGCCCCTGCACTGTGCTTCGTACAGTCCCGGCCCGAACGAGGGTACCATCCTCAACAGCACCAGCAGCAGCACACATTCCACTCAGGCCAGCAGGGCCCTCCACCTTCCCATCAGCAGCAACAGTACATACATGGCCAGCAGGGCCAATACAGGAACTCATCCTCGAGTCAGCATCAACCAACCTATCCCACTGGTGAATTGGAGTCCCTAACCTTGGCGATCCAGACCCTGACTGATAGGGTCCAATAGATTCAAAATGACTACCTGGATATGATAACCAATTTGAATCGTGTCTCCCGTACCCAGGACCAATAGATGGTTGCCAAAGACCCCAATTCCCGCCCAGGTTCAGGCCAACCCGAATAGCTTAAACCAAGGCCAGAACCGACCACGAGATCAGGTATACTATTCAGATAACTCTTTATCTGAACATGAGATCCTTTCGTATGATAATGTAAACCATATGTCCCTCAGGAGCGGAAGGATCGTGATCGTACCTGATCGGGCATGGGCACCAGAGGAAGAAGCCACTAAGTCTCTACCTGAGGAGAACTTGGAGGCGGAGGAGCAACACCACCACCATCACATGCAGAAGAAGAGGACTTCTGAGTCCTCTAAGAAGCAGGAGAACCGCACCAGTAGTAAGTCCGGAGAGACCGATGAAGAGCCCGCACCTCCATCTGAAGAGGATGTTCCAACAGTCGCGGAGAATGCATCACCGGTTTTGCATCAGAACTATTCTTTTCATCATAGTCAGAGTCAGTCTCAGAGTCCGAGTCATGTACAAAACTCAGTTTCTGTTTTGAATAAAAACCTTTCAGTTTCAGAATCTGAGTCAATAATCCCTTTCTCCCGAGCTCTTAATGGTGGAAAGAAGAAAATCAGAAAAATACAAAAAGATGACCCTGAGATGGAAGAGTTTTGCAATGAACACATCAAGGTCACAATCCCTTTCGACAAGTATGTAGAGATGAGACCTTTATTTCAGAAATACCTTAAGGTGAGATGCACACCTACTAGGGTTAGCAGGAATACCAAAAGCCGTTTTGAGAAACACGTTCTGTCGGTAGCCACTACTTGTGCAAAAAAGAAATTGTATCCGAGGAAACGAAGAGACATGGGTGCACATTATGTTGTGAGTCACGTCGATGACATTGCGTTTGCATGCACTCTCCTTGACAACGGATCCTCAATTAACTTCATGCCTACAACCCTCTATAAATGGCTTAATCTCGGACCTCTTAGGAAATCTAGAGCCCTACTTCAGTTTGCTGACAAATCAACCAAGAGGTCCCAAGGAGAATTGAGGAATGTCGTCATAAAAGTTGAGGGTCAGGAGTACGTGGTGAACTTTACCGTCCTTGATATGGAGACCCCTCGCAATTGGAGAGATTCCCAGATCATATTAGGTAGGCCCTTCCTCAGAACAACAGGGACCTTATTTGATTATAAGATTGGGAAAATTCAGTTACGAACTCCAGGCGTAGAAGAGGAACTTGAGATGAAGAAGACCAGATGGCCGAGGCCGGATTTAGAATCCAACACCGAGTACTCTTCGTCCGAAGCAGATTGCATTCATATAAACACGTTGGGCCATGGAGATAGAACCCAGCTCGCACCGATGAGTCCCTCTCCTCCCGAGAAGATCCTATGCATGAGTCAGGTTGTGAGGTCCTTAGAAATGAGTACAACTCAAAATATGCATCTCCCTACATCTTTGATGACTTAGAGGCTCAACTGGTCCTGTCAATCCTTCCCTCTTTAGGACAATCAGAAGATGAGGATGATGAGTCAGATGTGGCTTTCACCGATTGCTTGGAAACCTTTGACGATCCGACTCCAGAGCCAAACAAATTGGTGGCATCAATTTCAAAGACAGACCCAACCACTAACAACACATAGTCAGATTCGATTGAGCCAGATTTCCTTGATGATCACACATTACCCGAGCTCAAACCTTTACCCATAACACTTAAGTATGCCTTCCTTGCGGGAGAAGAGAAGAAGTATCCGGTCATCATCAGCTCGCGATTGACCAAGAAGCAGGAATCTTGCTTGCTAGAGATCCTGGAGAAAAACTGCAAGGTGATAGGTTGGAGCATCTCCGATCTCCACGGGATAAATCCCGCTCTATGTCCACACCATATCTACTTAGAGAATGATGCTAAACCCTCTCGTGAATTTCAACGTCGGTTGAATCCAAATTTACGAGAGGTAGTGAAGAAGGAGATAGAGAAATGGTGCGACGTGGATCTTATTTGTCCCATCTCCGACTCCAAATGGGTGGCCCCAATCCATGTTGTCCCGAAAAAGTCGGGAATTCAGACGACCACCAATGAAGACGGAGAGGAGATCGTGATGCGAGTACCCACGTCATGGCGCGTCTGTGTGGATTACAGATGCCTGAATGCCGCGACGAAGAAGGAACATTTCCCCCTTCCATTCATTGATCAGATATTAGAGAGACTTGCGAGGAAATAATTATTCTACTTCTTGGATGGGTTCTCGGGCTACAATCAATAGCCATAGCTCTGGAGGACCAGGAAAAGACCACATTCACATGCCCCTTTGGTACCTATGCTTTTAGGCGCATGCTCTTTGGGTTATGCAATGCTCCCGGTACTTTTCAAAGGTGCATGATTGCTGTATTCGCCGAAATGGTCGGCGAATTCCTGGAAGTCTTCATGGACGACTTCTCGATCTACGATGATTCCTTCGATTCCTATCTTAGGAATCTGGACCGAGTCCTCAAACGATGTTGTGAGGTCAATCTGGTGTTCTCCTGGGAGAAAAGTCACTTCATGGTGACGGAAGGCATTGTGTTGGGGCACGCCATCTCCAAAAGAGGAATGGAGGTTGATCCTACCAAGGTGGATGTGATCATCCGACTCCATCCACCAACCAACGTGAAACAGTTGCGGTCTTTCCTCGGGCATGTCGGATTTTATCGAAGATTTATCAAAGATTTTTCTAAAATTGTCTGACCACTAACTGAGCTTTTATGCAAGGACATGGAGTTTATTGTTGATCACAAATGTCTCAAGGCCTTTAAGCTATTACAAGGGATGATCATGGATGCCCCGATCCTACTAGCCCCAGATTGGTCTCTACCTTTCGAGATCATGATGGACGCATCAGACTTTGCTGTTAGGGCTATGTCAGGACAGAGGAGGGATGGCGTCCCGTTCGCCATACACTACACAAGCAAAGTGCTTGATCCTGCTTAGCGTAACTATATAGTTACAGAAAAGGAGATGCTTGCGATAGTGTTTGCCTTGGACAAATTCAGATCTCACTTAGTCGGATCCAAGGTAATTGTGTTCACTGACCATTGATGAATCCACATTTCATCATCTTTATTCTATCATTTTGGCATCAAAAACCCTAGCAAATGCGTGTAAATAACATTAAATCCTACATCTTAGCATTCATGCATGTACCTGTAAATAGTGTATAAAATACTATAATTAAAGCCAAAATTATAGAATAAATAAAAGAAAAGAAAAAGAATAAAATATTGTAAATATTTTATGACCCGAAACCCCGAGACCTAGGCATCTTGATGAATAGGTCGACAACGAATAAAGTAGGGGGAGATAAGGGTCAAAATACCATCAAATACCTATTCTTTTTATTCATTCTTTATTCATTTTGGAACCTATTTTTGGTTCCACTTTTTATACCTCAAATAAAGAAACTTTGTAAATGAAAGTTGTAGATAATTAAATAAATAAAAATACAAAATTGATTTCACTGAAAAATAATATACAGATAAAAAGTTATGGTCTGAATAAGATTCCAAAACTCCAACTTCTCAGACCTGTATCTTGCAAATAAAAACTAGAAATGTATCAAACTCACCTTTAATTATATATAGCTTAAAATAATCTATTTAAGGGATGTGGTTTCGTATTTTTCGGAGTTACGGTTTGAAAGTTGAGTTTTGGACCCTTATAGTATACTTGTACAGATTAAAATATTCAATTTATTATCCATTCATTATTTTTATAATTTTATATTTTTATAATTATGTAAATATTATTCATAATAAATATGTGTATTAAAATCAGAATAAAAACCTAAATAAAACTCAAAATAAAATACATGTGAATATTATACATAGGTATAATACCTATACCTAAACCTATATAATACATACTTATATTTTATTAAGTGTACAAACTATATCAGAAAAATAAAATAAAAATATAACTAGGTATACAAAAATATTTTATAATTTTATAAAATAATAAACCAAAATAATAAAATTAAAATATACAAAATAAAAATAAAAGAATAAAATATATAGATATTATACCTATATAGGGCATAAAAGGTAACTTGTAATTATATACCTCATAAAAATAAATAAAAATCACTGTAAAATTCTTTATAAAATAACAAAAATTTTTTATTTTATAACCTAAAATTAATAAATTCATTTACTATTTTATTTCGAATTTTCAAATAATTTCTGCCTAGATTTCTCTGGTTGGTCCACGTGGACCAACCAGGCGCGGTCTAGAGTTGACCCCGGTCAACTCCCTGACCAAGACCTGCCACCTTCTGACACCCTTGATTTTTCCCATTTTCAAGAAATTTTGGAGCCTGATTCTTCCATTTTTCGCCTCGAATCCTTCTTGGAACTTCTTCCCTGATCATCACTCTCCCACGCCGTGCCTTCAGATCACGCAAAATCCTCATGATGCGCGCGTGGCCCTTGCTTGAAGAAGATGCCAGCACCTTCTACTTAAGCTCCCCGCCATATTTGAGCTCGGGTTTGAACCCCTTTAGCACCCGCTTCGCTCCCATTTTCGTGCCCTTGAGAGAGAGAGGAAGGTGACAACTTCCATCTCCGTGCTTCAGATTGGTCGAGCAAGCATCAAGGCGGTCTCCACCACCTCCGCCGTCTCCGGCGTCGAGGTTCCCCACCTCAGGTTCTCCACCTTCGAGGTTTTCCTCTCTTTCCCCTTTTCTTCATGCTCTTTATTCTCTGTCATACTAGGATTAATTTAGCACCTTCCGATCTCATCGCCAACCCATATCTCACACCCTACGATCACCTCGCCGGAGCGCACCTCTGGCTGAGCTCCTCCGCGCTCCACCGTGCACCTCCCACCTCCACTTCGCCTTCTTGGGGTCCAGGCAGTTTTCCCTGGACCCTCTCACCCCTTTTTGCAGGTCAACGAACAGTCAAAGCCACTGGGGGCTATTTTGTGCGGTTCGTCGGAGATACCTGGAGCGACGAGCTCCGCCGCCTCCGCGACAGCGCCTCGACGCTCCTCCGACGCACCTGAGCACCCCAACATATTCTTCGACCTTCCGGGAGCACGCAGCTCAATTTTGGAGCCCACCCACCGCCAGAGACCCGAGATCGAGCTCGGGGAAGATCGCCTCGCCGGCTTTCTTCCCTGTTCCTCCTCCTCTCTCCTCCGCCGTTCGATCGAGCCGCCACCCCAGTCCTGATCACAACCGTTGGATCGCGCCGCGTCACCACCGTCGGATCTTCGACCGAAGATCTAATCTCGCCCGTCCAGCTGCGAACCGTCATCGCGCGTTGTACGCGTGCCATGTGGATTAGTGAGCGGATCTCCACCGTTCGATCGCGTACGAGGATATAAGGTGTGGGTATTTTGCACCTACACCCTTGCCATTTTCGTATTTTCATTTCAGTCCATAAACTTTCAGTTGTAGTTTAAATATTTCTGTAATATTTGCATCCAGACCCCTGCAGTTCTCATATTTGCACTTAGGTCCTCTCCACGTCACCTCACTTGCCCGTGCGCGTGAGGGGGCTGGGTATTTTGCAAGGACCCCCCTGGGGTTTGTTTATTTCGCTTTAGTCCATGAACTTTTTAATTAAGTTGTAATGTTTTGGAGAAATTACATCTGAGCCCCTGGAACTTTGGAATATTGTAAAAATACCCCTGCCAGGTCACGTGCCTAGTGCGCGTGAGTTGGACATTTTGCAACGAACCCCCTCCGGGTTTGGGTATTTGTTTTTAGTCCAGAAACTTGTATTTAACATTATATATTTTTAGAAAAATTGCAAGTAGGCCCTTGAACTTCAGTGTATTTACATTTATGCCCTTGCTAGTATTGTATTTTTTCTTGGATGTTTGCATTTATTTCATGCATCACTTTAACTCTAAAAATTATCAAAAAAAATTATCATAGGCTCCTGTTGCATTACACTTTAACACCATATTTTTGCATTGCATTTTTTGCATTTTCATATGTATTAAAAGTCAAAAATATGCATTTTTCTTACTGTTAGCATTAGAAAATCCATAAAAATTATGAAAACGTTTTGAAAAATTCCAAAAAAATTATATTGTATGTGTTTTATCATCTATTAGTGTCAATCCAAAAACAACTAAAAATTTCAAAGTAAAAACCTTAAAAATTAGAAAACACTTAAAAACTTCAAAAAAATATAGAAAATCATAGAAAAATCACAAAAATATAAACTCAGTTGCCGTTCTTCCTTATTTTATTGTCTATAGTCTAAAATTAATTTGAGGAACTTTAGGTACTGTTTAGTATTTTTCAAAATTTCGACCAGCAAGTATATTCACTGTTTTCTTGTATTTTGCCTATTTAAAATACCAAAAATATTCTGAAAATTCCCCAAAAATCACAAAAACAGTAAAAAAATTATAAAAAGACCAAAAAGATTTTATTTCCTGATTTTTGAGCATTTTTGCCTATATATATCTCCTCTTTCTAGTATACATCTATTCTTTATATAGCTATATACTCTATTATTAAAAAAAGAAAATATAAAAAATATAAAATAAAAAAAGAAAAATACAAAAATATAAAATCAAAAATCAAATAAAAAAAAAATTAAAAACCCACAAAAGAAATTTGCATAGTGTAGACATTGATCACAATCACATCACATTTTGCACTTAGCTTGATCTATCCTGTCTTGCTCCCTGTGCTCGAACTCTCTACATACTTACACATATACATCTTGTTTGTAGAGTTAAAAATAAAATTTGACTCCACATTTATTTGTCATTCCTTGATTTATTGATTGTGGGTTCATTGTTGATTAAATTCGGATTTTGAATGGTCAACACTTCGACTGTGTTCCCGCCTTGTGTGGAATACAAGACCGATCGATTTTTGGTTTACCAACCATACAATGCTACGGTATTTAATGGAAAAGAAGGATGAGAAGGCAAGTCTTCTTAGGTGGATTCTACTTATTCAGGAGTTTGATTTGGACATTCGTGATAAACCTGGAAAGAAGAACGTAGTCGCTGATCACCTCTCCCGTCTCGAGGATCTTGATGCTCCGAGGATTCACCTATTCGAGACTCCTTACCTGACGAGTCGATTTTTGTTGTCGACTCACTCCCATGGTACGCCAATATCGTGAACTATCTTGTCTCCACAAAGGTTCCCGAAGATTTGACCCAAGAGCCACATAGACCGACTAAAATCGGATTCTAGACATTACCACTGGGAGGATCCGATCCTTTTCTTTGAAGGACGGGATCGTGTCTGGAGGCGGTGTATTCCTCAGGAGGGATATCAGAGTGTCCTTTCTCTATGCCACAGTCTGGAGGCAGAAGGACACCATTCCGGGAAGAGGACCGCATGGAAGGTACTTCAGTGTGGCTTATACTGGCCGACCCTGTTTTGTGACGCCGTCACTTTTGTGAAGTCGTGCCCAATATGCTCGAGAATGGGATGAACCATTGGATCTAAGGATGAGATGCTAATGCAGCCTGTTATCATTTGTAATGTCTTTGATGCATGGGGCATCGACTTCATGGGCCCATTCCCTGTTAACCACGGATTCGAATATATCCTTCTTGCGGTAGACTATCTGTCAAGATGGGTGGAGGCTATCCCAACCCGAGCCACAGACAGCAGGATTTTATGTAAATTCATTAGAGATCATACCATCTCTAGGTTCGAGATCCCCAAAATGTTGATATCGGATGGGGGTAGCCACTTTGTAAACATAGATGTGAGGAAACTCTTGAAGGATTACGACATTGAACATCGTGCTGCTAGTTCTTATCACCCATAGACCAATGGTATGGCTGAGGTGTCGAATAGGGAGGTGAAAACCATATTGTAGAAGCTTGTCTGCCCAGACAGGAAGGAGTGGTCTCAGATCTTGGATCAAAACCTGTGGCTTATAGGACAACTTACAAGACACCGTTAGGAGCCTCCCCATTTAGGATCCTATTTGGGAAGCCATGCCATTTACCCGCAGAATTAGTGCACAAATCAGAATGGGCAATCAAAAAGGTGGTCAACTGGAACACACACCAAGGGTTGAAACAGAGATACATGAATCTGAATGAGCTTGTGGAAGTCAGAAACCGAGCATACGACAACAGTTTGGCATACAAGGTCAAAGTTAAGCGTTGGCATGACATGGTAGATATATCAGATGAAAGACCTTTGTTTCTGGATAGAAGGTATGATTGTTGAATGCAAGGCTGAAGGTCTTCCAAGGCAAGCTGAAATCCAAGTGGACGGGCCCATTCATTGTCCGTATTGTGCATGATAATGGATGTGTTGAGATCTCAGATCTCACAGATGACGCACAGACATTCTTAGTCAATGGACAACTGTTGAAGCACGTCGTCGAACCCAATGAACAGTTAGTCCATGTCGAGGAGATTGTATTCAGGAGCGAGACAGATTCAGCAGAAACACATCGAGCCACGCATGAGACCTTGCAACAGTGAACTCTCGCCATCAGCAGCATCTTGAAAGATTCAGACCACGATCCTTGTACATACCCATCACTCCTATACATTCTACCCGTCCCTCCCGTGACTCTAATCACTCACCCCAACTTCATATATTTTCATCTACGACTATACTTAGGATGACCAGATCCTAAGTATAGGAGGGGAGAGTCACCTGAGTCCATTCACTGTACATCCTCCAGATCCCATCGGTCCTCATACTCACTCCTATCCTATACTTAGGCTGACCAGAGCCTATGTATAGGGGAGACCGATACCCGCCATGTATATACTCATCCATTTCCCCTCTTGACCTCGTCCGCCCCATTTTTGATCTTTTTCTACACTTAGGCTGCCAATGCCTAAGTATAAGGGGGCGGTGCAACTTCTATACTTTTTTGTAATTTTCGCTCTCTATGCTTAGCACGAGCTATGTCTTTTTCGCCGCTTTTCGTGCTCTGAGGACATAGCACACGCTAAGTATAGGGGGGCGTGTATATATTACATATATACTTTACCCATAGCTCGTACTTTCGCGTATTTTTGTATATATTACACAATAATTACGGGATGGGTAAAAACGAAGAAATTTTTTTGGTAAAATACATGTATACTTGTATAGTGTATAACACTTGTATAATTTGTAATACTTATAAAACTCTTGAAAAAAACCCAAAATCAAAGGCTTCTTATTTACTCTTGCACATCATCTTTGCATCTGAAAAGGAGAGTATTGCATTTCATTCATCTATATAGCATGTCATCTGCATCTCATCTGTATATCTTGCATATGCAAGGTGAAAAGCTAGTGGGTTCTGAACCAAGTTATGAGTAGATGTTGAGGAAGGGCTTAATTTGACCTTAATCCACCTAATTTCAGAGGAACCTTATAGGAGTTGGAGTTAAGATTTTTCAGGTCAAGTGACTTAATTCTTTGAGTCCGCAAGTCTATGTTCACATGTCATCTTGATTAGTCTAAGTAGAATATTTCGTGTACACGCATGATTCTTTTAGACAGTGACCTAACTTGGACATGCACAATGCACGTAGCTCTTCATTGATGAGGTGGTGAGGAGGTAGAATCCTTTATCTTGGAGAAGCACACGGGTGGAAACATCCGTCCTCCTCTAGGGAGGGTAGTGCATCTCAACCTAATCTGGTGGTGTTGAGATCTAAGTACGGGATGTTGTGGGTTGCAATAATGCTTCAAAAGAGGGATAGTCTACTGGCTCAAGAGGAAACACTCCTAATGTACATGCTGCACCTTTTATATAGTTCGAAAAAAAGAAAAAAGAAAAAAGAAAAAAGTAGACAGGTCAGATAGAAAATAAAATACCTGTCGGAGTATGTATATTAGCAAAGAAGTATGCAACTGGATGACTTGGCTACACTGGTCAAGCATTCCCGGATAGGTAGCTACATTGGCTACCATCCATTCTTTCTCCACCCCTCCTCTTGAGCTAGTTGCACTTCAACTTAGAAGGGAATACCCCGCTCCTCGAGGAAAGAGTTACTGGACCGAGGAATTAGAGTTACCTTGTTAGAGGAGGCTGCTTCATAGCCATTTCTGATGTGGACAGTTACATTTCACTTACACAGTACAAGTAAGAATCATAGTCATCAGAAATTTGCGTTTGAGGATTTGTTCTGACCTGACTATTGAGGAGTCTTGAATAGAAGACTTGTGGAACTTGAAGTCTGTTAGGTCTTAAGTTCAGATCCCAATAAGGTTCTGCCACACAATTAATCCAAAGGTCGAGTCAAGCTCCATTTTCAACTTTTGTTCATGACCTTGGTATGGAACCCAATCTCATTTTGCATTTGCATTTCATTTTAGTTGCTCGGGGACGAGCAAGATTTAAGTATAGGGGGTTGATGAATCTGTGATTCATCACTCTTAAAGTTGAAAATAGAGTCTTGCTCCCGAGTATTTAGCGGCATATTTCCCTTTATCTTGCATAATTAGCGTACATGCATACACACATAATACATGCATTATAACATCCGTATTTGTATTAAATAAGAATCTAACTCACTTGTAAATATTCACCATTATTCACCTATTTATCTGTATTTTATACCTCCTCCAAAGTCAATAAAACCAAACCTACACACTGTGTATATTATTAATTAATAATACAAGGAAAAGGGACATGATTTCTATCTTGTAAAATTACCTAATAAAATCCCAAACCCAGTTGGAGACCCCACACCTTAGAATGTAAATATCTACCTCATACAACCTTCGATCTAGGTCTACTCACTTTCAGATTAATACACATTCAGAGACCTTCAAAATGAGACCCATTTCATTTAAATCAGAGCTTGTATGCAAAACTTGGGTTTTGGGGCCCCTTTGTACATTATATGTATGTATATTTGTACCCTACCTGAAGGGGATGGTGATCATGAAGACGGGAGTTCTGGAAGTGAATCATCCCCTGAATCATTTTGAATATGTTCAGGAAGTAGCTCCTAAAACTACACCCCTGCATTGGCTTCGACCTCTATGGATCCCACCTCTAATGGTGAGGGGTGCTTCTCGGACCATGACTCCTACATCTGCTACCTTCCCTCATTCAAGGTCTCCCTGGTCTTAGTCAAGCAGATTCGACTAGACCCGCTGTATTTTATTTGACCTCTTTTCCATTTTAGTCAACATTAAACTTGTAGATCTCATCGATATCAGCAACTTTCATGTTTTGAGTTTTTCCAAATTCGACCTTCTTCTCTCCCTAAATTCCATATTCCCTTTCGACCATTCAGATCAGTCCACGTGGTGCCCTCTGATTGCGCCACGTGGCCCTCTCATATATCTCTACGCATCCTTCGCCCTTTGCCGTCCGATCCCTTTCTCTCTCTCCTGATGTGGGCCATCCAGTGTCGCAACTCACCGTAGCCATCCGATCAAGCCCAGATCAGATCATGGCCGTCTGCTAGCACCTCTCCCTCAGACCGCCACGCGTTATATCTCCCCACCATACGATGGCTTTCCTTCTCTCTTCATCACAACCCTCCACTCCTGCCTAATCCATAGCTCGCCACATGGTATCACTCAGACCGCACGATCCTCCCAAGAGGACCTCCATCCCAGCTGTTCTTTCTTCTCACGCTATCAACCACCTGATCTACCTTCTCAGTCCATCTGGGCCGTTGGTTGGTGCCTCGCCCTCAGCGTGCCACGTGGCTATGCCTATGACCTTCGATCAGATCATCAAAACCTTATTCCGAGCGTCCCTCAACGCCTTCACCTGCGCCAACCATGTGTCGTCATCTAAGCCCTTCGATCTGACCCGCCTGATCTAATCACAGACCTTCCCTCGCATCCATCTCCTAGCCATTGGATCGGAGATCCAACGGCCACGACGCTGTCGTCTACCTCCTGCAGGACCCTTGCCCACGTCGCCCACCTCGCTCTCTCACCGCCCCCTTTCTATTTTTGGCACCACTCCGGCCATCCTCTCTGCCCCCTGTCACTAGCCCATTACCCCCTCATCTTCGCCGACCTCCTCAATCGCCATGAACCTCACCCACGTCGACCCATGACCTCCACCAACTTCGTCATCCCGTCACCTACACCCTCACCTCCAACCTATAAATACTCCACCACCAGCTACCGTCGATCCTATCCGCCATTGCAAGGGGTGTCCTAGAGATCAGAGCTACCCGTTGGTGACATCAATTGAGAGTAAATTCGAGCGAAGACTGGCCTTCACCTCTAGCGTGATCCACGACGAAGCATCACCGTGCTGCGGCTCCTCCGATGAGCTGCTTGAGCTCGGGACACTACCAGCCCTTGAGCAAAGATCAGGAAGCTCTTCTCCGAGCTACTGACCCTAGGTAGACGCCTCCATTCCCCTCTCCGATCTCCATCTTCTCTCTCCTCATCTTTCTCGAAATTTATTCTGCATCCCCCCTCATCTTCGTGCTCCGCCAATCATCCACCGAGCTCCGCCTTGGAGCTCTGATCCTCGCGCAACCATTCACTCGCCACTATGTCGCATCAAGTTCCCCTTCGACCAAGCTCCACCTTCTCGGCGGAGAAGCACCTCCGTCCGTCACCACTGCACGCCTCCGGCCTCACCACACTCGCGCACCTCCCACGAACACGATGCACTTGCTTCTTTGCATGAACTAACCTTGCAGGTACCCCTATCTTCACTGATCGGAGCATCGCCGGAGAACCACTTGGGCTTCATCGTCTCCGGCCTACATACCATCCCAGCTTCATCCAGGACCTCTGGCGGCTCCGTGTTACTTCCACGACCGTGCCCATCCTTTCAGAAGCCTTCGGAGAGCATCTTCGAGCGAGATCTATGGCGATGGAGCTAAGGAGGCATAATCGGAGCCCAACCACGTCTGCCGCAGGAGGTGGCGGACCGGAGGAGCACGAAGCACAGCCGCCGTCCGATCCTCACGATCGGACGGTCCTGATCGATCCACGTCATCAGTGCCCTACCTCTGTTGGATTAGAAGGATCCAACCACCCTCTTTCATCCACGTCGCCATTGCCAGCCAGCTACAGGTACCGTTGGATCCATCTTGATCCAACGAGCTACATCACACTACGTCTTCTGCTGCCATCCTCCGTTGGATCTCTACTGGATCTAGTGGTTCAAGGCACGCCACGTATCGACTTTAGTGGCCACTGGATCTTCATCAATCTAACAGTCCATCACGTGCCACGTCGATGATCTCCGAGCCTCTTCCCTGAAGTTATTCCGAAGCACGCCCGAGCCTGCAGTACACCCGAACCTCAAACCGTGCCTTTGACGCCTACCGAGCATAGATCTCACGTGTTTCTCACGTGTAGTACGGGTATTTTGCACTGAGGCCCTTAGAAGTTTGTCAAATTACAAATCAATCCCTACCAGGAGCATCACGTGAGGCGCGCGTGTTCGAGTGGACATTCGACACGCATACCCTAGCATTATAGGTAATTGCATTTAAGTCCCTATCAATATGTTTGATTTTTAAAAATTTTATTTTCTGTAATTGCAAATTGGTCCCTGTCTTTGCACGCATATTTAGGTGTCCATTTGGCATTATTTTTCAACTTTAAAAATTGCATGATGTAGCTTAACTTGTCCTCTATCTTATGTGATATGTTTTCAATTTTTGTGACATTTTGGGAATTTAGTATTAATAAATCGGCGAAATTTTCCATATTTTGCCCACCGTGTGCCTTTTAATTCGTATTAAACTCCTCGTTGCTCCAAAAATTATCAGAAAAATCACATTAGACTTAGGATAATTTATTTCACATTGTGCCCAAAAATATTTGCATTTATACGCATTACGAGGCCTGAATAAATCAATTAGTGATTTTCTTAATTGATTTTTAATAGGTCCAATTCACATAGAATTTTAGGTTTATTAATTTTCCTGGATTCGTCATACCAAGATAGGATAATTTTTCTACCAGGAAACAATGTGTCTTGGAATTTATTAAAATTAATTTTATAAAAATCACCTTGCATTCATTTTTAATTAACAGTAAATTCACCAAGGGTCAAAAAAATCCCAAAAAATTAGTGTAGCCCCATTTCATTGCATATCAGATTCTGACCAAGTCTCATAATTTTTGGACTTAATTAGACCATATTTCTGCTTTAACCTGTAAAACTGGCCTGAAATTGCATTTGTCTTTCAGCGGTTGCATAAAATTGGCTAAAAAAATACCAAAAATATTCTTCTGAAAGTCTGACCTCTGAATTAGCTTAAAATTTACCTAAGGAGACAGCTGCCTCCTTGAGTTCGACCTTGGGCTTGTCCAAGTAAAATAAATTTGCCACTCATGATTAACTCATCATTGAGTAAAGTGGTTTTTGATTAGTCCATTCTACCTGATTACAACGAATGACAAGATATCATTAATTTGATTGAATTAATAAGGGTAGGATTAGGATTGTCACCCGCCCCTTCGGCCACCGAAACCGACGAGACGAGAGTGTCGGACCTAAAATCCAAACACGTCTATGATCTATAATACTGAGCAAACTATCTTATGAACATTAGATCAACATTTGAAATATAAATAACAACAAGAGAATAATATAAAATGGAAAGAAATGAAACACACATTCTCATTGATAACAATCATCAAGTTCATATCCATAGAATGAGATATATTATATAATTATAAATTTTGTAGAAGAAACTCTCCAAATATATCACTACAATATCTCTCAAATAGAACATAAAATATTGCAGAAATAAACAAGTTACTCTAAGTAGAAAGCACCCTGTTTGGTGCAAGTATGATGTAGGAAGTCCAATCTCCTTGAAAGCCGCTACTGTTGTGGCTGGTGCTCAGCTACACCTGTTGGGTTCACACAAGGGTAACGTTATGAGCAATTGCCCAGTAACGAGACAAACATTATAATAACTAATGTAGGGGTAGGCAAAGAATGTACATTGAAGTCTGCCAAATGACATAAGCAGATACTGTAGAAACTGAGAGAACATCAAGTCCTTCTGATTCACATTAGATTACATAACAAATGGTTTTATTTATTGATTTAATAATCATTGCAGTACTGCCATGATGATCTTGACATTTCTACCATACTCACTTAGACATTGTCTATAGTCTCGGACCTCCACAACAATATACAATTTCCGACATCCGATCATTAATCATTAATCATTTCTCATATTATTTTGGCACAAGCAAGACTCGCAAGACAACGCTACATGGGGACTTGATATTCATCTTTAATAATTCTCGAAGATCTCTTTTTGATCGGAAAGGAAAAGATCACAACTCAAATCTCTAACTTCAAACTACATCTCGGAACACCTCTCACAATACTATTACTCGAAATAGAATTAGATACGATCACACCAAATTCTGCTTCGAGTCCTAATATTGTGTATAAGTGAGAAACCAAGAACGTCAACCGTTGCCACCTTCCAACTCCTTCGAGCGACTCCGGATTCAACCGGGCTGCTAGGTGCAACGTCACCCAACTTGTCCGTTGGGGTCGCAGCCTTCATGGCATCTACCCGAGTACAATGAGATCTCACCCATGGGATGGTATTCATTAAGAATAAATACAATATTGACGATGTCTTGGAATTTATATATTCGTCGGTGTACTCATACTTTATGGTTATTAAATATCTGATGTAAGAACCATTTGACCAAGCACCATAATAGATTGTGCTACTTTTAAACAAATGATGAAACGATATATAGTAGTCGTAGTCAGATATGTATGGATATGCATGATAACCATGTCAAATATGTGTATGACTCTGTTCAATCTAACAATTAAGTTTCCACGTTGGATATCTGCAAGGCACATTTATGAGTACATCATGAGTATTGAAATTACATCAACTAAGCAAAATTAAACACAACCAAGCAGAGTCTGGTAAAGACCCTTTAATTTTAACAACAGTATTTAATTGTCAATGAGGGTGGCTGACTTAATGCAATGTATATCCTAGTAAGTTTTTTTCCTTTTTTTTAAATTACAAGTCATATCTGCTCATACTAAAGGAATTTGAAACATTCAAATTGACTCAAGCATAAAGTTGACGATTATCAAATCTTTTTAACGGTCAATGTAGCTCACATTTTTTTAACGGCTAATGAAATCAAGATCGCAATTATATTTGCAAATAAATATGATGTAAATGAGTAATATTTATGGTATCATTAATATTATATACCACTAATTGCTAACGGTTCAAATCTCAAACGCCAGTACATGATCTCTATATTCATATCCTCCACCTACTCGAATAATTAAGTTTATATCCATGTTATTATTATAACTATCTTATGGCATGTTCAATAAGGACCAAGTAAGATATACGCATGTCTTATGATTAAAGAGAAACATTAAACCAATCTCGTGATATAGAGATGATGGACAAACTTAACAAAATTAATAACCCTCCACCATATACAGTATAAATGGAGAGGATGTATAAAACCTCAGATTATACTAACAGGAAGCAACTATAAAAAAATACGATATTTCGTCATCTATACAGGTGACCCAATCTATGATTCCATGCACATCATTAACCATGACGATACCATCTACGCCAATAGATACAATTATCTTAGGAAAGGAGAAGTTTCAATGGATTTCATGTTGCCTGTTTTTTTTCTTTATCGCAACTTCTGTGATTGAAAAATGGTAATATCATTTTATTATCAACAAACTAACGTAGTATCAAAAATCACCTAAAATTTTGTCACAAGAAAAACCATCGTTTCCAAGTGTGTTTAAGCACATAGGTATATAAAAATATGTGAATCCAATAGCAAGGATGGACACAACTTCGTTACAATTCAAGATTTGTGGTATAGGTATAAAGATATCTAAGGCTCTAGAAATGTTCAAAACATAGGATCAAACATCGTATGAAACCAACATAAAGGAGGGGATGGACATCGTCATGGTATAAGGATATCAAAGTCTCTAAAAATGTTCAAGCACATAGGAACGAGAATCACGTGATAACAGACAAGTCGCTAAATACGGTAATTAATTCGAGCACGTTGTAGTACGTGTACCTAGCGATTCAATCAGAACCGAGAGAACATCTCTGTGAAGAGTGTCTCGACTTAATTTATATCCCGGGCAAGTCCGGGATCGAATACAGGGAGGAAAAGGAACAACTTCAGGGGTAATTTGAAAATTAAGATTTATATTTCCAAATGGTATTTTTTGTATTTTTTTAATGCAAAGATAAATGCAAATGCAAATATGGATGAATCAAGACAATAAAAATTAAAATGCAACAATTAAAAATGCACACTTTTTATGGGTATTTTCGCAATTTTTCACACAAAAAGAAAACAAAAATCATGAAAAATTTACTGGAATTAAAACATGATGAAATGAGACTACAATATTTTTTGGGATTTTTTTGAAAATATATGATTTTTATGTACTTTTTAGTGAAAATAGAGCGACAGTGAGTAATTAATTCCTAATTAATCCACAATATCAAATTAATTAGAGTGCGAATTATCCCAAAAAGGTATTTTCATATAGAATCCAGGAGACTTTAAATTTCACAAAAATGATATACGTGGATTTAATTAAAAATCAAATATTAAAATCACTCTATAATTTATTTCAGGCGCAAGACAACTCCACTTTGGATGAAATTTGGACAGTATCTCAATCACTTATCAAGGCATCATGTCTAATTTTTGTGGAATTTTTAGAGCAACTATGTGTCAGATATGAATTTAATATCATAGAATGGGTAAAATATGGAGAATTCCAGTAAGACAATTTAAATTATTTACCCAAATATCATAAAAATCCAAATAAAAATTCAGAATGTACACAATTAGTTTCTCAACACAATGCCATTTTCATTGAATAAAAAGAAAAAATATTGAAGTCCAAATTTAAGTACGCACAGGGGTATCCGTGCAAAACAGAAATGAGCTTAAACAATACAAACTATGTACAAGGACTTGGTTGTAATTACAGAAATTGTGCAAGAAAAGTATGCAATTTTTACAATAAAAAATAAGAAATAAACTTTTCTTCTTCCTTGGTGCTCGGTGGGAATGAACCCAAAAGGGGGCAGCGGTGGTGGCTCGCGCACATCGACGATGAGGAGGGCCGCCGCAGCTCGGCGGCTTGGATGGCGGTGGGTCGCGCGACTGTCGGTGGAGAGCTTCCGCATCCAGGACGCGGAGATGCGACGGAGGGGCTGGGGTGTGAGGGGAGGCGACGATGACCTATGGAGGCGGTGGCACGGGGCCCCACGCACGGCCGGAGGAGGTGAGGAAGGTCGGCGGCGCCGCGCATGCGGTCGCGACGACCGGAGGAGGCCGATGGCATTGGAGGAGAAGGGGTGGGGGGCGGCGGCACTGGAGCTCCCCCCCTCCGTTACCTTTTTTTATTTTTTGTTCTATTTTTTTAGATTTTATTTTTTTTATTTTTTTTAGTCTTCTTAAACAGGAATATAACAAATGGTGTGGGGGAAAAAGATGATGTGATGATGATGAAGATAATTATGTAGAAAAAATGGATGGTGAATGGTGATGATATGATGCAATAAAAAATTGCAAAAATGACAAGATAATAAAATGAGAAGAAAAATTACCTACGATGGAGACGATCGCCTTTGATGTGCTCACGAGAGCATGGTCTTCGCTCAAATCGTCGGCGAGCGATGAGCTCAATCAACACGGATGTGGCTGCGATGTTGGCCGAAAAGCCAACGGATCTCACCGGAGAGAGGGCTGTCGTAGCTTGACCGCGGTTGCGTCGCTGTCACCGATTCAACTCTGAAAACTAGGCTCTCCTCACATAAAGATAGATCAAGTACAAATTGAGGAAGATGGGATGTATTTAAAGAGGATGAAATGAGAGGTTATTAAAGTGGCCGGAGGTTATATTATTAATGGAGTTGAATGGGAGGTTTAAAAAATGGTGGGGTTGAATGGAGGTTGGTGGTAGAATGGAGTTGAATGGTAGTTATTGTAGAGAATGTAAAATAAATTATAAAATAAATAATGATATAAAGTATGCTACTTTAAATACAACAAAAATAAAGAAGGAAAAATAGTGGTGAATTTACAAGTGAATACATACAACATGTACATTTTTTGTTTACTTTTCTAATATGTAATTTTTTTGTCTTTTTAATAAAAGATATTTACAATGGGAAAAAATAGAATAAAATACTATAATCAAAATACAACACAAACATAAATTTTTTTGTATTTTTAGTAATTAGGAAAGATAAAATAAAAAATGAAGAAAGAATGAATATATACCTAATATACAATGTACATCTAGTTCCCAAAACCCAACTTTTGCAAATGTGCTCCGATTTTAATGAAACAACTTCTATTGGGTAGATAATTTTCTAACATGAACTTGAAAGTGAGTTTGGTAAATTTGGAGTTCATACGGAGCGGGAATTTGGCTTGGAAGTTGGTATTTACGGCTTTTCCCCTTTGGGATCTAGGAGCGTTTATTTGAACTAAAATTTGTTTTATATTTTTGTATTTTTATATACATTATTATGAACAAGTTAGAGAAAGAATTAGCCAAAAATGAGTTGAAATGAAATTATTAAAAATACATGAAGTCTTGGGCTATTTACATGTGAGAAACTCCTTTGATTTTGCGGCCTTTTATTGTTAATTTATTTTGTACAATCTAATATAAAATAATTAGTGTGTTTTATTTACAAGAGTTATTTTGTTAATTTATTGATTTTATGGACATTTTTCTGGGATTTTACTCAGGGATTTTGCTAAGATCAAGATCTTGAGATGATGAATCGTGGATTCATCATCCCCTATACTTAAACTTTGCTAGTCCTCGAGCAAATAAAGAATGAATAAGTTGGATTAACCCCTGACTGTGCATGTGAATACAAGACTTGATCTGTTCAAGAACTCTCAGTTTTAGAGATCCTAAAATTTTAAGCTGAACCAAGCTCTAGTCAAAAGGTATCCAATTTTCCTAATCATCAGACTCTCTTTGTATACATATATAGTAAGGATATGACTTTAAGTGTTGACCGCAGTTATAAGAGTAGAGTCACAACGTCACCCAAGGTTCCAGTCCAAGAGACTCTCCTAAGGACCCGATCCTCAACACTAGGGAAAAACCATTTCTTGCATCCAATCCACCGTCTCTTTAGTTGTCAGACTTGAAAGTGTAGATGGAAGGCCAGTTGATGGAGGGCATAAGATTATGTCATTTCTTCTCTCCCTCTCATTGGAATAAGAATCCTCTCAAGTGCCTTATCATGCAACGCATATTTTTGATGTTGATCAGTGCATCCGTCAAGAGAAGTTGGGGCCGTCTGCACTTGTTTTCCTGGGAGTACACCGGGGTGTGTCTTTTTTGAGTACCTATCGTACCTTCTACACCCAGACTTGTAGCATTTATGATGCAGATCCCTTTTTTGGTGCAAGACCGACTCCTGGTCCTAATAGCGGTAATCCAAGTGGATACTTTGAAATGGTTGGGAGCGCTCGCCTTTGGTGGAAGCTCTTTTGATAATTGACTTTGTGGAATGAGAGCTTTTCTTTATCATTTCATTGCTTTGTAGTATTTTTGGCTAGCTCCACTGCTTTTACCAAGAGTTGGCGCACACTGATAAACATTTTTTTATTTTATCACATCCTGGCACATAGGTAAATGTTAAAGAGGTAGTACAAGAACCATGTTTTCATACTGGCTAAAGATGCTGACACTCAGGTTTCATGAAGCCTTCATTGATTTTATCCCATCCTCGAACATCATCAAATCAAGTCCAAACTCAAATCCCTCATCCCAGTTCCTCAAGTGAAATTTCAACTCATCTCATCATAACTGCAGTTGTGTATGTGAGGTGCTGATCATATTCTTAAGGTGGGGACTAATCATGCAATATAGCACACAAATCTTTCAAACTAGGGAAATGTGAATAATTAAGTCCAAGACCCTAATGACTAAGGCTGGTTGACTCAAAATATCAAGACCTCATAAACCAAGTGTTCTTGAACATCACTAGTCTTGTGTGAAAGTGAATTGTGTCATGTATTAAATCAACTTATTAGTTAGTGTTTTTTTTCTTTTGTGATTATTTTAGAGAGTTTTTTAAAGATAAGTAAATAAGAAAGGACCTTTTTTTGAAAAAAGTTTTTTTAAAGCAAATAAGGGTTTTTTTGAAATATTTTTTAAGAGATTTTTTTTGAAAATGTTTTTTACCCACCCCATAATTATTGTATAATATATACAAAAATATGTGAAAGTACGAGTTATGGGTAAAGTATATATGTAATATATACACGCCCCCTATACTTAGCATGTGCTATGTCCTCAGAGCACAAGAAGCGAGAAAAAGACATAGCTCATGCTAAGCGTAGGATGGCTAAAATAATGAATAATATAGAAGTCGATCTGCCCCCTTATACTTAGGCTCTAGTCAGCCTAAGTGTAGAAGAAGAGCAAAAATAGGGCGGACAAGGTCAAGAGGAGAAATAGATGAGTATATACACAAGACAGACATCAGTTCCACCTATACTTAGGCTCTGGTCAGCCTAAGTATAGGATAGGAGTAAGTGTGAGAACCGATGTAATCTGGAGAATATACAAAGAAGGGCGAATGTACAAGAGGAATGAATCTTCTAAGATGTTGAATCTTGATGTTGCATCTTCATGACGAGTAATATGATGTATCTGCTCTGTGCTTACTATGCATGAAGTTGATAACCTCGACTTGGACTAACTGCTCTTTTGAATCAACAAAATGCTTCAACAGTTTTCCATTTACCGCATGAGACCGTGCACCATCTGTGAGATCAGCTATCTATACACTTCCATTCTCGTGCACTTTCTTAACAACAAAGGGACCCATCCATTTAGATTTGAGCTTTCCATGGAACATCTTCAACCTGGCATTGAACAACCATACCTTTTGTCCAGGGACAAAGTCTTTGCACCTAATGTGCTGATCATGCCATCTCTTTACTTTGTCCTTATAAATCAAACTCTTGTCATATACCCTGTTTCGGATTTCCATGAGCTCATTCAAGTTCAAGTCTCGACAAAGCTTCCCTAGGTGACAACTCCAGTTAATTTTCTTAATTGCCCATTCGGATTTATGAATCAATTATGCGGGCAAATGGCATGGCTTGCCATAGATCATTCTAAATGGTGAAGTACCCAATGGTGTCTTGTAGGCTGTCCTATAGGCCCACAGAACTTGGTCCAAGAGTTGAGACCAGTTCTTCCTATCGGGACGAACCAATTTCTATAAAATACTCTTAACCTCTCTGTTCGAAACCTCTGCCATGCCGTTGGACTGTGGGTGGTAAGGACTAGTAACTCTATGCTCAAATCCATAGTCCTTAGCTAAAGATCTCATATCTCGATTCACAAAATGGCTACCCCCATCAGATATCAAAACTTTTGGCACCCTGAACCTAGCAATGATATGGTCTCTCACAAACTTACAGACAGTCTTGCCGTCTGCGGTTCGGGTTGGGATAGCCTCCAACCACCTGGATAAATAATCAACCGCCAACAAAATGTACTCATGTCCTTGGCTGTTGGGAAAGGGACCCATAAAATCTATGCCCCATGCATCAAAAACATCACAAATAATCATCGGTTGCATGGGCTTCTCATCTCTCTGTCCAACTGTCCCGCCCATCCTTTAACAAATCGGGCACGACCGTACAAAATCAATAGCATCTCTAAACAAGGTCGGCCAATACAATCCACATTGAAGTACTTTGTGAGCGGTTCTCTTTCCCAAATGGTGTCCTCCAGCTTCATGTGAATGACAATATGTTAGGACACTATGGTATTCCTCCTGAGGAATACACCTTCTCCAAGCACAATCCGATCCTTCAAAGAAAATGAAAGGATTGTCCCAGTGGTATCTCCTCGAATCCGACTTCAGTCGATCAATGCTGCTCCTAGTCCAACCATGGGGAACCTGCTTGGAGACAAGATAGTTCACCATGTTGGCATACCACGAGAGTGAGTCAATAACACAAATTGACTCATCTGGGAAGGTCTCTCTAATCTGCTCATAATTAGGAGAATCCTTAAGTTCAATCCAAGAAAGGTGATCAACCACAACATTCTTCACTCCAGGTTTATCTTTTATCTCCAAATAAAATTCCTGGAGGAGTAGAATACACCTAAGAAGATGACTTCGCGTCCTTCTTTTCCATTAAGTATCGAATGGCTGTGTGATCTGTGTAAATTGTCACCTTAGAGCCCAAAATATATGATCTGAACTTCTCAAGGGCCCATACTACCGCGAGCATTTCCTTTTTAGTCACTATATAATTTTTCTGTGTAGGATCTAATACTTTGCTCGTGTAATGGATCGCAAACGGGATCCCCTCTTGCCGTTGTCCTAACACAGCTCCAATAACGAAATCTGAGGCATCAGTCATGATCTCAAAGAGGAGAGACCAGTCATGAGCTTGTAGGATAGGTGAGGCACAAATCTTCCTCTTCAAGAGCTCAAAGGCCTCTAAACACCTGTGATCTACAACGAACTCTGTGTCTTTCCCAAAGAGCTCAGTCAGTGGGCAGGCGATCTTTGAAAAATCCTGAATGAATCTTCTATAGAATCCAACATGCCCTAAGAATGATCGCACTGACTTAACGTTGGTAGGTGGATCGAGTTTCTTGATCACCTCCACCTTGGCAGGGTCAACCTCCATTCCCCTTTTGGAGATGACATACCCCAACACGATACCCTTCGTCACCATAAAGTGACTCTTTTCCCAGGAGAGTATCGGATTTACCTCTCTATACCTCATGAGGACTCGTTCCAAGTGCGCTAAACATGTATCAAAAGAATCACCATGGACCGAGAAGTCATCCATGAACACTTCTAGGAAATCTCCCACCATCTCGGCAAATAGGGCTATCATGCACTGCTGAAAAGTGCATGGGGCATTGCAGAGCCTGAATGGCATGCGCCTGAAAGCATAAGTAACGAATAGACATGTGAATGTGGTCTTTTCCTGGTCCTCAGGGGCTATGGCCACTGGTGAGCCAAAAATCCCACAAAATACGAGTAGGAAAAGAATCAATCAAAGGCCATTGCGACCCGGATCTCACAGATCGGACTCAACAAGAAAAAGAGACCACCAAATAAGAATAATCAGTCAAAAAGCCGAATAGCGGTCTTGCTATTTATTTAACCCGGTATAGAGACCTGGGTCAAACTCAAGGAGCATGGATTGGCTCAAAAGAGCCTACGAAGTAGTCAAAAAGAATAAAAAGATAAAATGTATTTTTGGTGGATTTTATGTATTTTTAAATTTTTATGATTTTAATTATAAAGGAAATATGAGAAAAGGGGGAAAAGCACTCAAACCACAATTTATTAAACACTCAAAAATAGCTCAGAAAATTCAAATAAAATTATTTTTGTGTTTTATAGGTTTTAAGTGTTTTTGGTAATTTTCTCAAGATTTTGTGATTTTTTGTTGATTTTATAAAAAATGGAAAAAGGCTGAAAATCAAAATCAATGTGCAGCCAGATTTGAAAGGCTTATTAAAAATAGATAATTAGCCTCTAAAAATCTGGAGACAATTTTTATGAAAACTAGATATAAAAACTAAGCTACAGAAATCAAAATTGTTTTTTTTTGTATTTTATAGAAATTTTAATTATTTTTATGAGATTTTTAGAGTTTTATGATTTTAGGTGTTTTATAAATCCAAATGCAGTAAAAATTGGTCTGAATCAAGGTAATACTAAAACAAACTAAACCTAATTTTTTGTAATTTTTAGATGGTTTTTATATTTTTTATTTGATTTTTCAATTTAGACAGTAACAAAAATGCGTATTTTTGAATTTTTAAAAATATCAAAACAACTCAAAAATGTCCCAAAAATTTAGTGAAATTTTTAATCAGTGGTAGGAGCCATGTTTCTAAGTTTCATTTGATTTGGAATTAATTTCATATTTTATTCGACCAATACAAAAGCCACAACACACATGGACCTACGTGCGAAGAAACATAGTTCATGGGCCAAATAGATAACACGTGTAAAAAACCTGGGGTCAAAGTTGCTAAAAGTCCAAAAAAGCATGGGGAATGCACGTGATTCACATTCACAGGGACTAAAGTGTAATTCATATTTATAAAAATGTAAACAGTAACAGCTCAAAGCTCTAGGATAAACTATGCAAAAGTTCCACAAATCACGTGTCGATGCACGCGCACCACATACATAGGGACTAAAATGCAAATAAAACAAGCACATGGTCTTACATGCAATTTACCATACTTAAAAACAACTAGATAAAATATTTACAGGACTACACTATAAATACGAAAATAACATGGGCCTAAGTGATATTACCCCATTATTTAGATCCACGGCTGGAGGAGTGCCACATGGAAGATCGGATGGCTCTGGTGCGTGGATACCCCTTCGTGATGGATGCTCGAGATGAGGCCTCAGGTGATCGGACGACCGAGTACTCTCCAAAGATGGACGGCTGTGATAGACCTGGAGCGAGGTGATCGATCTAACGGCTCTGGAGGACCCTCGAAGAACCAGTCACCGGCGAGTTTCGCTGGCCAAATGCGTGTGCGGGGAACCTCCTCAGAAGCTGCGGAGGTGGACGAATTGATGAGGGAACTCGTCTATAGCGGTGGGTGTACTCAGATGGGATCGGAGACGTCGGAGAAGCTCCGGCGACGGAGGGGACCAGGAGCACCTTTGCCTGAACGGTTGGACTCCCAGATGGGGTCCTTCTTCGATGAAACCTGCACATAAAGACAACTGGGTCGAGGGCAAAGTGCCTCGACCCGGTTATGGGCGATGTGGGTGGTCTGGTGAGTCGGAGCGGGAGTCTGGGGCGGAGGAGACCTACTTCTTGGTTCTGGGGCAAACCAAAATGATCGGAGGGGCGTAGAAGGTGGAATGAAGTCTCGTGAAGATGATGCGATGGTCGGATGGGAATATGGTCGATTGGAGCAGGGCGAAATGGTCGGCGAAGCCCGGCGGTGCAAAAATCGAAAACGGGAATGGAAGCTAATCTAAGGGCTAGCAAGGATACCTGATGATCGGACATGTCTGTGGGGGAGATGGTGCGTCTCCTGGAGTCCTTGACTCGATTGAGAGACGCCTCCAGAGGCTCGTGCTCGTCGTGGCGGAGCTCGACGGTGTGGCCGCCGGACCAAGGGCTAGAGCACTTCAATCCTCGCTGCAACGCCTCCTAGGGCTTGCTGTCACTCAAGGCTAGAAGACGGAGGTCCTGGGAATATGAAACGGTGGTCGAAGGTGCGTGAAATGGCAGGAGGAGGCGAGACTATATAGTACCAGGGGTCAGGCAAGAATGGAGTCGGGCACGCAATCCAATGCTCGATCCCCTAAAAAGATGATCGACGTGGATTAGGGATGTCTCAAGGATAATCGGGGCCCGGGGTTTAAGGAAATGGTTGGTGGATCGAAGCGTGAAAATGTGGAGAAATGGGGTTGGCGTCCAGATCCGTGAGGCATGTGGTCCTGGGGGGAGAGTTGACCGGGGGTCAACAATCCCCCGTGGACCAATCAGGAATCCCAGCCCTAAATTATTTATAATTTCATTTAAAAATAATATATGATTTTATTTAAAAATATTTACAACATAAAAAATGTTTATTATTTTTCAAAGTATTTTTTAGTGATTTTTATTTATTTTTTTGAAAAATAAATTATGTATATACCTTATATTATTATTATATGCAGGTATATTTACATATGTATTTTTTATTTTTATTTTTAATTATTTATTTTTGTACAATTATCCTTATTTTATATTTTATTTATTTACAACATGAAATTTGGGGTATAAAATAATTTTTATTTGATTTTTATTATGTATTTACAAGGGAAATAAATATATATAGGTGCATGTATACATGTTATGTACAAGGGGAAGAGAGAGAAGTTGTTTTTGTTTATTTTTATTTTGTTTATTTTATTTTATTTTTATAAATATATACACATTAATCAAAACACATTTTTTATTTTTATTTTGAGGAAAATAAAATTATTTATATATATAGGTGTATGTACAAGCATGATTGACCCTATCTCCCTTTACTTGGTTTCTTTTGCAGTCAGGCCAATGCTTGGCCCTCCCTTGGGATTAGGTCGCTCAATATTTATTCTAAATTTTTCCCTCTTATTTGTGTCTCTTTATTCTTTTATTTATGCACAAAAACATGCTAATTATTCAATATTAACAAATGCATGTCTTTTCATAATTTATTATATTTACACATATATACATGGTGTTTTTGCCAAAATAACTAGCTAAAATAAAAGAATAAAGAGTGATGAATGGGTATTCATCAGCCACCTGGTTGTAGCCAGAGTACCCATCAAGAAAACAGAAGAACTCTTTCCCTGCGAGTCTCTCCAAGATCTGATCAATAAAAGGCAAGGGAAAGTGGTCTTTCTTGGTCGCAGCATTCAAGCGCCTGTAATCAACACAGACACGCCACGATGTGGGCACTCGCGTCGCGATATCTACCCCCTCCTCGTTGGTGACCATCTGAATTCCCGACTTCTTCGAGACAACATGAAGTGGGGCCACCCACTTGGAGTCAGAAATAAGGTATATAAACCCTGCTTTGCACCATTTCTCAATCTCTTTCCTCTTTACTTCCCGTAGATTGGGTTTAAGTCTCCCCTGGAACTCACGGGAAGGTCTCACATTATCCTCAGCAAAAATGTTGTGCGAGTAGAAAGCGAGGTTGATCCCCACAAGATCCGACACTGTCCATCCTATTGCTTTGCGGTTCCTCTCTAAGACCTCTAACAACCTAGACTCCTGTTCTAAAGTCAAGTCTGAGCTAATGATGACATGATATCTCTCTTTGGGTCCCGCAAGAAAGGCGTACTTGAGTGCAGGAGGTAGTGATTTCAGTTCTGGCAATGTGGTATCATCAAGCAAATCTGAACGAACTGAATCTAAATCTGATTCCGTCCTGCATGAAGGTGGGCTAAGCTGAGTAGTACTCGCCACCAACTCAGAAGTAAGGGGAGTCGGATCACCAAAGAAACGTGGTAATTCAGCCAAAGCCGCGTCCGACTCATCATCTATGTCCCATGATCGTTCCGAAAGAGATGGAACTGACAGATCCAGATGGATCTCTGTGTCATCATGGGTATAGGTAGATGCCTCTCTCGCAAGATCAGACAACATCTGGCAAATTGCATCATCCACTATACCATTTCCAGATGAAAGGGACTCGCTCTGTCTTGAAGGAATCTGTCCCCAAATCCCAATTGTACTGATCATACTGCAATCTACCTCTGAAGATGAGTACTCTGTGCTACTCTCTGAATCGGGTCGCTGACACTTGGTTTGCTTCATCTCAAGGTTCACTTCTCCGCCTGGAGAATGAAACTTCATCATTCCCATACCATAATCGAAAGATGCACCTGCGGTCCTAAGGAAGGATCGCCTGAGAATGATCTGAGACTCTCTCCAATGATTGGAGGTCTCCATGTCCAAGACTGTGAAATCAACCTGATAGTTCTGCCCCTCAATCGAGATAACGACGTTCTTCACTTCTCCCTTAGGTCTCTTCACTAAATGATGTGCAAATTGGAGTAGAGCCCTAGATTTGCGAAGTGGTCCCCACTCCAATTTCCGATATAATGCTAAGGGAAGTAAGTTGATTGAAGAACCATTATCGAAGAGCATGCATGCAAACACAATGTCGTCAATACGACTCTCCACATAGTGAGCACCCATGTCTCTTTTTTTCCTTGGCAAAGTATGATTCTTGAGACAATAGGTTGTGGCTACTGATAAGACATGTGTATTTATATTTTGGTTATCTTTCTTCCTGCTAACTCTTGTAGGTGTGCATCTCACCTTAAGGTATTTTTGGAATGCAGGATGGTTAGCCACATATTCATCAAATGGCACCTTAACTGTGATATTTTCTTTACAAAATCATGCCATATCGGGGTCATCTTTCTGAATCTTTTTGATGCGCTTTCATGCCGTAAGAGCACGGGGAAAGGGATTGAAGCTAGGGAAACAAAGGATGAAGAGTCTGAATCATGAACTGAAAGATCATTCTTTGCATTAACGGAAATAGAGTTCTTCATACAAGAATCTTTTTGATGCAACATGGAATCAAAATCAAATCCATATACTATAGGTTGTGGAATAGAAGCTGGAGTGGTATCCGCCACAACCGGAGATGCAAGGTCCTCCGTAGAATCAGAAGTGTATCCATGCTGCCGATGCTGCATACGTGCTCTCCTCCTCCTCTCGGCTCCCTGAGTAGGTATCCTCAAATGTTGCTGATGGGACTATGAAATATGATGCCTCTCCTCCTCGTTCTCTGAAGACTCCTCAGGTAGAGCTCCAGAGATGCCCCTCCTCGTGTCCCTTGCCCGATGAGGTACGGTCACGGTCCTTCCGCTCCTAAGTAACATGTGGTTAGCCTCATCACAGGAAAGAATCTCATGTTCAGATCTAGGAGATGCTGAATAGTATACCTGACCAAAGTGCTGCTGAGAACTAGATCGGTTCAGGCTATTGGGGTTAGCCTGAACTTGGGCTGGGATAGAAGTAGACGGTGCAGTCTGCTTGTCTCGCCATCTGAACAGGCGGTTGACATCCACCCCTAAGTCATGAATCTCATTCCAGTAGGAACGCAACTCGTCGAGTATCTGCTATTGAATATCCACGGGACTAGACAATGAAGGAAGGGGAAAAGACTGGGAAGAAGAATGGGAAGACTGGTCCTGCTGGCCAAAGTACTGCCTCTGCTGCTGCTGCTGGGGTTGCGGGCCCTGCTGGACCATCTGGTATTAGCCCTGTCGGCCATACTACTGGTACTGCTGCCTCTGCTGCTGGGGTGGCTAGAATCCAGGGCTCTGCTGTGAAGGAGGTGGTGTGGAGGTGAATGCGATGTTGTGAAAGGTCGGGGGACGCTGGTAGGTCTGTCGGTCTCCCGTACTTCCCTTCCTAGCAGGGTCCTGTGTATACCATACTCCATTCACCTCCCAAATCGGTGGAGGCTCCTCCTGAGTGGCTGCTGGAAAGAATGGGTGTAGGATTGGTCCTACTCCCACGGCTGGGGTTGCCCTGAGACCAACTGCTCCTGAATATGGTGAACTTGGTATACGGGAGCAGAGGGTGCAATCATGGCATGTATCTTTATCTTAGATACCCTATCAGTCAACTCCTCCATTTGTTTTGGAATCTTGGAAACTCTCGGTCCAATTCATCAATTCTCCTGTCAATCCTCTCGACTACAGTAAGCTTGTCTACAAGGAGTCCCATGCTAGGTATCACGTCCTGAGAGAGATCGACTACAGTTGATTTTCCCCCTCCAGATGAGAGTGAACTGGGGAATGGTATATAGGCCCTGCTGGTCATCTATGAGTGGCTAGTTTCAACCATCTGCTCGAATACCCTCCAGACGGATCCGCTCCTCGTGATGTATAGCTGCCTCCACAGACAACGCTCACTAAACCCTGCATCTCAGGGTTGAGATCAGTAAAGAATGACTGGACCAAGATGTTGTCATCTAATCCATGACAGGGACACTTCTGCAGGATTTCCTTAAATCTTTCCCAAGCATCACGAAAGGCTTCATTGGGTAATTGGGAAAAACTCGTAATGCGCGTCCCCATCATGTTAGTTTTACTAAACGGGTAGAACTTCTTCAGAAATAGGTCCTTGAACTGGGAATAAGTAGTGACTGTAACTCCCAAGTTCTTTACCCAGTATTCGGCTTTGCCACCCAAGGCAAATGGAAGGGCTTTGAGCCTAATATAATCCTGGCTAACATTATCATGCTTGAGGTTAGCACAGATGAGATCAAAGTCCCTTAGGAATGCATATGGCTCTTCAGAAGCATTCCCATCAAAGTGTGGCACCAGGTTCAGAATATGCAGCTTTAATTCAAAATCAACAGTGGGTTCGGCCGGACTCAAGTAGTTCCGAATTTGATATAGTCCGGGGTTGTACGTCGCATCCATTGGTGGTTCGACCCCAACATTTAACTATACTAACTGAGCTCTGAGAAGTGCATGTTGCTGCTCAGATGCAGCTAATCTATCTAGTATCATTCTCATCGGGTCTTCATGGTTCTCTTCTTCCTACTCTTTCTTCTTTGAAGGCATTTTACTTGAATATTCTTTGTGGCCTGAATCAGCAAGGTGATCTTGATTAGAAGAGGATATATAAATCAAGATATTCTCATCGAGGTGAAGGTCTTCCTCGGTGAGGTGGGAAGAGAGAAAGGGAATGGTTTGAGAGTAACCATCCCGAGAGTGGGTGATCCTGGGCTCAAGAGGGTCATGAGTCCATGTTGGTCCAAGTTGCGGATGGACCTGTGAAGACATACTTCTTGGAGGGTTCAATAGGAGATTTGCAAAGTCCGAATACATATCCCCCCAATCAGTCATCTTCGATATCAAAAAGAATCGATTAGACCACGATATTTCAATGAGGCACTAGTTCTATGGTGCACGTAAATGTGCGGAGTAAATTCACACAATACAAACACAATCCAAACCCTCAGTTTCACCAACTCAACACGTGATGGCCATAAGAGTTCGTCCGAATTATCTTTTCAATTTTATTTGATGATAAATACAATCTTGGAAAGATTAATGAGCTGTTAGGTGCCCGTAGTTTCCTACATACTGGCCCGGTTCTTACGACTAGTTTGACCTACTTTCAGCCAATATAGGAGTAAATACAGGCCGGAGCCCGTTCCTTGAGGACTAAAGTGTCCTCTAAACCTCCCACTCTGCTAAGGAAGTCTGGACCATATAAATATGGCTACCCATATTCCTCACTGAAAAGTAGCTAATCGACTGAAAATAAAGAACCAGTGGTAAGTAAGAAATCCTGGCTTGGCTCTATCATAGGGTCGTCTCTCTCTCACTTGAAGTAAAACAAATAATGAGAGCTTTATGCACCCGAGAACATGGGTTCTTTTTATTCCATTTTTTTAAATCGACCTGCTCAATTCAGTCCCAATTTTAGAGTTAGGTTATCACTTGAAATTTATATGAACACACAAGCACATCTACCGTTCAGTCCCAATTTCCTTTTGACCTTAAGTTATAAAATAAGAGGGAAATAGAAAATCAGAATGCAAATGAGAAACTATGATGCATGCTCAGAAGAAGGTATACTTACAGTGAATCCCAGCACTCTCCATGCGTTATGCAAAAATGAATTTATAAATATGACACTAAATGCATGCAGATCGAGAAAACCGCACCTAAACAGTATACTATTAGCGGGGAAGAATTGATTTAATTTTGATCTAAGTAGTACGTGTCTATGCGCGTCTCATTATGAATCTTATAAGATATGTGAATCTTCTAAGATATGTGTGGCCTAAATTACGATGGGCACAAACAAATTTGATGCTAAACTACCGTGTGCCTAATCCTTAATTTCGCCACTCAAGTCGAGCCCTACCCTCACTGGAGAGTGAAACAAGTCTCGACACACCAATTAAAAGTCCAAGTCTTTTTTACACGCGCGAGCTCTCAAACAAGAGCCGTCGTAAAGGAGCAAACTACCAAAATAATTACAACAATAATTATAAAAATTCACAAAAATTTATTTCGAAATAAATAGATTCTCCTAGCTCTTCAACAGCCGGCACGCGTCGCATCCGTCGACCTCCGATGTACTCCAAGTCCACCAGGCCCTCGCAAGGAAAATGGGATTTATATTAGAGAGATGAAAATAAAATATATACAAGAATATGAATAGAAATAATTGAAATAAAATGGACTAAATACAAGTGGCTCGGGGGTCAGACTACTTGATTGAGAAAATCCAAATTTAATCCAAAATTTTGAATTAATCCCTAAGCCATTTTCCTCCCCGGCAACGGCGCCATCTGACGACTCGCTAAATACGGTAATTAATTCGATCATGTTGTAGTACGTATACCTAGCGATTCAATCATAACCGAGAGAAGATCTCCGTGAAGAATGTCTCGGCTTAATTTATATCCCGGGCAAGTCCTAGGTCGAACACATGGAGGAAAAGGAACAACTTCAGGGGTAATTTGAAAATTAAGATTTATATTTCCAAATGGTATTTTTTGTATTTTTTAATGCAAAGACAAATGCAAATGCAAATATGGATGAATCAAGACAATAAGAATTAAAATGCAACAACTAAAAATGCACACTTTTTATGGGTATTTTTGCAATTTTCACACAAAAAATAATCAAAAATCATGAAAACTTTACTGGAATTAAAACATGATGACATGAGACTACAATAATTTTTTTTGGATTTTTTTGACAATATACTATTTTTTTATGTATTTTTTAGTGAAAACAGAGCGACGGTGAGTAATTAATTCTTAATTAATCCACAATGTCAAATTAATCAGAGTGTGAATTGTACCAAAAAGGTATTTTCATATAGGATTCAGAAGACTTGAAATTTCACAAAAATGATGTATGTGGATTTAATTAAAAATCAAATACTAAAATCACTCTACAATTTATTTCAGGCACATGACAACTCCACTTTGTATGAAATTTGGATATATCTCAGTCACTTATCAAGGCATCATATCTATTTTTTGTGCAATTTTTAGAGCAACTATGTGTCAGATATGAATTTAATAACATAGAATGGGTAAAATGTGCAGAATTCTAGTAAGACAAATTTAATTAATTAACCAAATACCATAAAAATCCAAATAAATATTCAGAATGTACACAATTAGTTTCTCAACACGATGCCATTTTTCATTGAATAAAAGATGCAATATTGAAGTCCACATTTAAGTACGAACATAGGGGTATCCGTGCAAAACAGAAATAAGCTTAAATAATACAAACTATGTACAAGGACTTGGTTGTAATTACAGAAACTGTGCAATAAAATTATGCAATTTTACAATAAAAAAGAAATAAACCTTTCTTCTTCCTTGGTGCACGGTGGGAATGAACCCAAAAGGGGGCGACGGCGGCGCGCGCGCGTCGATGATGAGGAGGGCCGTCGCAGCTCGGCGGCTTGGATGGCGGTGGGTCGCGTGACCGTCGATGGAGTGCTCCCGCGGCGGAGGGCGCGGAGATGGCGGCAGAGGCGCTGGGGTGTGAGGGGAGGCGACGATGACCTATGGAGGCAGCGGCGTGGGGCCGCGTGCGTCCGCGAGGGCGGTGAAGAAGGGCGGTGGCGCCGCGCATGCGGTCACGGTGGCAGGAGGAGGCCGGTGGCAGTGGAGGAGAAGGGGTGGGGGCGGAGGCACTGGAGCTGCTTCCCCCCCCCTCCATTACCTTTTTTTATTTTTTTGTTCTAATTTTTTTTAGATTTTACTTTTTTTAATTTTTTTCGTTTTCTTAAACAGGAATACAACAAATGATGTGGGGAAAAAGACGACGTGATGATGGTGAAGATAATTATGTAGAACAAATGGAGGGTGAATGGTGATGATATGATGTGATAAAAATTGCAAAAATGACAAGATAATAAAATGAGAAGAAAAATTACCTACGATGGAGACGGTCGTCTATGGTGTGCTCACAAGAGCACGGTCTTCGCTCAAATCGCTAACGAGCGATGAGCTCGAGCAACGCACGAATGTGGCTGCGATGTTGGCCGAAAAGCCAATGGATCTCACCGGAGAGAGGGCTGTCGTCTCTCGACCGCGGTTGCGTCGCTATCACCGATTCAACTTTGGGAACTAGGCTCTCCTCACATAAAGATGGATCAAGTGCAAATTGATGAGGATCGGATGCATATAAAGAGGATGAAATGAGAGGTGATGAATACCCATTCATCACTCTTTATTCTTTTATTTTAGCTAGTTATTTTGGCAAAAACACCATGTATATATGTGTAAATATAATGAATTATCAAAAGACATGCATTTATTAATATTGAATAATTAGAATGTTTTTGTGCATAAATAAAAGAATATAGAGACACAGAAAAAGAGGGAAATATTTAGAATAAATATTGAGCGACCTAATTACAAGGGAGGGCCAAGCATTGGCCTGACCGCAAAAGAAACCAAGTAGAGGGAGATAGGGTCAATCATGCTTGTACATACACCTATATATAAATAATTTTATTTTCCTCAAAATAAAAATAAAAATTTGTTTTGGTTAATGTGTATATATTTATAAAAATAAAATAAAATAAGAAAAATAAAAATAAAACAGAAACAACTTCTTCTCTTCACCTTGTATATACCATGTATATATGTACATATATATATATATATATATTTATTTCCCCTTGTAAATACATAATAAAAATCAAATAAAAATTATTTTATATCTCAAATTTCCTGTTGTAAATAAATAAAATATAAAACATGGATAATTGTACAAAAATAAACAATTAAAAATAAAAAAACACATATGTAAATATACCTGCATATAATAATACTATAAGGTATATACATAATTTATTTTTCAAAAAAATAAATAAAAATCATTAAAAAATACTTTGAAAAATAATAAACATTTTTTATGTTGTAAATATTTTTAAATAAAATCATTTATTATTTTTAAATGAATTTATAAATAATTTAGGGCTGGGAATTTCCTGATTGGTCCACGGGGGATTGTTGACCCCCGGTCAACTCTCCCCCGCGGACCTCTTCTCCGCGGATATTCGATTTTGACCCGATTTCTCGACTTTTCCCGATTCGATCCGCCTCCCATTTGCCCAAACCCCGAGCTCCAATTGCAGCGGGCACATCCGCGATCCTCGCCCGATCTTCCTCTTAGGGGTCCGAGCCTCGATTTGTGTGCCCGACTCCCATCTTCTCGGACCCCTACCACTATATAGTCTGAGTTCCAGCCGCCCTCCTCTGCACCTTCGGCCACCGTCTTCGACTCCTAAGACCTCCACCTTCCTGCCTTGAGTGACATCAAGCTTTGGGA
This sequence comes from Ottelia alismoides, assembly GCA_037367405.1. Classification (NCBI taxonomy): domain Eukaryota; kingdom Viridiplantae; phylum Streptophyta; class Magnoliopsida; order Alismatales; family Hydrocharitaceae; genus Ottelia; species Ottelia alismoides. Next base: position 1,341,548 of record JAZKJV010006015.1, read on the forward strand.
GGTGTCGCAGCGAGGATTGAGGCGCCCTAGCCCCAGGTCCGACGGTCAACATCGTCGAGCTCCGCCACCGACGAGCACGAGCCTCTGGAGGCGTCGCTCCATCGAGGCGAGGATCTCAGAAGGTCACCCACCTCCAGCACAGACGTCTGCAATCATTTTTTTTCTTTCTTTTTTCATTTTTTTCTCTTTTTTCTCTTTTTTTATGTTTTCTTTTTTTTCATGTGCATATGTACAACATATCTACATGATGCAGCATATATACATAAGGAGTTTTTCCTCTTGAGCCAGTAGAGTATCCCTCTTTTGAAGCTTTATTGCAACACACAACTCCTGTCTTTAGACTTCATAACCACCAGACCAAGTTGAGACGCACTTCCTTCACTATAATAAGAAGAGAGGTTCCGCCTAGAAGTACTACCCTCATATGCTACCCCAAGCCAAAGGAAACTACGTCATATCCGTGTAGAGCTATGTGTAAAGTGCTGGTGCAAGTAAAGTCATTGTCTCTAAGAGTCATGCGTGTGTTGTTAAGTGCTCTACTTAGACTCATCAAGATGACATATGCTCATAGCCTAGTGGACTCAAAGAATTAAGTCCCAATGGAACTGAAAAGTCTCAATCCTAAGCCCTATAAGGTTCCTCTTATACTTAGGTGGATTAAGGTCTTAACCAAGCTCCATTTTCCAATTTAATTCCAGGCTAGTTTAAATGTCAACTATGATTTGGAAAAACTGTACAAATATTTACAATTTACAAATTTTTACAATTATGCAAAATTTGTGAAAAAATGTTTGAAAACATGGATGTATGCATGAATGTGAAGTTTTGAAAAATATTTACAAAAATTTAAACAAGGTTTTTGCAAAATTTTTGTTTTTCAAACATTTTAAGAAGTTATCAAAGTGGTGGGAGGTTATATTATTAATGGAGTTGAATGGGAGGTTTGAAAAATGGTGGGATTGAATGGAGGTTGGTGGTAGAATGGAGTTGAATGATGGTTATTGCAGAGAATGTAAAATAAATAATAAAATAAATAATGATATAAAGTAGGATACTTTAAATACAACAAAATAAAGAAGGAAAAAATAGTGGTGAATTTACAAGTGAATACATACAACATGCACATTTTTTTATTTGCTTTTCTAATATGTAATTTTTTTGTCTTTTTAATAAGAGATATTTATAATGAAAAAATACAATAAAATACTATAATCAAAATACAATACAACCATAATTTTTTTGTATTTTTAGTAATTAGGAAAGATAAAATAAAAAATGAAGAAAGAATGAATATATACCTAATATACAATGTACATCTAGGTCCCAGAATCCAACTCTGCAAATGAGCTCTGATTTAATGAAACCACTCCCGTTGGACAGATAATTTTCTAACTTGAACTTTAAAAGTGAATTTGGAGATCATACGGAGCGGGAATTTGGCTTGGAAGTTGGTCTTTATGGCTTTTTCCCTTTGGGATCTAGGAGCATTTATTTAAGCTAAAATTTATTTTGTATTTTTATATACATTGTTATGAACAAGATGGAGAAAGAATTAGCCAAAAATGAGTTGAAATGAAATTATTAAAAATACATGAAGTTTTGGGCTATTTACATGTGAGAAACTCCTTTTATTTTGCAGCTTTTTATTGTTAATTTATTTTGTACAATCCAATATACAATAATTAGTGTGTTTTAATTGTAAGAGTTATTTTTTAAATTTATTGATTTTATGGATATTTTTCTGGGATTTTACTCGGGGATTTTGCTAAGATCAAGATCTTGAGATGATGAATCGTGGATTCATCAATAACCAACAGTAAGGAGGGGGGGGGTTATCGTTACATCCAAGGATGTTCCCTTGAGATCTCCTCTCACACGGAAACGATATTTTTGTCGGCTCTATCGTAGCGTGAATACGTGTACAAAGGTGACATCGAGCTTTCCTACTTGATGGTGGTCGTGGATCTTCGATCGGAACTTCTTCTCCGACGTCGACGACGATGCTCCGGTGGTTAATCCGACCGAGGTGGTGGTACTCCAAAGAGGGAGAAGGGTTGTGGTGGCTAGGGTTTTGAGAGAGCAACCTACCATAATCTCTTATTTATATAAGGAGATGGGAATTTGGATCCAAATTCGGATTCGGTTCGAATCCATATACGGATCTTGATCATCCAACTTAAAACATCGATATCTTGAGATAGGAATGTCGGAATTGGATGTTCTTGAGCTCGTTGGAAAGATATCGATGAGATCTACAAAATACTATAACTATTTGAATTTTTTGGATGTCAAAATCACTCATATTTTAGGACAAAAAATACAGAGTTTCATATCCTTGGACAACATGGGCCAAAATCATGGACTGCTAATGTGGTTAAGGGTTAAACCATGGCATCCATGGTTTACAAACCATGGTTAATGGCTTTCTGAAGCCTAAATACCCTCCCATCCATTCATTCTCTATGATTTCCACTATCACCACTACCCCTGAGAGTTAGGGTCGAGAGGTCGAGAGGAGGAGAGGGAGGCGGGGAAGGAGTGTTAGTGAAGCTTTGTCGAGAGGACGAGAAGGAGGAGGACGATGTGTTCCTCTCCTAGTTGACTTCGTGTAGAAAGTAAGTATCTCTAACTTAATCTAGGTTTTAGATTCATTTTCCTTTCGGATTCATTTTGTGTTGTGATCCGAGGAGAAATCTGAGCATAGCCCAACTCGGTTGTGGGTCGTTCTGTCATCAGTGAGTATACGAGTTATTCGTATGATTGATGAATCCATGATTCATCTACTTTATATGGTGATTTTATCATAATCCTCTTAATAATTCACTGACTAAACCCTCTAAAATTAATTTATTAACATTCATTAATTGTGCTAAAATTAGGGTGAAATTCTGTAAGTAAATAAATTTTGACCTTATTTGAGTCTATTATTTTATGTACAAAAATAAAGTATTTTGACCTAATTTTGCTTCTATTATTTTCTTTGATTAATAAATTAACTTGAAATCAAGAATTAAAATCCATAAAAATCAGAAAATCGGAAGAAAATACAAAAAATCTTACATTATATATTTTGTACATGATTTATCTTTGTTGATTTTATTTTACAGATTTCTAACCTATAAAAAATCTATAAAAATTAGATTAAATATGTATATACTGTGTATAAATTAATTCACTGATTATCACAAATACAAAATTATGGTAGTTTATTATCTATCGATTAACTCTAAAAATATATTTTGCACAAATGGCTTCTTTTGATTTTGGGTCCTTCATGAAAGTTGTTGTTCTCGCCGGACGAGAAACTTTCATGTTGATCACTTTTCATTTGACTTCTTTTTGGTTTTTTTACTATAAGTCCTCAATAGAATAATTTGAGAAGAAAAACTATTTATTTTATTGCATTTTTGTCCCCAGAATTTCATTTCATCATATCTTTCTCATTTGAACTCCATTTTTTGCGCATAATATATCATTTTGAAGCTTATTAAATGCTCTATCATTTTATATATATTATAGACAAATCAGGGGCTTGTTATTAATAATTATCATTTAAAGTCTCTAATGATATATGCAGATTTATCTCCTTGTTATCTACTTTATTATTCATTGAGTATTAAATCACATCGGAGCTTAATTAAATTGAAAGTTTATTAGAGGATATCTGCGAGTTTAATTTGAGATACATTTGTGCATTCTATTTTAAGGATACTGACCTAATTTTGTAGGAGCATTTGGAGGAGCTTTAATTAAGTGAAATCCCTGATTTAGTTGTATTTTAAAGTTCATCTTTTTGAGGATTAAATCACTAGGAAATTTATTAGATCTACTCAAGAGATATTATTGCTCTAGTAGATTGTAGGGGATATTTAATGTTACTATGATTTTCGTAACCTGCAGTTTGAAATTTAATTGAATATATCTCTTGGATTTAGTACATTAGGATCTATGAATTTATTTTGAGGATACTAATTAATATTGATGGGAGTAAGCATCATAATCAAAGATCCGGTGCTAATAAATTCATCCACTTGCGTTGCAATGCATTTTATTTTCATTTTATTCTCTGACACTGAGATTAACCTAGTTATTAATTAAATATTTATATTAATTTAAAACCACGCAACTAGAATTGTTCGTTCCTTGTGTTCGACCTTTGTATACTTCCACAATATTCAAGAATTATGATTTTTGATGAATCGCTTTCCACCTCCTATACAACAATTAAGGACCATTAAAGACGTGGGATCTGCATTCATTAAATGGCGTCGTTGTCGAGGAGCAACATATTTTTAGGATTTTAGATTAAATTTCTATAATTGATTATTGTGTGTTTAATTTCTGTGTCATTTTTTTCTTTCATTTTCTTTTTGTTTTTTCATTTATTTGTTGCATTTTATTTGTATTTCTCTCTCACTTCAGATACTAACCACAATTTCTCTCTTTGCAGATAGATCAAATCAAATTTTGAAAGATCAAGGATCTGCAAAGAAGACTGTTCTAATTTTTTTATGTGAGAGAACTTAGATTAGGTTTAAATTTCTTCATCATTTATAGGGTCTCTCTCTCTTAACCCTGATTTTCTTAATAATTTAGACTGAACTCTTTGTGATGTGTAGGGTTTGTTTCAACCCCTTCAGTGCGGTTGGGACCCAACTTGAGTGTTACTGGAATTAGGTACACATATGCTAGCTTAGATATTTATCCTTACTCGTGCTCATAATTTCTTGGCCACACATTATAACTAACACAATGCACTACTAGGTTATTCAACTTAGTCAAATTTAATTCACAATTCTTCCCTCTAATAAAACTATCTTCTTAGAGCATTTTCATCTGTGCATATCATTTAGTGCAAATTTTAAATTCCTTGTATTTCGTCACATATGAAGAACATGAGGAATCACTGTAAGTCTTTAGTCTTCTTCTTAGCATGCATCATTGAGTTCATGCTTGCATCTGCTTTTTCGTTCTCCCCTACTTTGTTTTTACAACATAGGAATTGAAGGAATTGGGACTTCTCATTAGGCATAATATTTTTGTGATTATTTAAGACCTAAGTGATAACCTAACTTTAAATCGGGACTACTAATCAAGGTGACTGTAAATAAACTGATATAAAATCAACCTTGTGACTGATTGAGAGAAAGCCACTCAATGTATGTATGAAAGAATTGCACACTTAGGGTAGAGAAAAACCCTAGGGGCCTCATTCTCACTACTGATTTTAAAAACGACTAGATACTTCTCAGTTAGAAAACTATGATTTCCCAAAGCAGATTGGGTGGTTATTAAAAAACAATGTGTAAGGCACCGTACTGAAGTAATACGGCTAGCCGTTCTACGGTCCGTACATACATCCATGCTGGTTATAAATGGATGCAACTAGTCGTATGAATTCAGGCCAATCTTTATTACACTCTATAGAACCTAATCTTTGCTTAATCTTCTTAAATGTTATTCTATCATTAAATTAAAATTGAAAAGATAAGCATTCAAACTCTAATGTACCTTCACAATAGTAGAGTGGGTGAAGCTACGAGTTTGATTTGTGTTTACTTTATGTGTCCAAAAACCGTACAATTGTACTCTCTCTCTCTCTTGACTCGATCATTGTGCTCTCACCAATTCTTTTGACATCGGAGATGGATTTCTGAAGGGAATTTAGTTCGGATTTTGCAAACACTACATGGAACCTCTTGGATCTCATGTCTCCCTAGGTTCAAGATGATCCTCTTCTTGATACCACTTGGTCATGGTATGAACCTCTTCCCAGGTACAACAAGTCACCTTTAGGGTTTAGTCGATCTCAGACTAAACCTCTCTATAACTCTCCCCCTACCAAGGAAACTCTTATCTTTGGAAGAACCCCTTCAACACATGTATCTAATTTAGAGATATTTACATATAAAGATGAAGATGAAGACAAAATGCCTCCAAAAATGAATCATGTTGAAGATGATAACAATACTGATCTAGTGATAGCAATCTTGATCCGGATAACTGCAGTTAAGAAATAGAATGAACTACTAAGAGCCAGGTTAACAAAACTAGAAGTAAATGGAAATCAGGGTGAGGCTGCTATGGAAGACACATACTTTCCAAAGATTGATGAGGACTATAACTGGATGAGACCACTACTCCCCCAGGATGCATTCGAGTACAAAACGTATTTCCTTGTGCTGCTCCCAAAGTCTGGAGGGAACAACCATGAAGAACCCTTCTCTTTCCTTTGATATTTTGAACTAGTCTATGACAACCTCTCTCAGATTAGGTTTAGTCAGGAATATATTAGCTTGAGAGCGGCATACTGGCTGAAAAACATAGGGGAGGTAGTCTCAACATGGGCTACATTGAATACTCTATTCTTAAATAAATTCTACCCATAAAGTAGAATTAATCAGATGAGGATCAAGCTCACAAGCTATGCACATCATCCCAATGAACCATTTAATGAAACCTGGAAGGGGTTTACAGACTTTATTCAAAAATGCCCGGGGCATGGCATAAGCAAGATGATGCTGGTCCAGAGTCTTGTAATGGTTTAAACCCATAATGCAAGGGCTAGTTAGTGCCTCTTGTGGAGGAAGTTGTATGAGTCATCATGAGGACACAGTCTACAAGATGTTTGAGAAATGAGCAAACAGAAGTCATGCATAGACCACAAGATGATCCTACATGCCCAACCCCCTTTCACTCTTATTAAAAGAAGGGGTAAAGAAGGTTGTGAACAATCTATCCACCAACCAAATTGCTGACATGGGGATCATACTTGATAAGCTAACTGTGGTATAACAGATTTGCAAGGAGGTGGATGAACTCCATAAATCTATCGATATGTAGAAATTTTCTAAGCTGTCCAAGTAGATGGAGGAATTTGTTTATAGGGTATCTAAGATCCATATACCTACCCTGACTACAAACCCACCCCCATACACCAGATTCACTACGTTAAAGGGAAGATGTAGGGAAACATAGCAACTTGGGTGGATGATGAATCTTCATTTCATCATCTTTATTCATTTATTTTAGCTTAAAATCTCTCATAAAACACACACATATATATTAATAAATCCATATTCTTACTAAATTGCATCTATGTGTAAATATTATACATATATTATTATTTTAACCTAAAATAAATAAATAAATAAATAAATAAAGGAAAATAAAGAAAAAAAAGAGACTGTATATATGTAATAGATACATGATGACCCGAACCTTGAGAGAAGGGCAGGACCTGATCTGATCGACCAAGAATAAAATAGGGCGAGATAGGGTCTTTAATCAGAAAATAAAATAAATGTGTTTTGTAAATACTCTTCATTTCTTATTTATTCTGTGTATATTTGTATAAAAATTATACTATTTTATTTGTCCATAAATTGACCTCAAATTAAACAATTTTCTAAACAAAAGTCGTAAATAAAAATGTTTTGTAAATAATAAACGTAATTGCAAAATAAAATAATATAAAGAATAAAAAAACTACACTCAGAAAAAGCCGTTAAGCAATGATTGAAAAACTAATTCCAACTCCATATGAACTTGAATTAAATAAAACTCAATTCCATTGCATTCTAAATTAAATTTTCTTTAAAATAGCAGTGGTTTTACAATTTTTGGAGTTACAGTTTGAAAGACGGTTTTTGAATGGTTTTCGTAATTTTATCATTTATTTATTATATATATTTATTCATATTTATTTTATATATATATTTTATTTGTAAATAATTTTAAATATTTTTAATAATTATTTAAAGAAAAATTAAAATAATTTTTTAAACATAAAAAACTATTTTCCTTATTTAACTATGTGTATAATGTACCATATGTATATAGTATATGTATATAATTAATTTCCTTAAATTACCACGACAAAAAATTAAATAATTGGCCTTTATTATTTAAATTAATAAATTAACGAAAATAATTTATTTATTTAATTATTTGTATAAATAATATACCATATGTTTATAATTTAATAAATTCCTTAATTAATCCACCAATAAGGTGGCACGTTAAGTTGTTGGTAATTGTTATTATTTTAATTAACTTAATTCTAAAAATTATTTTATTTATTTTATTAACTACACCACTAACTCCCTTCCTTATTTTCCTCTCCATTCAAATTTTGAATTTAAAATTCCTATTTTTTCTATTTAATTGGCTCTTCCTCCCTCATTCTTACTTGATAATTCTTTTAATGTGAGGAGCCTATTCTCCAAGAGTCATCTTGTCATAGAGTGGTTCCTAGCTTCCGAGCCGTCCGGTGACAGCGAGTCGGTCCTCGTCAAGGCCATTACAGTGTTCATCCACTCCTACGATGAGATCCAGCATTTTATTTCTCATTTTTGATCTAGGTTGATCGTCGTCTAATTTTAACATTTTTAATCGTTGTCATTTCTCAATTTTAGATCGTAGTTTTTAATCGTAGCTCATTAATCTAATTCCTCTATCCGATCTGATTTTCCATCTCATATTCTTGATCTACCCACGTTCTTAATCTACATCACGTCATCTCCCACCTTTGACCACGTACGATAGTCAGAGACATGGTTCTAATCTTTCTCCTCCGACGGAACCTCCTCATCTACTAATCCATGTTTGATTTTTGTAGATCGAGTTGCTGTGCTCGAGTCATTTTTCTATATATATATTTTATTTGCAGAAATAAAAAAAGAGATTAAAAAACACACATTGTTTATAAAAACTTTGTTTTAAAAAAGAAAAAAAATTGGGCTGGCAGCCATCCCCAGTAGCGCCACAGCCGCCATCGCCCCTCTGTAGTTCCCGATCATCTTGCAAACCATAGTCATAATCTTATGTGGAGCCACACCATCTCCACCTCCTGGAGCGATCCCCGCGCCATCGCTGGGACGACCACCACTCTACCGATCACCCTCCGCCTGCATGGAGGAGAAGAACCCGCACCATCGCTCGAAGGAGCGCGCTTGGGATGCATGTGGAGCAGATTGGATCGGATTTTAGCTTAATCCATGTCTAATCCAATCTTAACGGATTTTTATTTTTTGAATCCAATCCAATCCATCAAATATCTAAATCCAATCCGATCCAATCCATTGGATTACGAATTGGTTCGGATTGGATCATATTTTTACACATATATTTTCTCGCTCAATTATCTAATCTCTAATGTTTTTAATGATTTAAAAATGATAATATGAACAGATGTAAAGAAAAGAAAAGAAAGACCATATAATCAAATGAAAGTTGAGGAATTCCATTAATCCATTTTAAAAGTCGAAAACCATGCAATCAAATGAAAGTATTACATTGAATTTAAATTTATTTATTTGTATAAATAATGCATTAGTTTATTTTTTGCAATAGATTTCCATCAAATGATTCAAATAAGAACAACACAATATAAGAAATAAGGATACAAAGACAAGTTAGATAAATAAAAAATGTGATCACTGTGATCAAATATTAATGAAGTCAATGATTAATTTTGAATGTTGAGCTATGCCAAAGCTCAACAACTCCTAATAACATCGTTCAAGACTATAATATATTATTAAAAAACGAGAATTATAATTCATATTTGATTGAGAATGCAAGACAAAATAAACTTAAATAAAACCCACCGGTTAGGCATCATGCCTCTCATTTAAAATGGAGTTGAAATGTAATTTATTTGTAAAATTATACCTATAGTTAAAATCTACAAGTTTTATGAAAAATATGAATAAAAAAGTATATCGATTAAAAATTTAAGGAATATAAGTAATATTTATTTCTTCTTAGATGGATATAGCACATTTGGTTATATAAATGATCTAATTCCATCCCTAAAATAAAGTTGCAAACTGAAAAAAGTAAAAAATAAAAAGAAAAAGGGTAAAAAATATCTAACAAATTTACTAGGCAATTATCTAAAATCCATTTTCTTTTAACGATGATCAGAAGAATGGCAGCATATTGAGGCTAAATGGTATAACGTGGGAGGGGGATTACATTTTTTAGACGAGAAGTGACATTGCGAGGGAGGGGGCAGTGGCGTCGCGCTAGAGGGGAATAACATTGTGTAGGAGGGTGGGCATCATTGAAATGGACTGCGAGGGAACTGGGATGAATATCGACGGTCAATAGTGAAATGAGAAGAAGAGGGATATGGGAGGGGAATAACTGAACATGGATTACAATTTTACACGTTATAGTCATGCTTTAATATTTTAGATGTTTATCACTACCATCCAAGAGAGAAGAAAGGATGTGTGTCCAAGATAGATGTTGAATAATGACATTGATTATAGTCTAACATAGAATTCGAAATAGGTACACATAGAAGATATATATATGTATGTGTATGTATGCATGTATGTATGTATTTATGTATGCATGCATATGTGTTTGTATTAACGGATTAACGGATTGGATCGGATCGGATTTTGTAAAGATCCGATCCAATCCATACTTTAACAGATTTTAAAAATTCCAATCCGATCCAATCCAGTAGAATGATAAAACTAATCCAATCCAATCCAATAGCATCAGATTGGATCAGATTACGGATTTTATCCGATCCGTGTGCACCCCTAGAGCATGCCATTTCCACTAAATTGCAGCCCCGTCCACCAAAGACTGACGCTCAAGTTGCCTGATCCACCGCGTCGCTGCTCCAGAAGCACCCCCGCGCGAGGCGGCACTCCGGCCGCCAGCCATCCGCCTCCTGCTCCACCTGCGTAGCATCGCAGCGCGTCACCATCTGAACGAAGGAAGTACGGACGGATCCACATTACCGCTACCTTCCAATGCCCCCTGGAGCTCTCGAGCACGGTCATCGCTGACCTACCGCGATCGCCATCTGCACCACCGACGATCGTCGATCGCCATCCGCCTACCACCATGCTTGGAGAAGGAGAAAACGGGGTGTGGCGCCCCTCTTTCCCTTGGGCATGAATAAGAATATAATGAAGGAACCCCCATAACCCTAAATTTATTTTTTTTTGGGAAATCTTCAACGAAGCCCACCGAAGTTTTCAAAAATACATAAAAGTCCCTATCAACATTAAAGTCACGTGCTATGCACACGTTTTCTAGGTAAATTACAATTTTCCTTTCCTTTTATTTTTTATATTTTAGATGCTCAAACATTAAATATTTATAAATAAGTATCTATTTTACAGACTCTATTTTGTATACTTCTTTTCATTGAAATAAATATTTTTATTACTCAATAAATTCTACAAAAATTCATGTTATATTCATGTTGATTGCCTCTTCATTGTATAAATTTGCATTGCATTTTATTGTCATTTGCTATCATTATAAAAATAAAAACAAAGCATTTTTCCATATTTGACATTTGAAAATTCATAAAAATTCAATTATTACGTGAAAAAATTCCCAAAACATTAAATTAGTTCTATTTTTGTGCATTTAATTTTCTTTGCAAATTTCATGCATTAACTATTTTAAAACACAAAAAATACAAAATACTAAAAATCTAAAAAATGCAAAATTATAGAAAAATCAAAAAATAGTGATTCCACCTCATGTTTATAGAGTAATTCATCATAGTTTTTAGGGATTTTTACCTGGCAGACTCTATAATCTTTTCAAATTACCTATACGACCTCAGAAACAACTTAATTTCCCCCGCAACCCCGTAAACTTGCTCCGTCTTACCCCACAAACCCTGCCGTCATCTTTAACTTTATTGGAGTAAAAAAATCTAAGTTTAAACTTGGGTTAATCAAACCAAAAAAATCAACGGTGGATCTTCAATCTCCCTCTCTCCTTCCTTATCCTCCTCCTTCATCCATAGATCCCTCTAGAGATTAGGAACTTCGGCTGCCTGCTGCATCTCAACGACATGTCTGGCACGATCAGGAACATGCATCCAAGCCCGACCTCCTCCTGCCTACCCTCTAGCTTGGTAAGCAGGTAGAGGTCCTTCCACCCGAGCTTCTGCGTGCCGTTCTCCTCCACCAATGTGTAGCCATACAGGGAAACATGTCAAGCAGGAGCATTTCCTGTGTGGCAGTATTGTCGGCCAGCAACACGGACCGGAGCTCTGATTAGCTCAGCTTCTCCCTCCAATTCTGAAACTTGACCACCCTGGTCCTCAATGGCCCTCCCACGGCCAGCACGTTCCGTATCCCGCGACAACAGTTGCTGCTCCACCACGTGCTGCTCATGGCTGTCCTCCGCGTAGGATGCCCCCAGCGAGTCGAATAATGCTGAGTAGTAGTGTATTGCTTCCACAAATAGCACCAGCAACGACCCATCGTGGCTCAGATCCTGATCCACCATCGTCACCACCATCGGCCCCAACCTGCAAATATTACATCATCATAACCTTTGTATGAGCTTAAATTTCAAAGTGGCACTTATCTATCGTTGTTATATCTATATGCAATATCGGTCGGGGGTTTGATTGGACGGATCAGTGGGGAAGTTACCCCCGTTGGGGACAACTAAAGGTGATACGATTAAACTGAGAAAGCGAAACACCTTTTTCACATCTTAATTGCTTTTTAAATCATGGATTAGTTATGGAAACCAAGCAACCGATCACATCATATTCCACTCCTCAAATCCGGATATGATCAAAAGAACGAAATTTCCGATAGTGTCAATGGGACATAGAAATCTCGAGATTTTTTTTGTAGGAAATACAGATAAAATTGCAAGAATATTCGGTGAAAACGACAGTACCCCTGAAGGAGTCATATGGTATTGGCATCGGAGCCAATGATGTCATAGAGAGAATGGTGCAACCAGTGCACTGCGACAACCTCCCTCTTGCTAACATTGAGCCTCTCCATGTCCAGGTTGCCCATCTTCTTCGCCACTAGTATGAACTTGAATGACAACCCGAGCATCTCTGTGAATCCGACAACCTCTTTCTAGTGGCCTCCAAGGCCTCCATGGACGTCCCGAGACCCGTCAACCTTACGTGCGGTGGACCTCCCCTTGAAGCTCGGGGGAGAGGAGAGCGGCGTCGGGTGGGGGTTCGAGCAGGGGCGGAACAGGGGGTTCTTCTCTGTCTGGGCTAGAGGGTGGGCGCATGGGTCGGGGGAGGCCGACGTTGGTTGGAGGGAGGGCAGGGGAAGGTCGGGCATGGGTGATTGGGCTGGAGGGTGGTCAGGGGAGGTCCGGCGGCTGCCCAGGAGGAGGTGGTCGAGCTTAGGTGGGGTCAGGGGAGATTGGGACTGGCCTCGGCTAGGAGGTGGAGGAGGTGGTGGAGGGGAATGGGGGCAGGGGCGGCAGACCTGGAGGAGGCGATGGAGGTTGGAGAGGAGGAGAGCGAGGGAGACGGATGTCGAGGAGGTGGGTGGTTCCTGGGAGTGGCACTCAATGTAAATTTTATAAACAAAATGGGTATAATGTAAAGGCACATAACGGAATCTGGTTAGTTTTAACGGGCAAATGGACATGAGTTAACCACATGGTCTATAGGGTAAAGGGTTAGTAAGTTTACGAGGTCGTAGGGGGAATTAGGTTGTTTCAAAGGTCATAGAGGCAATTTGAAAATATTATAGGGTTTGTTGGGTAAAAATCCCTAGTTTTTAAGAAAAATAAATTCAGTAATTTTTTTATTTTGTTTGATAAATTGCAAAATAGTTCTATTTGCTCACTATTTGCTTATTTCCATGTTTCTATTCATTTTGAAAATCTTACAAAAAATATAAAAATCTCTGAAAATTTATAAAAATAGTAAAAAATTAATCAAAACACAAAAAAAATTCTTTAGCCATTTTTTTATCATTTTTATCATTTTTGGAAAATCAAAAGGTTGCATTTTCTTTAGTGTATATATTTTCTTTGAAAAATTAAAAATTTACAAAGCTAAAAAACCAATAAAAGTTAAAAATAAAAAATTATAAAAAATAATAAATAATAATAAATAATAAAAATTAATAAAAATTAAAAAGATAAAAATCAGAACAAAAACTAAGATAGTTGGCATTTGAGTTCCCTTATTCTTTTATTGATTTTTCAATTATTTGAATAACCATCAGGATTTGTGCAATCTTGATCCAATCAATCGATAAGATTCCAACCCTACTCCGAACCCTCTTCCACCATAGTCTCATCCCGGATATCATCCCCAACATCTGCAACAACGATAACACCATCACTACCGCCTGTGTTACCAAAACTTGCAACAGTAGGAGTAGTACTAGCGCTAGGGCCAGTAGGGCCAACACCGTCTGAACCAACAATACCAGAAACCCTAGGCTAGGAAAGGCCATGGGTCCTCCTCTTTAAATTCTCCCAAACTATAGCAAATGTTGGATGAACTTCATGACATGAGAGTTGATATCAATTGACTCTCCAGATGGAGAAATGAGTGCACTGCACCACAAATCACTATTCCCACTCAAGTTTAAGATAATCCTAATAACCTTAGACACAAAGCTCAGGTAATTATCTAATAATGTCCTTTATCTGAATTCGAGATCTTTTTTCACGATGACATGAATCATATTTCTCTCAGGATCGGAAAGACCATAACCATGCCTGATAGAGCAAAGGAACGTAGTAGCATAGCCCCAGTGTTCACACCGAAGCATGCACCTGGGGAAGAAGAAGAGGAGAGACCCCTTATACCAATAGTAGAACACCACATTACATTTGAGTCTAGCCAGTCTAAATCATAAGAGGAGGAATCACAATAGCAGCAACATCCATCAAAACCGCAATCGTCATTTTCTTTTCCCAGTTCTAGTCAGAGTCCTAGTGTTAGTCCCGGTCCGAATCATGTACAGACTTGTTTTCAATAAAAGTGATGTTTCAGTTCCTGATCTTGACCACTCAATCCCCTTCTACCGTGCTCTAAACACGGTAAAGAAGAAAAACATTAAAAATAAAAAAAATGATGAGGAGATGGCCCACATTGTCCTTAGAAGAGATGATACAAAGAGACCCAGATTTTAAGAAATACCTTAAGGGCGCACCGATAAGGGTCAGCAGAAAGAACTCAAGCCAAACAAAGAAACACATCCTCTCCAACGCTACATCTTGTTTAATCAGAAATGAGCTCCTAAGAAAGAAGAGAGACATGGGTGCAAACTTTGTAACTAGTCGGATCAATGAAAATAAGTTTGCTAGAATTCTGTTAGACAATGATTTCTCCATCAATCTCATGCCCACCACACTTTATGAACACATGAATCCGGGACCTCTTAGGAAGTTGAGAGTCGTACTTCAGTTTGCAGATAAATCAACTAAGAGACCCAAGGGCGAGATCATGAATATTGTAATAAACATTGAAGGACAAGACTATCCTGTGGACTTTATAGTGCTAGACATGGATGTCCCTAGGAATTTTAAGTATTCCCAGATGACCTTAGGGTGACCCTTCCATAGGATCGTAGGAGCCCTATTTGACTATACCTCTAGGAAAAATCAATTTGAAGATGTTGAATTAGAAATGAAGCAAACTAGATTCTAGAGACCTAATAGAGAATCCAACACCGAGTCAGTGTCTTCTGAGTTAGAGGCGGAGTGTAGCGTGATTACGACAGTTGGGCCATGGAGACACCACCCAATCAAAGAATCACTCTCATCTGGAGAGGACATTATCGATCATTTGGTCTGTCGGCTCATTTAATATGACACTCTTCATGCATATCCCTACACTCTTGGAGACTCAGAGGTCTATCCGGAATTGTTAGTCTCATTGCTTTTAGGACAATCCATGAGTGATGAAGATGGGTCAGACATGACTTTTGCCAAACTATGACACATCTTTTGCGATCTGACCCCCGAATTCGTTTTGTTGGTGGTAGATGAAGCTACACAGGATCCACCCACAACACAACTAGATTTAATAGTGTTAGAGCCAGACTTCTTTGATTATAATATTCCCAAGCTCAAATTGTTGTCCCCTACTCTCAAATATACCTTCCTTGTGGGACTTAAGAGAAAGTTTTCGGTCATCATCATGCCACATCTGACCGAAGAGCATGAAATCTGCTTGCTAGAAGTGTTAAAGAAAAATCACAAGGCAATAGGCTGGAGATTGTCAGATCTCCAAGGAATTAACTTAGCCCCCTTTTCACACCATATATACCTTGAGGAAAATGCTAAACCCCATCGTGAATTCCAACATAGGCTGAATCCAAAATTACTGGAAGTGGTTAAGACTGAGATAGAGAAATGGTGTGGAGAGGGTTCATTTATCCCATCTTAAACTCCAAGTAGGTGACACCTTACACATAGTCCCGAAAAAGTAAGGACTCTAGATCAATGAGGAGGGAGAGGAGATCGTGACATCATCATGGCATGTCTGTGTGGATTACAGGTGCTTGAATGCCCGATGAAGAAGGATTACTTTCCACTACCATTTATTGATCAGATTTTGGGGAAACTGGCAGGAAGAGTATACTTCTTCTTTTTGGATGGGTACTCGACCTACAATCAAGTATCCAATACACATGGATCAGAAAAAGACAACATTTACTTGCATGTTTAGTACTTACGCATTCAAGCACATGGCTTTTGGGCTCTGTAATGTTCTGACACTTTTCAACAGTGCATGATCGCGATATTTAACGAAATGGTTGGAGATTACCTGTAAGTCTTTATGGATGACTTCTCGGTCCATGGTGATTCACTCAATGTTTTTCTCGTGTATCTAGACCGAGTCCTCAAGAAATGTAGGGAGGTTAATCTAGTGCTCTCTTAGGAGAAAAATCATTTAATGGTAAAGGAAGGCATCATGTTGGGCACGTCATCTATAAGAAGGCAATGGCTTAGCCAAGGTGGATGTGATCAAGAAACTTGAGCCACCAAACATAAAGCAAGTGCGGTCTTTTCTAGGGCATGTCGGATTTTATCAGAGATTTATCAAGGGGTTTTCAAAAATTGTCCAATCACTGTCTGAGCTCTTAGGGAAAGACATCGAGTTCATCGTAGATCATAAGTGTCTTGAGGCCTTCGAGCTGCTCAAAAGGAAGATCATTGAAACTCACATCCTAGAAACCCCCGACTGATCTCTTTCCTTCGAGATCATGATCGATTCCTCTGATTTTGTAGTAGGGGATGTGCTAGGATAGAGGAGAGATGGAGTCCTTATGATATTCACTACACAAGAAACGTTTTGGATCTAGCTTAAAAAAATTATATTATGATAGAAAAGGAAACGCTTATTGTAGTCTTTGCAATTGAAAAATCCAGATCTCTACTTCTAGAATCGAAGATGATGGTGTATACAGATCATTCAGTCATCCGATTCTTAATGGCAAAGAAAGATGCAAAGGCACGTGTTCTCGTACGGATACTTCTAATTTAGGAATTTTATTTGAATATTAAAGATAAGATTGGAGTGAAGAATGAAGTGGTTGGCCGTCTATCTCGAATCTAACATGATAAAATCCATGATTTCAGAATCGATTCGTGAATCCTTCCAAAACGAGTCAATTTCTGTTATTTACTCCCTCCCATCTTATGCCGACATGGTTAACTATCTTGCCTCTAAGAAAGTTCCCCAATGTTATCCTAAGAATATAATTGACCAACTAAAATCAGAATCCATACACTACCACTGGGAGGATCCGTTCCTTTTCTTTGAAGAACCGGATTGTATACGGAGAAGATGTACTCCTCAGGAGGAATACCAAAGTGTCATCACTCTATGACACACTTCGGAGGCAGGAGGACACCACTCCGAGAAGAGGACCACTGAGAAGATATTACAATGTGGATTTTATTGGCTGACCTTGTTTAAGAATGCCAGCAATTTTGTAAGGTTGTGCCAAGTCTATTAGAGAGTGAGTGGAACCATCGATCTCAAAGATGCCATTCCCATGCAACTCGTGATCATATGTGATGTATTCGTCGCATAGGACATTGACTTTATGAGCCCATTCCCTAACAGTCATAGATTTGAATATATTTTTCTCATGGTGGACTATCTTTCAAGGTGGGTGGAGGCTATCCCTACTCGAGCTGTAAACAACAGAACTGTAAATTTATAAAAGATCATACTATTTTGAGGTCAGGATCCCCAAGGTTGTGATATCTAATGGGCGTAGCTACTTTGTCAACAGAAAGATGAATAAGTTGACTAAGGACTACGACATCGAGCACCATGTCACTTGTCCTTACCACCCACAATCTAATGGCACGACATAGGTGTCAAACAAGGAGGTCAATTATTTTTACAAAAGTTGGTCTAACCTGACAGGAAGAACCAATCCCGACTCCTGGACCAAGTTCTATTGACTTACATGATCACTTATAAGACCCCATTGGGCACCTCCCTGTTGAAGCGATTTTCCGCAGTTTAAAAAGATGATTTAATCAAGTCGTTGTTTTCCCACGATAAATCGAAATCAAGCAAATAATATTACAACTATGAGCACGATGAATGTATGCAAAAAGTATGCGACAAGTAGAGGATCGAATCCACAGGGACCAAGCAAATTCGTAATTTTAATTCAACATTTAACACATAAAATGATGAGTGAAATAATATAAATGCAATTTAGAAAAAAATGCTTCAAAGATGTGTAATCTAATTAATAAAGAAATTAAGGGTTATGCTTGGAATATTAAAATAAAGGAGAGTTCAAGGGTTTAAATGCAACTGACATATAAATGAAGACAAGCAAATAAAGAGAGAGAGAGAGAGAGAGAGAGAGATAATGTTATTCTCATGCATGGGTGCAACTTCTCCCGCTGAAGGAGGGCCTAGAACGAGTTGGCGTTGCACGAGGGCAGTTGCCGTGCGGGCGCAGCAGGTGAACGTCGGTGCACGGCGGCGCGAGGGAGGACCACTGGGATGCCGCGACTGTGGCGGTTGGAGGCGCACTCGCTGGCTGCTGTAGGTGATGACGCATGCAGGGAGTCATTGAAGGGACGTTGTTGGAGTACGGATGGAGGTAGCTGCGTGTGCGTGCCCGCGTGAGGGAGCTGGTGGTTGGACGCCTTGTAGTGGTGGTGGTGGCTCGTCGGCTGGAGGGTGCAGCTGCTTGGCCGTGCACGCAGCGGCAATGCGGGTTGGAGAAGAAGGTCCGCACACAGCGTCGTACGGGATGGAAGAGGTGGCGACCTCGGCCTGATCGCGACTAGAGCAAGAGAAGGGACATCGTGGAGAGAGAGCCTGGAGCAAGGGCATTGCGCGGTGGCTGATGACGTACGCGGGGCGTCGCTGATTAATCCGAAATTGACCCTTTTAATGTTGTCTAATTGATGATTTCATTGCAGTCAGATAAATCCAGATCGACCAAAAATTAACCACACAAATTGATGAATCGTCGAATGAAATTAATGCGCGGTTTTATGTTTGTTTAACCTGGGCAAGTCCCAGGGTCGACTCAAGGAGTCAAAGGAACAACTCGAGATCAGATTAGATGAATTAGATCGTTGTTTTCCAAGTGAGATTTTTTAATATTTTTATGCAGTAAAAATGCTGAATGCACAATACGGTTGAATTAAGTTAGCAGGAAAATAACCGACATAGCCAAATTTACTTTTAATGTGAAATTAATTCAAATCGACCAAGTTATATTTTTCCTAAGAACATAATCCAACAACGAATGCAAAATGTATTTTTTTTGTAATTTTTGGATTTAAAATGCAACGATGAAAAATACAAACTTTTTTAGGGTTTTTATGCAACTTTTAGTGCAAATGAAATGCAAAAATTATGAAAATTTTACTGGAAGCTAAATATGATGCAATGAAGCTACATTTTTTAGAATTTCCCGACACTTTTTGATTTTTTATGACTTTTTTACTGAAAACAGAGTGACTGTGAGTATTTAATTTCTAATTAATCCACGAAATCAAATTATCAGAAGAGCTATTTATCTCAAATAGATATTTTAATCAGAAATTCATAAGAATAGAAATTTCTCAAAAATCTTATTCGTGGAATTAATTAAAAATCAATTACAGAAATCACTCTATAATTTATTTTATGCACAAGACAATTCCTAATGGGATGAAATTTGGACTGTAATTAAAGCACGCTTAAATACATCATTCACAATTGTTTCACAATTTTTGGAGCAATAAATGAATATGTGCGACTTTCAGAGCTTAAATGGATAAAATATCACTGATTTTCAATCTCTGATTTTTATTAAATAATCTAATGCTCACAAATATGCATATAAATAGCCGCAAGATAAAGAATTAGTTTCTCTACAACATGCTATTTTTTTATTAAAAATGATGCAAGAAATATGTCCAACTTGATAATCAAGCTCTGGGGTCTCTTTGCAATATGAAATGAAAGCTGAATGAATTGAAATGTGAATAGGGACTGTTTTGCAAATGAAGAGATATGATGGACTAATTATGCAATATTTCTAAAAAATGACCTTATGTGGGTTCCAAGAATGGAACCCACCCATCCCACTTCCCACGTTAGGCCAAGGCACGTGGGCAGGGACAACGACGGAGGGCTAGCTCATCAAGGGCGGAGATGTGTCGGCGGTGGCTCGGTTGGTCATCGATTTGCGCAGGAGGAGTGGGCGGCTGGAGAGCAGCTGCGTGGCGGAGCGTGAAGGGGGCGTTGGGAGCGGGAGGCGCGACTAGGGACGGTTTGATGGTGCGGTTGGGTCGCGCGAGCCGTGTAGCGAAGCGTACGCACATAGAGGGGAGGACGGGTGGAACGCTCAGGGCGGCGCGTGACCGCTGGTGTGCTGCTGTACGCGGTTGGATGGTCGCGGCTGGGTTGCGCGAGCCGCGCGGCGGAGCGCATGCACGTAGAGGCGAGGGCGGGAAAACGCTCAGGGCGGCGCGCGACCGCTGGTGTGATGCTGCACGCGGTCGGATGGTCGTACGACCTAGCAGCAGCACCGACGGGTCCTGATGGTGGGATGGCAACCGCACCTGGAGCTGTTCGCAGGGGGGCGGGCGGCGTTGGGGTTGCGCCTGCACCCGTCGGCACAACGACCCACTATTGGAGGTGATTGTGTGGAGTCGCTCTGAAGGAGGTGCGCGGCGTCGAACGCGCGTGAGGGGATGACCAGCTGCGTGGCGGTTAATGGAGCGGTTGAAGGAGCAGGATCACGCAGCCGTAGGGAGCGTCGGTGGCCTGCTATGGTCGGGAGCACAAGAGGCGGTGCTGGAATGCAATCCCTTTTTTTATTAAAACACTGGTATACCTCCTATTGTACAAGTGTTTTATGAGAGTTCTATAAGTATTATACAAATGCATTTTATACTTTTTTTCAATTTTTATCCATCCCGTATTTATTGCGTAATATATACAAAAATACGTGAAAGTATGAGCTATGGGTAAAGTATATATGTAATATATAACGCCACATATACTTAGCGTGTGCTATGTCCTCAGAGCACAAAAGGCGAGGAAAAAGACATAGCTCGTGCTAAGCGTAAGAGAGACAAAGGAGCGAAAATGTAGAAAAGTTGTCCTGTCCCCTATACTTAGGCTTTGGCAGCCTAAGTGTAGAAGAAGCTCAAAAATGGGGCGGGTGAGGTCAAGAGGAGAAGTGGGTGAATATATACAAGGTGGGCATCGGTCCCCCCTATACTTAGGCTCAGGTCAGCCTAAGTATAGGACTGGAGTTAGTATGAGGACCGATGTGATCTGAAGGATGTACAATGAATAGACTTAGGTGACTCACCCCTCCTATACTTAGGATCTGATCATCCTAAGTATAGTCGTAAATGGAGATAGATGAAGTTGGGGTGAGTATTTAGAGTCGCGGGAGGGAGGGGCAGAATGTACAGGAATGATGGATATGTACAAGGATCGCAGAGTTAATCTTTCCAGATGCTGCTGATGGCTAGAGGTCACTGTTGCAAGGTCTCATGCGCGGCTTTATATGTATCTGCTGAATCTATCTCGCATATGAATACAATCTCGTCAACATGGACTAACTATTCATTGGATTCGACGAAGTGCTTCAACAACTGTCCATTCACTAGGAATGTCGGTGTGTAAGTTATGAGATCTGAGATCTCAACACATCCACTATCATGCATCGCACGGACAATGAATGGGCCAGTCCATTTGGACTTCAACTTGCCTTGGAAAACTTTCAGCCTTGCATTGAACAACCATATCTTCTGTCCCGGAACAAAGGTCTTCCTTCTGATATATCTATCGTGCCAACGCTTCACTTTGTCCTTGTACACCAAACTGTTATTGTATGCTCGGTTTCTGACTTCCACCAGCTCATTCAGATCCATTTCTCTCTGCTTCTTCCCTAGGCGTTTGTTCCAGTTGACCTTCTTGATTGCCCATTCTGATTTGTGTACTAATTCTGCGGGCAAATGGCAGTCTTTCCGAATACCATCCGGAATGGGGAGGTTCCTAATGGTGTCTTGTAAGCTGTCCTATAGGCCCACAGGACTTGATCCAAAATCTGGGACCAGTCCTTCCTGTCTGTGCAGACAAGCTTCTGCAATGTAGTTTTCACCTCCCTATTCGACACCTCAGCCATACCATTAGTCTGTGGGTGGTAAGGACTAGCGACACGGTGTTCGATGCCATAATCCTTCAAGAGTTTCTTCACATCTCTGTTTACAAAGTGGCTACCCCCATCTGATATCTACATTTTGGGGATCCCAAACCTAGAGATGATATGCTCTCTGATGATTTACAGACAGTTCTGCTGTCCGCAGCTCGGGTTGGGATAGCCTCCACCCACCTAGACAAATAATCTACCGCAAGAAGGATGGATTCAAATATGTGGCTAACAGGGAATGGGCCCATGAAGTCGATGCCCCAGGTGTCAAAGACATCACAAATGATGACAGGCTGCATCGACATCTCATCCTTGGAACCAAATATTCCTCCCATTCTCTGGCATAATGGGCACGACATCACAAAGGTGATGGCATCGCGAAATAGAGTCGACCAGTAAAATCCACACTGAAGTACCTTCCATGCGGTCCTCTTCCCAGAGTTGTGTCCTCCTGCCTCCAAGCTGTGGCATAAAGAAAAGACACTATGGTATTCCTCCTGATGAATACACCGTCTCCAGACACAATTCGATCCTTCAAAGAAAAGGATCAAGTCCTCCCAATGGTAATGTCTAGAATCCGACTTGAGTCGGTCTATGTGGCTCTTGGGCCAATCTTCGGGAACCTTCTTGGAGACAAGATAGTTCACGATATTGGCATACCATGGGAGTGAGTCGACAACAAAAATCGACTAGTCAGGGAAGGAGTCTCGAATTGGTGAATCCTCGGAAGTATTAAGATCTTCGAGACAGGAGAGATGATCAGCTACTACGTCCTTCTTTCCAGGTCTATCACGAATATCCAAATCAAACTCCTGGATAAGCAAAGTCCACCTAAGAATATACGCCTTCACATCCTTCTTTTCCATTAAGTAACGTAGCACCGTGTGGTCAGTGAACACAATTACCTTGGATCCGATTAAATCGGATCTGAACTTGTCCAAGGCAAACACTACCGCAAGCATCTCCTTTTCCGTAACTGTATAGTTACGCTGAGCAGTATCAAGCACTTTGCTTGCGCAGTGTATTGCAAATGGGATGCCATCCCTCCTCTGTCCTAACACAACCCCAACAGCAAAGTCTGAGGCATCCGTCATGATATCAAAAGCAGAGACCAATCCGGGGCTTGTAGGATCGGGGTGTCCATGATCATTCCTTGCAATAGCTTAAAGGCCTCAAGACATTTGTGATCAATAATAAACTCCATGTCCTTACCTAAAAGCTCAGTTAGCAGTCGAACGATCTTAGAAAAATCCTTGATAAATCTCTGATAGAATCCAGCATGCCCGATGAACGACCACAACTGTTTAACATTGGTTGGTGGATGGAGTCGTCTGATCACATCCACCTTGGCAAAGTCAACCTCCATTCCTCTCTTGGAGATGACATGCCCCAACACAATGCCCTCCGTCACCATAAAATGACTTTTCTCCCAGGAGAGCACCAGATTGACCTCACAACATCTTTTGAGGACTCGGTCCAGATTTCTAAGATAGGAATCGAAGGAATCGCCGTGGACCGAGAATTCATCCATGAAGACTTACAGGAATTCGCCGACCATTTCGGCGAATACGACAATCATGTACCTCTGAAAAGTACCAGGAGCATTGCATAACCCAAAGGGCATGCGACTGAAAGCATAGGTACCAAAGGGGCATGTGAAAGTGGTCTTTTCCTGGTCCTCCAGAGCTATGGCTATTTAATTGTAGCTCGAGAACCCATACAAGAAGCAGAAGAATTCTTTCCCCGCTAGTCTCTCTAGGATCTGATCAGTGAATGGTAGGGGGAAATGATCCTTCTTCGTTGCAGCATTCAGGCGTCTGTAATCCACATAGACACGCCACGACGTGGGTACTCGCGTCACGATATCCTCTCCGTCTTCGTTGGTAGTCGTCTGAATTCCCGACTTTTTCGAGACAACATGGATTGGGGCCACCCATTTGGAATCGGAGATGGGATAAATGAATCCTGCGTTGCACCATTTCTCTATCTCCTTCTTCACCACCTCTCGTAAATTTGGATTCAACCGACATTGGAATTCTCAAGATGGTTTGGCTTCATTCTCCAAGTAGATATGATGTGAACACAGAGCGGGATTTATCCCATGGAGATCGGAAATACTCCAACCTATTGCCTTGCAGTTTTTCTCCAGGATCTTTAGCAAGCGAGATTCCTGCTCCTCAGTCAATCGCGAACTGATGATAACTGGATATTTCTTCTCTTTTCCCACAAGGAAGGCATATTTCAGTGTTGTGGGTAAGGGTTTGAGCTCAGGTAATATTTGATCATTGAGGAAGTCTGGCTCAATTGAATCTGGTTTAGTGTTGAAAGTGGCTGGATTTGTCTTTGAAATAGATGCCACCAATTCATTTGGCTCTGGAGTCGGATCGTCAAAGGTCTCCATGCAATCGACAAAAGCTGTGTCCGACTCGTCATCCTCATCTTCTGATTGTCCTATAGAGGGAAGGACTGAAAGGCCCAGCTGGGCCTCTAAATCATCGAAGATGTAGGGTGATGCAGGTTCTGAGCTGTACTCATTTCTAAGGACCTCGCAAACTGACTCATGCACGAGATCATCTCCGGAGGAGAGGGACTCATTGGTGCTGCCTGGGTTCTGTCTCCATGGCCCAACTGTGTCTACATGGTCGCAGTCTACTTTGGATGAAGAGTACTCGGTGTTGGATTCTGAATCAGGTCTCTGGCATCTGGTCTACTTCATCTCTAATTCCTCATCTCTGCATGGAGTTTGGAACAAGATTTTCCTCATCTTATAATCAAACAAGGCCCCTGTTGTTCTGAGGAAGGGCCTGCCTAGTATGATCTGGGAATCTATCCAATTATGAGGGTTTCCATATCTAGGACGGTAAAATCTACCATATATTCTTGACCCTTGACTTTGATGACAACATTCCTCAATTCTCCTTGGGACCTCTTGGTTGACTTATCAGGGAACTGAAGGAGGGCTCTAGATTTCCTAAGAGGTCCGAGATTAAGCCGCTCATAGAGGGTTGTGGGCATTAAGTTGATTGAGGATCCGTTGTCTAGGAGAGTGCGTGTAAACACAGTGTCATCAACATGACTCACCACATAATGTGCACCCATGTCTCTTCGTTTCCTTTGAAACGAGTTCTTTATTATGCAAGTCGTGGCTATTGATAGGACGTGTTTCTCTACATGGCTTTTGGTCTTCCTGCTAACCCTAGTAGGTATGCATCTCACCTTAAGGTATTTTTGGAATGCAAGTGTTAGTTCCACATACTTGTCAAAGGGGATCGTGACCATGATATGTTTGTTGCAAAACTCTGCCATCTCAGGGTCATCTTTTTGGATTTTTTAGTTTTCTTCTTTCCACCCTTAAGAGCTCGGGGAAAGGGATTATTGACTCCAACTCAGATTCTGAAACTGAAAGATTTTCATTCAAAGTGGGAACTGAGTTCTGTACATGACTCAGACTCTGAAACTGACTCGGACTCTGACTATGATGAAAAGAAAACTACTGGTGCGAAACAGGTGATGCATCCTCCACGACTGCTGGAACTTCCTCCTGTACAAGATGGACTCGGTGTACAGGTACATGTGGTGCATAAGGGACAAGTAGCTTTATCTTAGCTACCCTCTCAGTAAGTTCCGCCACTTGCTTCGGCAATCTCGAGAGAGACTCAAGGTCAGTGACCTTCTTGTGAATCTGTTCGACCATGGTTAATTTATCTGCTATTATCCCCATGTTAGGGATAAGGTCGTCCGTCAGATTCGTTACAGTCCTTCGGGTTGTCTCGTTGGAGAGGCTTGAAGGAGACAACTAGTAGGCCCGGTGGCCTAAGATCTGCCGGTTTCCGCCATCTGCTCTAGGATCTTCCATATGGCGTCTTCATTCTTGTTCATATAGCTTCCTCCACAGGAGACACTCACTAACCCCTTCATCTCTGGGGTCATGCCACAGAACAAGGTCTGGACTAAGATCGCCTTTGATTTGCCATGGCAAGGGCACTTCTGAATTAGGTCATTAAACCTATCCCAGGCTTCATGGAATGGTTCAATGGATCTCTGGGAGAAACTAACGATCTTTGTTCTTATTTGATTAGTCCTACTGAGTGGGTATAACTTCTTCAGAAAAAGGTCCTTGAACTGCATCCAGGTTGTACATACCACCCCTAGGTTCTTTAGCCAATGTGCTGCCTTATCTCCTAAGGCAAACGGGGTGGCCTTCAGCCTAATATAATCTTGCCCAACCCTAGGGTGACTAAGGTTGTTGCAAACCAGCTCAAAGTCTCTGAGGAAGGTGTATGGCTCTTCGTTCGTATTCCCATTAAACTTCGACATCAAGCTCAGGAAGTGAGGCTTCAGCTCGAATGCTTCAGGAGGGACCTCGGGTACTAGCCAGTTATGTATCTCGTTCTCTGCTGGATTATGAGCCTCTACCATAGGTCGGTGTATTCTTTTAGTCTCGATCACCTGTCCCAGTCTACTGTTAATTCTGTATTCAGTTGTTTGGCTTTAGCCAGTCGGGCTAAGACTTGAATCATCGGGTCCTCTCTGTTTTCCCCCTCGTCAGGGTTCTTCTTCGGCATTATTTCCTCTGATCCTGGGAATGAAACATGGTCTGGGTTAGAGGACAAATCAAGGAAGGGATTCTTACCGAGGCGATGGTCTTCCTCGGTAAGTTCAGAGGAGAGGCAAGGGTTGGTTTGAGAGGAACCGCCCTGGGTTTGAGGGATCCAGAACTCAAGAGGGTCATGAGCTCTGGGTGGTCCAAGTTGCGCTTGGGCTGGTGAAAATGAGTTTCATGAGGGTCTCAAAGAGAGACTGGCGAATAATGAGTCGATATCCCCCCAGTCCGTCATCTTGGATTGGCAAGAAGAATCGGGAGTTCTAAGTGCAGATAGGATTTTACTCCTACCTGAAGCAAACAATTCAATCCAAACCATGTATTTTCACACTCAACACGGTGAAAGACCCGAAACCGAGTCTAATTAATCTGGTTGATTTTAAGTGTGATTTTCAAGCAAATAGAAAAGGTTACGTGGCCTAGGGGGAAGTCGGCTTAAAGCCGGATGCGTCTTCCCTGATTAACTTGTCGCCTAAGATATCTGTGTCCTTCCTTTCTTCGCTCCTATCCCAAGTTGATGGATTCAAAGACCTGCCCCTATCTACCTGCAAGCAGGAGGAGGCTGATAAGGCTGGAACTTCACCCCGAGGGGCTACTAGCAACTTGTCGTGAAGTACCATTGGTTCACCCCTGACTACCTGTGAAAAGGCGGAGGTTACTTGGTACTAGTCAATGAACCTAAAAAAATATTCAACTCGTGATATTTGCTAGAATCAGTTGGTACGTGATATGGAAGGCGGAGATTTCGTCTCTGCCTTAAGGTGTTCACACACACTTAAGTACCCTCACTCAGCCTGAAAACAAGGTCGGGGTTAATCTCCCGCAAGTATAATTTCCAATTTTATTGTATTTTTTGGTCAATAATGTTAGCAGTCCCGGTTTTTAAGTTAAGTTATCACTGGTTAAGTTCAATCCACACAGCACGCCTATCGTCCAGTCCCAGTTTCCTTTTACTTAATTTGAAAAACCAAGAGAGAGAAATTGAGAAAAGCCGATGCACGAAAAATCAATGATGCTTATGCTGAGTGAAGAATACTTACAGTGATCCCTTTGCTTTTATGCAGGATGCAAAACAGAATTGAAAGCTTTTATACTACATGCAAATGCAAACGACCAAAATCCGCTCCTAGACAGGCAGTTCTATTATCGAGTGAAGCACATTTTGATTTGACTAGATCTACGGTCTAAGTGTATCTTTTAAGTTATGTGTGGTCCTAGAAAATTACGAGCACAAGCAAATCCTAGAGAAGCTCGAGGAGCTGCTAGTGCAAGCCTAGTCTAAAACTTCAGTCCACACAGCACACGGAGATATGGTTCCACAATTTTTACACTCGCGAGAACCCAAACGGGAACCGCTGGAAATAATGCAAAAATAATGAAAAAGGAAAAATTACAATTCCTCACAAATCCCTCAAAGTTCAAAGATACAAGTTCCTCGAAGTATCTTCGACTCGTGTTCCTCGTACAAAAACCAATTTGAGGTCAGATAGAGAACGATACAAAAATACAAAATTAAAGGACAGAAAAATATTCACAAGAAAATCGGGGGTCAGAGTACTTGGGGATGGAAAATCAGGCACTCAAAAATTAACTACAAATTAACCTAAGTCGTGCCTCCCCCGGTAACGGCGCCATTTTTATGAGCCGCATACTACCCTTGTTAATTTAATCAAATTATTGGTCAAATTAATGTTGTATTATTCGTTGTAGTCAGGAAATACGAACTAATCAAAAACCACTTTAAGTAATATTCAATTAATCACGAGCGACAAATTTATTTTACTTGGGCAAGCCCATGGTCGAACGCAGGGAGGCAGCTATCTCCTTAGGTAGATTTTAAGAAAATTTCAGAGGTCGGATTTTCAGAAGATTCTTTTTTGATATTTTTCAACATTTTTTTACGCAATTAAAAGAAAACAATGCAATATCGAGCCAGTCTACAAGTTAATTCAGAAAAGTGGTCAAATTGATTCCAAAAATTATGAAACTTGGGCCAGACGGTGAAATGCAATGAAATTAAGCTACCCTATTTTTTGGATTTTTCTTGACACTAGATGAATTTACTACGAATTAAAACTGAATGCAGGGAGATTTTGACAAAATTAATTTTAATAAATTCCAAATCACAATATTTTCAGATATAAAAATTATCCTTGATAGATCTAAGTGAGTTAAATCCAAGAAAATTAATAAACCTAAATTTCTATGTGAAATTAACCTATTAAAAATCAATTAATGAAATCACAAAATGAATTATTCAGGCCTCGAGATGCGTGCAAATGAAATGATTTTTGGAAACAATGTGAGATAAGTTATCCTCAACCTAATGTGGATTTTTGGTGATTTTTGAAGCAACAGAGAATTTACTACAAATTAAAAGGCATAAATAGGCAAAATATAACAAAATTTCACCAATTAATTAGTCATAAATTCCACTTATATCACAAAAACCAGACACATGTCACATATGTAAGAGGACAAGTTAAGCTACACAATGCAATTTTCAAACTTAAAAAATGATGTCTAATGAATGCCTAAAGATGCATGCAAAGACATGGGCCTAACTGCAATTACAGGAAATAAAATTGCTAAAAAATTAAACATGCTGACAGGGAATAAAATGCAATTACCTATAATGAGGGGGGCATGTATGCAAAATTCCCACAAAACACGTGCGCTTCACGTGATGCTCCTAGTAGGGACTAGAATGCAATTTCCAAAACTTTCAGGGGCCTTGTTGCAAAATACCCAGGCCTCAGTGAAAGACACGTGAGGGCCCATGCTCGGGGTTCTGGAGGCTCGGACAGAGGCTCGGGGGTTCTGGAGGCTCGGACTTGGCTCGGTGAAGCTTCGGGGGCTCCAAGCCTAAAGGTCGGGGCGGAGGCTCGGAGGTGACTACGTGGCACCAGCTGGACCGCTAGATCGAGTGACGATCTAACGGTGGAAGATAGCTGGAGACGTGGTGCGTCTAGATCCTTCAGATCATATGCAGATCTAACGGCGGAGGATGGCTTCTGAGATGAAGGCGTGGACGATCAACGACCGTTGGATCAAGATGAATCCAACGACATTTGAAGCTCGAGGCGAGTGGTGACGTGGTGTGCTCTGGTGCGTAGGATCCTCCTGATCCTACGACTGCAGAATAAAAGGCGATGTGGATCACTCTAAACCATCCGATCAAGGAGATCGGATGGCTGCTGGCCGTCGTGCTCAAAGGGTCCGCCGCCTCCTGCGGCGGAGATGGCCGTGCTCCGGCGATGAGGCTCTAGCACCTCCTCCTCCACTGGTCATCGATGGAGGTTGTCGGTGGCTCCCAAGTAGCTGAAAAGAATAGTGGAGGCATTGGGGATCTACTGGAGGTCTCAGGAGTTGCTGGGACGGTCTGAAGAGCGGCAGCTACGAAGCTCGAAGGAGCTCCGATGAGGCGTCCGACTAATCAAAGATGGGGTACCTGCAGGGGGTGAGTTGAATAGCCAAAGCGTGCAACGTGCGTGTGGGATGAGCGTGAGTGTGAAGTGAGGCATGAGGAGCGATGAAGGTGGTCCGGTGATGGTGCTCCGCCAAGGTGGCGGAGCTTGCGTCAGCGTGAGGTGAAGTGCGTGATCTGGGAAGAAGGAAGGGTGCACAAGGTGCCAGCTCCGAGGCAAAGCTCGGAGGATGGTCAGATGAGCGTGAAGTTTCTCGAGGGAGGTGAATAAATTATAGAAAATGCAAGAAAAAGAAGGAGAAAATCGAAGGGGAGATGGAGGCGTCTACCTGGGAAATGGAGCTCGAAGGCGTGCTCTTGGTCGTCGCTCGAAGGATGGTAGATGGTCCTGAGATCATGCAGCTCACGGAGGAGGCCGTGGCACGGCGGGGAAGGCCGTGAATCTCGCCGGAGATGGAACTCACTCGTCGCTCAACGTCACCTTAAATTGTTGTCACCAAGTTGAAGGTCGGAGCTAAGGGTTTCTCTCTGGAATGGCGGATGGAGCTGATGGTCGACGATGGGGGCGTATTTACAGGTGGAAGGTAACGGCGTAGGTGACAAAGTGGTGGAGTTGGTGGAGGTCGTGGAGCGAGGTGGGCGCTATTCATGGAGTATGAGGGGGTCAGCAATGACGAGGGAAGAGTGGGGTACGCAACGGTAGTGACAGGAGGTGGAGAGGGTGGCCGGAGTGGCTCCCAAAATATGAAGGGGGCGGCTCTCACGCAAGGTGGGCGACGTGGGATGTGGGGCTTACAGAAGGTAGGATACGATGTCTTGACCGTTGGATCGAGCGATCCAACGGTCAGGAGAAGGGCAGAATGGAATGGCTGTGATCAGATCAGAGAGCCGAGATTGAAAGGTCGTGATGGAGCCACGTGGAGGGCGTAGGTAAAGGTGCTGACGTACGGCTAAGATGATGCCCAGGGGTTTGATCGAACGGTTGAGATTAAGGCAAGGATGGGTGGCGGAGATGAGGCGAGAAGCGGAAGAATCGGAGGGTGCAGGTGCGGCCACGTGGCGTAAGGAGGACGCGATGCTGGAGAACGACCTGGATTGGATCCAGGGCCTGATTGAAGGGCTGAGAAGTGTTGCGATGATGGGTGGACCAGATCAAGAGAGAGGGCGGGCGATCGGACAATGGAGGAGACATGTTGCCATGGCGCTTGATGGAGTGGGTCGCATGGCGCAATCAGAGGGTGCCACTTGGCCTGCTCTGAATGGCCGGATAATAAAATGGATTTAGAAAGAGAAGAAGGTCTAAATTTGGAAAAACTCAAAACATGAAAGTTGTAGATCTCGATGAGATCTACGAGTTTCATTTGACTAAAAATGGTAATGATGTCAAATAAGATATAAAAATACATAGGT
Organism: Ottelia alismoides; assembly: GCA_037367405.1. Lineage (NCBI taxonomy): Eukaryota > Viridiplantae > Streptophyta > Magnoliopsida > Alismatales > Hydrocharitaceae > Ottelia > Ottelia alismoides. Next base: position 1,373,415 of record JAZKJV010006015.1, read on the forward strand.
ACAAATATACATACATATAATACTCAAAGGAGCCCAAAAATCCAAGTTTTGCATACGAGCTCCGAATTGAATGAAATTAGTCTCATTTTAAAGGTCTTTGAATGTGTATTAATCTAAGAGTGAGTAAACCTAATTCGGAGTCTATATGAGGTAGATATTGGCATTCTAAGATCTGGGGTTTGGGGTTTTTATTGGTGATTTACAAGCTAAGAATTTTTGGCATTTTCCTCATATTATTAAATAATAATATACACAGTATAAGGTAGGTTTTATTGAATTTAGAGGGGGTAATACAGATAATTAAGTGAATAATTTACAAGTGAGTTTTACAGATGAATTGGCTTCTTATTTAATGCAGTTACGAATGCTAAAATGCATGAATTATGGATGCATGTATGAATGCTATTTATGTAAGATAAAGGGAAATATGCTGCTAAATACTCGGGAACAAGTCTCTATTTTCAACTTTAAGAGTGATGAATCACATATTCATCAGTCGCTACATGGTACGCCTTCGTCTGCATGAGAGAAAGAGAGAGAGAGAGAGAGAGAGAGAGAGAGAATATGAGAGAGAGAAGGGGAAGGGGTTGGTGTACAAACTCCCTTTCTCATGGGATGCACCTCCCTATTTATAGGGAGAGGGTCTTTTTTTTATCGGCTACCAAAGAGGGCCTTTTCCCCTTTTATTGATTTTGCATGGGATAGTGTGATTGCATAGGGAAGGATGAGGTGATGGGTTTTAAATGCTTCTTGAGCCATGTGTTGTATGGGAAAAGGGAATAAAGAATGTGAATTTCGCACAATGTCTCCTCTTCATTTCTTGCAAACAAATTGTGCAGAGCCAAATTGGATTTAATGATCATGCAATTTGTTTGGATAAATTATTTCAACGAGTAATTGGATTTGATGATGAAGAGAGAATTTGGTCATTACTTTAATTATGCATTTTTAGAGGTAATTTTCTTATTGTATTTGCAGAATCGATAATATTTGGATTAAGTGATGTTTGAGATGTATGTATCAGATATTGATGGGATTCTTTATGTAATTTGTATACTATTATACCAGTATAATGTGTACTCATCACACTTCCTTGCTTAAATCTTGCTAGTCTCGAGCAAGAATGATATAAGTAATAATGAAGGACCGAGAAAATAGCCAAGATAGATCATGTGAGGGTTTGCAGCAGACATACCCAAAAAGTCTCGAGTTTTCATATCCTAACCACACAAATACACAAACTTCAGTAGATTCGATCCATGGATTAATGATTTGTTCGAATTGTCGACTTGACTTGAGTTTTGTAGTTTCGACAGCCTCTCAGTTCCAACATAATCAGACATGGTTTTCAGAAGGTCGATTAGGTCAGCTCATCCCTAAGAAACAACTATTCTCTTTGACTTTGAATGGATATAAACAGTGTTAGTAACGTTTTAGCTTTTGTGAGTCAAGAGAACGAGCTAACAACATAATCTATCAAGGTACCGAATGATTCCCTACACATATAGCCTCAGTCCTCACCTGAATTCATGCATATTCTCTTTTCACCCAAGTATGTCAGCATAGAAAAATAGGTTATAGTTTATTGAAGAATGGGACTTAATTTTTGGGGTTTTCCGTAGACCGCTTTGGTTCATTGCTCTCATTTTTTTCCTTTTGCAAAGCATAACCCTGGGCCTCTTTGGGCCTCTTTTAAGAAATTAGGTAGCATCACTAGGCTGCTACCATGGCTTTTTAGTGGAGAAGAGTTATTTGGTGGTCTTCTTTCATTGCTTTTACTTCACACATTTTTGCATGATTGGTGGTTTTTTTGGCATTCTTTCGTATTGTGATATGCCTTTTTGTGGTATTTTTGTTTTGGATTTGGTATCAAAGGTATTATCGGCTTAATATTGACTTTGGAGGCACGATACTAGCTTATTTGTTGACATACTTAGACTAGAGAGATTATGTTGCCCCTGAGTCAAGTTTCTTTACTGACTATAGACAAGGTTCAGGCATTGGCACAACCAAGAGGACAACTCCTCACCTCAACTAGATTGTAATTGTATCTCGTAAAATAAACTCAATCAGGCTAAGCACAATGTGCAGTTGCTTAATATCCACTGAAGAGTTTAAGAGTACTACTAGTTTCTCAGGTGATCTAGTTAGATACAGAAGTTCATTCACCAGTAGAGTTAATGGAATTGAGAGAATAAAGTCCATATGGAGCTGAAGAAAGCTTAAAAACTCATGCCTAGTGAAATCTGATGAAATTAAGTAGATTAGGGTCAACTCAGCCTTAGTCTATGATCTTATGCAGTGAAGATCTGATTTCTCAAAAAATAGGATAAAACTAGGAAGAATGTATTTTTTGTGGTTTTCTTACTTTTTGAAAATATTTTTAGGGGAATTTTTGCAAAGTTTTTGAAGATGTATTTTTTGATTTAATTTTTCTTGAAAAGTATGCAATTTTGAAAACTATACAGACACTCGCCCATGCCTATTAGAAACCATGTCCTCATGGTGAAGACAAGGTGTAATAGGAGGACCAAAAGAAGGGGTGAGTGATGTGAAAAGTATTTTTGTGTTTTTGGTTTGTTGTTGTTTTTTTAGCAGTGTGGAGGTGTATCCCCATACGTATCTAATGCAATGTAGTAAAGATAAAAGATACCTGCGAGAGGGGACTCACGAGAATGCATGATTTAACACCTCAGCTTGGCGATGTTGTGGTTCACTTTTCCTGCAGAAGGTATGTTGTGCAGACAAGCATATGACCAGATGGTTCAACAACAGTTTCGATCTTTAACCATTGACTCTAAAAGTGGCTTTTGTGTGTGGGTCACAGATTTTCTATTGCACCGTTATCAAAGACTTTGGTTACAATGTATGGTCCTTTCCACTTCGATCTCATCTTTCCTGGAAATAGTTTTAACTTTCCATCGAAAAGCCATACTTTTTATTTTCTTGAAATGTTTTACTCGAAATGTTCGCATCATGCCATAATTTGATTTTCTCTTTATACAACAAGTTGTTGTCATAGGCTTGTTATCTCAATTCTTCCAGTTCAGATAAATCCAATAGTCTTCTCTTTCCAGCCTTATCATAATCCAAATGGCATTTCTTGATCACCCAGAGTGATTTTTGGTGGATCTCAATGGGTAGATGGCAAGGCTTTCCATAGACTAACTGACATGGGCTCATTCCTAAGGGTGTGTGGAAAGCTGTGCGGTAGGCTCAGAGAGCAGAATGTAAGTGTCGAGACCAATCTTTATGATCAGAACGGACAATTTTCTGGAGGATGGTCTTGATTTCTCGGGTTTACAGCTCAGCCATTCCATTGGTCCGTGGGTGATAGGCAGTTGAGATACGGTGTTCGACTCCATTCTTCTTAAGTAAATTCTTAACTGAAGCATTCAGAAAATGGGTTCCACCATCACTAATGACCACTTTAGGTAATCCAAATCGAGAGAAAAGGTTGGTCAGGAATTTGACAACAGTGGCGCTATCAGAAACATGAGTGGGAATGGCTTCAACCCAACGGGACACATAGTCAACAACGAGCAAGATGTGTTGATAGCATTGTGAGATGGTAAAAGGTCCCATGAAGTCTATTCCCCAAGTATCAAAGATTTCAACTATATGTACGGGTTGGAGGGGCATCATGTTGTGTCGGGTCATTTTTCCATTGGTCTAACAGGCAGGACAAGATTGAGCAAAATGATGGGCATCCTTAAAGTGTGTAGGCCAATAGAAACCACATTGTAAAACCTTAGCAGTTGTGCGCTTCCATGAATGGTATCCTCCACACCCAGAAGTGTGAAAGTGAGATAGGACATCATTGACTTCAGATTCAGGGATACATCGTCTCCATATCAAATCAGTACCCTCCTTGAAGAGCAAAGGGTCTTCCCAGTGGTAGTATCGGGCTTGGACTTTAGTTTTGTCTTTCTTATATCCTGGCCAGTAATCAGGAAATGTGGAAGTGACGATGTAATTGACGATGTCTGCATACCAAGGGAGTTGAGAGGCAGACATGATACTTTCATCTGGAAAGTTATCAGAAATTGGGATTGTATCTGTGATTGATGGAGGGAGTCTCAAAAGGTGGTCGGTCATGACATTCTTTGCTCCGGCTTTATCTCGAATTTCTAAATCAAATTCTTGGAGCAGTAATACCCACCTAATGAGTCTAGGCTTAGCATCTGTCTTTACGAAGAGATATTTCAAAGCAGAGTGGTCTGTGTAGATTATGATGCGGGATCCTAAGATGTAAGACCGAAATTTCTCTAATGAAAACACCACAGCCAAGTTCTTTCTCAGTCACAGTGTAGTTCTTTTGAGCATCATCCAGAGTCTTATTGGCATAGTGGATGCCATAGGGTTTCCCATCTTTCCTTTGACCCAATACTGCCCCAACAACATAATCAGAAACATCACACATGATTTCAAATTCATAGTTCCAATCAGGGGGTTGTAGTATGGGTACTTCAGTGATGATTTTCTTCAGTATTTTGAATGACTCGAATGCTTCCTCAGTAAATGTGAAGTCTTGGTCCTTTTCCAGTAATTTGGTGAGAGGGAGGAAAATTTTTGAGAAATCCTTGGTAAATCGGCGATAAAAACCGACATGACCTAGGAAGGGATCGAATTCTTTTATATTCACGGGTTGACTTAAATGGTTGATGGTCTCTATTTTTGTTGGATCCACTTCCAACTCCTTCTTTGATACAATATGACCTAGCACAATCCCTTATTTCACCATGAGGTGTGATTTCTCCAAGGATAATATCAGGTTTACTTCAATGCATTTCTGTAGGACTCTATCCAAAAATCCGAGTGTTTCCTCGAAAGAGTCTCCAAAAATTGAAAAGTCATCCATAAATACCTCCATAAAATCTTCGATCATATCCGCAAAGATTCCCATCATATGTTTTTGAAAAGTTGCTGGGGCATTACATAATCCGAAAGGCATCCGTCGAAATGCATAAGTCCCAAAAGGGCAGGTGAAGGTGGTTTTGTCTTGATCCTTTGGTGCTATAGCTACTTGATTATATCCGGAATATCCATCCAAAAAGTAGAAAAATTCTTTCCCGGCTAGCTTCTCGATGATTTGGTCAATGAATGGAAGCAGGAAATGATCTTTTCAGGTAGCCTTGTTGAGTGTCCTATAATTGACACAGACTCTCCAAGATGTGGCTACTCTGGTGGGTATGTCCTCTCCTTTTTCATTTTTGACAATTGTTAATCCATCTTTCTTGGTGGCAACTTGAACAGGACTGACCCAAGGGCTACTAGCCATAGGATAAATGATACCCGCACTTGCCCACTTATAGATCTCATTATTCGCAACCTCTCATAGATTGGGATTCAACCGTCTTTGTATTTCTCGAGAGGGTTTACTGTTATTTTCTAGATATATATGATGTGTACATGTTGGGCTTATCCCTTTTAGATCTGTTATCTTCCATCCAATGGCCTGGGAATTCTTTTTCAAAACCTCCATGAGTTTGCTCTCTTGCATATGATTTAGGTTGCCATTGATAATGACTGGTAGAGTGTGCGCATCATCCAAGAAAGCATACTTCAGATCTTGGTGTAGTGGTTTCAATTCAAAAATGGCCCTCGGAGTCAGAGATGTAGTGTTTCCTGAATCTATCAAACAAATGGTCTCAAATGGTGGTTCCATCATGGGCATGATCATGGCTGAGGTCAATGTGAGTTCAGAGTTTAATGTGTCCCAGGCGTTATCAAGCTCATCAATTTCTTGTCCGCTGAGAGGGCATAGTGGAGCTTTCAGTGCGAGATTCAGATTGTATGTGGCAATTTCATGAGAAGTGTTTTTGTAAGTGGATCTAGAGATGTTCAGACTAACCTCTAAAGGATCTTTGGTGAGATGGATGGGAGCAAAGTCATCTTGTATGTTGAGAACAACACATCTCTCTATCCAACCATAGTCTTCAGTCTCAGAGTCAACATAATTGGGTATGATAAGATCAATAGGAACGATTTTACCATTGATTGAGAATTCTACTTTGCCTCCCTCATAATCAAAATGTGCTTTAGCAGTAGCTAGGAAGGGTCTTCCCAAAATGATGGGTGTTTCACTCATTGTGTTGGAGGAATCCATATCCATAACAACAAAGTCCACAGGAAATTTATGTCCTTGTACTATGACTATAACATCTTCAAGAAGTCCTATTGGTATCTTCACCATATGATCAACCCTTTGTAAAAATTGAAACAGGTTTCAGTTTCCCTAAGTCAAAGTGCTCTAGGATAGCAGTAGGGAGGAGATTGATTGAAGAGCCATTATCTAATAGGGTGCGCTCGAAGGTCGATTCACCAATCGTGCATTTAACCAAGGGTTCCCTGTATCTTTCTTCTTGGTGGGTAGGAATTCGGAAATGGTATTTGATGTGGCTCGTGGAAGCATATACTTTTCAGTTTCTTCTTGGTTTTCCTTTTTTTCTCTTGATTTCTTCTTTGGTGTGCATTCTTCCTTTAAGAAGCGGGAGAAGACAGGGACTTGTTCGAGGGTTTTTTGAAGCAGGATTTCAATGACAATGTATGAGAACAGTTTTTCTAGCTCTGAATCGATGGTGGATGATCGAGACTTTCTTCGGTGAAGAGCTCCGGGAAAGGGGATGGTTATGGTTGGGGAGGAAGGGGGAAACATGGTTGTCTCAATTGGCTTCTCTTCATCATCAATCTCTTCCTCAATTTCGGTTTGATCCTCTGAAGCCAGTGGTCTGGTGAAGGCAGAAGTGGTTTTCCCATTTCTCAGAGTGGCAGCATTAGCAGAGTGGTTTGGATGGGGTGGAGTTTTGAAATTCACTTGATTCCTAGGTGCTTGATGTGCGTTCCCTTGATTTGTCCTAGGAGATGTGAAAAATCCTTGATTTTGATTCTGAAAACCAGGTGGTGAGGTGAAAGATCCGGCAGGTGGTGGAGTTTGAAGTACTCCAGATGAACTAGCCTTATTGGTGTTGGGATTGGGCAGAGGTTGAGGCGACAAGGCTGGGATATATGATCTGATCTCGGCAAATTGCCGGGCATTCTCAGAGTTGGCTTGTTGTTGTGCTTCAGTGGCCTGTTGTGTGCTATGGCAAGTTGTTGTATAGATTGAGCAAAGGTATCAAAATTCACAGCACTAGTGTGTTGTTGAGTCATTGATGGTGCTATCGGTTGTCTGGGTTAGGTGTGATTTTGGAAATGATAGTTGTCTATTCCACCCATTATTTGATTGTTCTCTCCATCCTTCATTTTGGGTGTTTGAATATATCCCCCCTTGATTTTTCTGTACCCAATTCACAGTCTCAGGGGTCATGTCTTGATTATAAGTGAATGGGATGTGGTCAATTTCTTGAACGATAGGATTGTTCATAGACAATTTTCCTATGGCTTGGGTCATAAGGTCCATTTGATTGGAGATGGTTTCCCATTTATCATGATTTTTTTTGGATAGGTCACTGGTAGATCTCTCATGATCGATTATGTTGACTGATCTCATGTTCCCACTGTATTGTTCAATGGAGGAACTATTCACCGAATTATCAGCCAAATTTTTAAATAAAGTCCAGACAAAATCTTCATCACGGTTGATATAGTTTACATCGCAGGAGCCATCAATCACTCTCTTAAATGATGTATCTATGCCCTTATAAAATATATGAACTAGCTTCCATTTGAGGATTGCATGATGAGGGAATTTCCTTTGAAGTTCCTTAAAATGCTTCCAGCTTCGTGTATGGGTTCTCTATTCCTCTGGGTGTGATGATATGGCTTGTCTCAGGGTATTTGTTTTTCCTATTGGGTAGTATTTCTTGATGAAGGCTTCCCTTAAGATATCCCAGGAAGTGAGAGGAGTCTCGTAATTCCTAAGACATTGGAGTGTTCTTTCTTTTAGTGAGTATGTGAAGGCCTTCATGTAGATGTATTCCTTATCTAACTCAGGGATACTCATTGTGTCACAGGTCGAGCAGAAGTCTTGGATGTGAAGAAAGGGGTGTTCATTCTCATTTTCGTAGTATTTCGGAATCAGGGAGAGGGATGCTGGCTTAATCTCAAAATCTCCTACCTCAGGTGGAATCTGAACCCAATGGACTACATCTTCTGCGGCAGGGTTATAATGTGTGCTGACGGGTGGTCCCCTATTCAGAGGAGCTATGACTCGACGAATGGTTGCATTTTCCTCCCTCAGAAGTTGCAGTTGTTGGAGGATGAGGTCCATAGGGTTTGATCTATTTTCTTCTCCCATGTCTCCTAGGTCAGGTGAATTCTCAGGTTTCTCAGTTGAAGGAGATGGGTTGGATTTTTATTTATAAACTGGGTCGTAATCTAAAGGTTGTTGTAATGGATTTTTCAGAGACCTACGACCTAGCATACACATCACAAAACACCAGACAAGTTTTTGATTCACCAACTCACACAAAAATTACCGCGGGAGCGGTTATCTTTTCAATTTTAATTTAGTGATTCAACAAATATTATCATAGAATTTAAGAGTCCTTAATAAAGAGGTGGGTATGTAAAATTGTGAGAAATCAATGTCTTAATCCGGTTGGGGGATCCAGGGTGCGGTACTCAAATCGAGGATATGTTCTTCCCACAAGAACATGTGCCCAATGCGTCGAGGAGTTACGATTTCTCTATGCAATCCCACATAGTACCATGGATTTTTGTCTCTATCCAAGGGTTCTATGTGCTTGTGATTTTTGTGTCATTCATGTGCATCAAACAAACATTCAGAATTTTATCCACTTTCGCTCGGGTCACTACAACGACCTTTCAAGCTTATCTTCTTAATGTAATCAAGCACGATTTGTTGATCTTTGGATTACGTTATCAGAGGGAGAAGACCACAGAGATGATGTAAAGAAGAAGTCTTTTTTAATTTTTTTCGGTTTAATTCAAAGCACAAACAAATGCAGAAATTTTAAAACCTAAGATGCCTAAGAGAAAGAGAAGCTCACAGTGCTTGCACTTCTGGTGCTAATCCGTAATATTTTATCCTGCTGATGGCGAGCTTTTTCGGGAAGGAGGGAGGAGAAAATATTACAAATTACATATTTGTGAAAATAAAATGCATGAAAAGACAAGTAAATTATTTTGAAGCCTAAGTACCTACAAAAAAATGTGTTGATTAGATAATTGAAAATAAGTTAAAATGAAGAAGAAAAAATTGCAAATGTTGCCTAGTCCTTGGCAACGATACCAAAATGTTGACATGATTTTTTATGATTTAAAAAGATGATTTAATCAAGTCGTTGTTTTCCCACGATCAATCGAAATCAAGCAAATAATATTACAACTATGAGCACGATGAATGTATGCAAAAAGTATGCGGTAAGTAGAGGATCAAATCCACGAGGACCAATCAAATTCGCAAATTTAATTCAACATTTAACACATAAAATGATAAGTGAAATAATATAAATGCAATTTAGTAAAGAAATGCTTCAAAGATATGCAATCTAATTAATAAAGAAATTAAGGGTTATGCTTGGAATACTTAAAATAAAGGAGAGTTCAATGGTTTAAATGCAATTGACATATAAATGAAGACAAGCAAATAAAGAGAGATATAATGTTATTCTCATGCACGGGTGCAACTTCGCCTGCTAAAGGAGGGCCTGGAACGAGTTGGCGTTGCACGAGGGTGGTTGTCGTGCGGGCGCAGCAGGCGAACAACGATGCGCGGTGGCACGAGGGAGGAGCACTGGGATGCCGCGACTGTGGCAGTTGGAGGTGCGCTCGCCGGCTGTTGTAGATGATGACGTGCACGGGGAGTCGTTGGAGGGATGGTGTTGGAGTGCGGATGGCGGTGGCTGCACGTGCGTGCCCACAGAGGGAGTAGGTGGCTGGATGCCTTGCGGTGGTGGTGGTGGCTCACCGGCTGAAGGACACAGCTGCTTGGTCGTGCGCGCAGCGGCAATGCATGTTAGAGAAGAAGGTTCGCGCACAGCGTCGTACAGGCTGGAAGAGGTGGCGACCTCCGCTTGATCGCGGCTGGAGCAAGAGAAGGGATGTCGGGGAGAGAGAGCCTGGAGCGAGGGCGTTGCGCGTTGATGCGAGACACGCCCGTTAGCTGCTGTGGTTGATGACACGCATTGGGCATCGCTACATGCTACGCCTTCGTCTGCATGAGAGAAAAAGAGAGAGAGAGAGAGAGAGATAGAATATGAGAGAGAGAGAAGGGGAAGGGGTTGGTGTACGAACTCCCTTTCTCATGGGATGCACCTCCCTATTTATAGGGAGGGGTCATTTTTTTATCGTCTACCGAAGAGGGCATTTCCCATTTTTTATTGATTTTGCATGGGATAATGTGATTGCATGGGGAAGGATGAGGTGATGGGTTTTAAATGCTTCTTGAGCCATGTGTTGTATGGGAAAGGGGAGGGGACTAAAGAATGTGAATTTTGCACAATGTCTCCTCTTCATTTCTTGCTAACAAATTGTGTAGAGCCAAATTGGATTTAATGATCATGCAATTTGTTTGGATAAAGTATTTCAATGAATAATTTGATTTGACAATGAAGAGAGAATTTGGTCATTAATTTAATTATGCATTTTTAGATTTTCTCGTTGTATTTGTAGAATCAATAATATCTCGATTAAGTGATGTTTGAGGTGTATGTATCAGATATTGATGGGATTCGTTATGTAATTTGTATACTATTATACCATTATAATGTGTACTCATCACTCCCCATTTAGAATGGTGTTTGGAAAATTATGTCCTTTGCTTGCAGAATTAGTGCACAAATAGGAACGGACAATTGAAAAGATCAACTAGAATTGTTACCAAGGAAAGAAGAATAGAGATATGGATTTAAACGAGCTCTCAGAGTTTAGAAATCATGCATATGGAAACAACACAATCTACAAGGATAGAGTAAAGAAATAGCACGACAAGCACATTAGAACAAAGAACTTCATCCCAGGGCACAAAGTGTGATTGTTTAATGCAAGGATGAAGATTTTCCAAGGCAAGCTGAAATCGAAATGGATGTGACCTTCCATTGTTAGGAAAGTACAAAACAATTGCAATATTGAAGTTTCTAAAATGGTAGATAGCACAGACACTTCCCTAGTCAATGGACAGCTGATTAAGCACTCCGTCGAATTAAATGATTAGTTAGTTCAACTTGAGCAAATCTCCTTCACCCCGAACACAGAATCATAGGAAAGACTCCCTCGGCCTGTGTGAAACCTTTATAAATGAAGTCATCCTCTTTCAGTGTAGCTAGAAGATTCATCCGATCACTTGTATATCCACTTATGATCAACTCGATCCTCCAATTGTGATTGCTCGATCATACTTAGGCTGACTTGAGCCTAAGTATAGGAGGATCGATATCATTGTATATACATCACTTCTTTCCTTTCCTTCTCTCCCTCGACCACCCCATTTCTTGCTCTTCTGCTATGCTTAGGCCCTCAAAAGCTTAGATATAGGGAGATGAGTCGGCTTCTTTTCCTTGTCACTCAGTTATGCTTGGTACAAACTATGTCTTCATTCACTTTGTGTCATGAGGACATGACACAAGCTAAGTACAGGGGATGTGTATGTATTATTTATACTTTATCCATAGCTAGTACTTTAATTGTTTTCATGACAAATCGGGTTGTGTATATTGTGTATACTTTATAGAATTTCTTTTATTTTCAAAACTTTTTACAAAATTAAGGGATATAATAAAAAAAACTAACTTAAGGTTCTATCCCTTACAATTTCAATATAATTGAAGACTCGAGGAATAAAAAAACCGGGTTTTAAGATCCTTTGATTTAGAGTTAATCAGCCTTAGTCATTAGGGTTTGAGACCTAATAATCTGCACTTCCTTAAGTTTGAAAGATACGAGTGTTATAGTGCACTCTCAATCTCTACCTTCTAAGAATATGATCAGCACATGACCTGCACAATCACATGATTGATGAAATGAGTTGAGATTTCACTTGAGGGTATGGAACTGGAGATGTAAGTCTAGACATGATTTAATGCTACTCAATGAAGGGATAAAATTGATGAAGTCTTCATGAAGCCTGAGTGTCAGCAAATCCTATCCAGTATGTGAACAAGTTCACATGCTAGCTTCTGTCCTGATCTATGTGCCAAGGTATGATGAAATCAAATAATTGTTTATCAGTGTGCACCAACTTGGTAAAAGGAGTGGATCTAGCCTACAAAAAATGTGTGCTAAATGAAAAAGAGCTCTCAATCACAAAATCAAAGAGCTTCAATCAAAGGTGAGCACTCCCTAAACCATTTCAAAGTGTCCCCTCGGACCAAAGTTAACTAGGCCAACCAAGTCAGGCTAGTACCTCAAAAAGGGCTCTACATCATAAGCGATATAAGTATGGATGTAAGTCTAATATATACTTAAAGAAGACACACCCTGGTGTACTCTTAGGAAAACAAGTACAGATGACTCAACAACTCTTGATGGATACACTGGTCAAAAACCAAAAAAATAATAAAAAATATACGTGTTGAGTAATAAGGCACTCGAGAGGACCCCCATTCCATTGTGAGGGAGAGAAGAAACTACACAAACATATGCCCCCCATCATCTGGCCTTTCGTCTACACTTTTAAATCTGACAAACTACTAAGATGGTATATTGAATGCAAGAACTGATTTAATCCTTAGTGTTGAGGATTGGGTTTTGCGGAGAGTCTCTTGGACTAATACCTTGGGTGATGTTTCGACTCGACTCCCATGATTGCAGTACACACTAAATGTCATATCCTTATACTATATGTATAAATATAGAGTCTGATAATTAGAGAAGTTGGATTCCTTTTGACTTGAGTTTGGTTCAATTTAGGATTTTAGGGCCAGTAAAACCAAGGTTTCTTAATGATATAAGTCCTGAAATCCGTACATGCAAAATCATGGATTCAACCTTTTAACTCACAAAAAATTGCTTGGAACAAGCAAATATCTAAATATAGGGGTGTAATAAATCCATAATTCATTTATTTTAAATGGTGATTTTATCAGAAACCTTAATAATTCACTAACTAAATCCCCTAAAACTAATTTATTAACATTAATTAGTTGTGCTAAAATTAGGATAAAATTCTGTAAGTAAATAACCTCATTTTTGACCTTATTTGAGCCTACTATTTTATGTACAAAAATAAAGTATTTTGGTCTAGTTTTCTTCTATTATTGTCTTTGATTAATTAACTAACTTAGCATCAAGATTAAAATCCATAAAAATAAGAAAATCAAAAGAAAATACAAAAAATTGATATTGTATATTTTGTATATATTTTATCTTTGTTAATTTTATTTTATAGTTATTTAAATTCTATAAAAAAATATATTAATTATGTATATATTGTGAGTAAACTAATTCACTAATTAAATCAAATTAAAAATATACAAAAAACCATAAAATAGAAAAGTGCGGTATTTTATTATCTAAAAGTACCTCTAAAGATATATTTTTGTACAGAAGGTCTCTTTTGATTTTAGGTCATTCACGAGTTGTAGATTTCGTCGAGACAAGCAATTTTCATGTTGATCATTTTTTCATTTGATTTCATTTACTATTTCTTTTTTATTTTTCTTCTTACTTTTTATATTTTATTTTACTTTAATTTTTATTTTTATTTGTATTAATTATATTCATTTTTATTATTTATTTTATTTTTTTATTAATTATTTTATTTATGTTATTTTACCTTTATTTAATTTTATTTTCCTCTCCTCTCTCCTCCAATCCCCCCCTCTCTTCCTCTCTCCTCTCTCTCTCTCTCCCAAGTCACGTGCTTTGCACGTGACCCAACCCCTCTCTCTCCCTCTACGTGCACAACACGTGCTCGCCACCTGACCCCGTCATCTTGTAATGCCTATGGTTACCCCCATCCTCCCTCGTCGTTATGCCATCGCTCACCCTCGCCCCTCCATGTAATGGTCACCGTCTCTACACCTCCTCCGCTTAACTTCTCGAGCGCTATCTCCTATAAAATCCTCACCTCCCCCTTCGTTCATTGACATCCACCTATAGCTCATGCTCATCCTCTCTAGTTGATACACATCCTCTTGATGACAACAACAACAAGGATCCTCGTCGGCAATGACGAGAGGAGGAGCGAGGTGTGGTCCTCGGATCAGACCCACGACTGAGTAGCAACTTCTTGGCTGCTCAGCTCGTGCTTGTCGTCAGAGCACTTGTAGTGACGACCTGGAGCTTAACGCTCCAGCCATCAGCGATAACCACATACATGTATAGTTTCTCCCTCCCCTCAACTTCTCTCTCTTTCTTCCCCTTCCTCTATCTTATCTCTCTGGACTATCTCTGTTAGCCTCCCCATCCTAGTTCTCCGCCTTTGGCCATCGAGCCTCCCAACCCCTCACCCTCTGAAAAACTCCATTCCTTCACGTTACCCGCACACCCTAGGTGCAACAATCCTCGGTTGTATCGCCTCCTCTTTCACCTCGTCGAACAACCAAGCACCTCGTAGGACTCCTCCTCACACCAGACTACTTTGCCGAGTCTCTGCTCCACTTCCAGTCATGTGTCAACGGAGGTGGAGACCACCAGCCACCGCTCAGCTCCACCCTCGCATCGTTTTCCTCATCACCGACCATCGCACCTCAAACCACCTCTCCCTCCACCTGGCGTCGATCGCACTACCACCTCCACCCCATCGGACGCCATCGGTTGAGCTCCATCTACTCATCACCACTCCCCACAGTCTCCATCACTGTCTTTAGATCGAGCCTCTTGCACTTGATCCAATGACCACAAGGGGCCATGCAAGCCCTTAGCCTCGCCAACTTAAGGCTCACTCTGAGACTCTCTCGTTCTACCATTTGGAGGCCCCATGCCCAAGCCGCATCCTCTCCCCATGAGCTGCCACCGAACCTCCTCCACACATGCCCTACACAGGGAGGAGGGAGAAATTGCAGGAGAGCCCCTGATGAATACCCATTCATCACTCTTTATTCTTTTATTTTAGCTACAAATCCTTTGCCAAACACATGTATATTCATGTAAATACAAATAATTATCAAAAAGCATGCATTGTGTAAAAATGAATAATTAGCATGATTTTGTGCATAAATAAAAGAATAAAGAGACACAAGAAAAAGAGGGAGATATTTAAAATAAATATTGAGCGACCTAATCCCAAGGGAGGGCTCAGCATGGGCCTGACCGCATAAAAGCCCAAGTAGAGAGAGATAGGGAAGCTCATGTGTGTAAATATACCTGTAAATAGAATAAAAATATTTTCCTATAAAATAAAAATAAGTTTGTAAATATTTGTAAATATTTGTAAACACAAAATCAAAATAAAAATAAGAAAATTAAAAAGAAAATAAAAATACCCTTCCTTGTGTATATCCACCATGTACATAAACCCACTTCGATATTTATTTTACCATGTAAATAAATAAATCAAAATCCCATAAAACTTGTATATATTCTATATTTCATGTTGTAAATAAATAAAATAAAAATGATAAAAACAAAAATTAAAATAAAAAGAACAAAAATAAAAACCAAAAGAAACATTGTATATATACCATGCACATAAATGTATATAGCTATTTATTTTACCCTTGTAAATAAATAATAAAAAAGTAAAAATACCTTTTTATTCCTAATTTTATGCTATAAATAAATAAAATATAAAATGGGAATAAAAATGTATAAAAATAATTAATTAAAAATCAAAAATTAGAAATCAATATTGTATATATACCTATACATAGTACTATATTGTAAATACCTTATTTATATTTCAAAAAAATAAATAAAAATCACAAAAAAATAGTTTGAAAATAAATAAACAATTTTCATGTTTAGAGTTTTTCAAAAATAAGTCATTTACTATTTTTAAATGAATTTCTAAATAATTGAAAATTGGAATAATCTGATTGGTCCACGGGGGATTGTTGACCCCCGGTCAACTCTCCCCCGCGGACCCTTCTCTCGCGGATCTGGCGTTTGACCCGACTTCTCCGATTTTTAGCCACTCGATCCGACCGCCAAATCTCAAAACCTCGGGCTCCATTTCTTCCTGGTGCATCCGTGATCCACACCTGGGGTGGGTTCTTGGGATCCGCGCTCCGATCTTCATGCCCGACTCCCATCTAGCCGGACCCCTAGACCTATATAGTCTGAGCTCCGCCAGCTTCTTCACGCATCTTTGGCTCAGCTCATTCCACCCTAGGACCTCCATAGCCATCGCTTGAGTGACAGCTCGCGTTCGGTCGTGTTGCAGCGAGGAGGGAGCAGCTGGACCATTGATCCGGCGACTTTGCGCCGCCGTGCGCTGCCCAGACGTGGTGCTCGAGCCTCGGGCATCGACGGCCCTCGAGGCTAGGATCTAGAGCTTCACCGGCTCATTCCTAGTCGACCTCGTCCATCAGGTAGCCCCAGTTCTCTCTTTCCTTAGCTAATTTTGATATTCGCCCAAATCGACCCATCGCCGATGATCTTCGATTCCGACCACTCTAGTCCCTGTTTCGATCATAGGATTCGACCACCATCTCCGTGCTTCTCCCACGCACCTTCTGCACCCAGCCATCCAACACAGTTCGCACAGGAACTGGGATTGGGGCTCCACCGTCGTCGCTTTGCCGGAGCCCCCTCATCTCGACTCACCGATCATCCACACCACCGCTAACCGGGTCGAGGCACTTTGCTCTCGACCCAGGAGTTTGTTGCATAGCTTTGCAGGTCCAGAAGAGCCCATCTGAGGGCTTGATATTCAGGAGCAGCAGCTCCAGCTCCGCCGGTGTCGCCTGAGCTCTCCGGAGCTCCGTTGCGCCATCGGAGGGGCTTTTCAGACGCGGGAGGCCCAGGCGTGTCTTCTCCGATCATCAGCAGCCTCCGAGGAGCTCCCCAGCGCGCATACGAGCCCGACGAAACTCGCCGACCACGAGTTCTTGGAGCATCCTCCCCGACCGTCCATCCAGCCCTCCAGCTCCAGATTCACATCGAGCCGTCCATTCGAGGACCAGCAGCAGTCGTTCGATCCTTAGAGGGTGGATCTCGACCGTCAGATCAGCGAGAGTTAGCCACAGTGCCCAGGAGACGTTCGATCATCCACGTGGCTAAGCCTCCACCGTCCAATCCGAGCTGAGACCCTTCGTGCAGCCACAGCGATTCACAGCCGTCAGATCCTCCACGTGGGAGAACCTCAGCCGTCTGATCCAAGCGGGGTTCCTTCGTTGAAGCGCCGCGCCTCCTCCACCGTCAGATTCGATACGTGGCGTGCATCCAACCCTCTGCTTAATAAAGGGTAAATATCCCTTAGTCCCTTAGCTTTTTAGTTGTTAATATCTAGTCCTGTAAATATTTTAGAACTTTTGTTTTAGTTTGGTAAATTGCATAGAGGACCTTGTCATTTACGTTAATTGCACTTATACCCCTGTACGTTGTGGGACACGTGCTTCGACACATGATTTCTTGGGATAATTGCATGTATGGGCCTGATATTTTGAGGTGTTCGAGAATGAAAATATATTTTTAGTATTTGAAGATATACCCCTGTGAGTGCTTTATTTCCACATGTGCCGAATTTAGTGAGCTTTTTACATTTTCGCCCCTGGACTTTTAGTACGTGTTACTAATTAGTCCAGGGACTTAAGTTATTTGCAAATAGGTCCCTGAGTGCCCCAGACACGTGCCTCGCGCGTGTAAAGTTGGGAATTTTGCACCGAACCCCCCTGGATTTCCTTGCGTGTTACTTTTAGGCCTCCAAACATATTTTTATTGCAACTAGGTCCCTATGCACTGTGGGCGATTGGTTGCTTTAAATAAAATATCAATTCACATCCAAATTGAGTGAAAATTTGGTACGTGGCTCCTGCCACTGTGTAGAATTTTCACTAATTTTTGGGAAATTTTTAGAGCCTTTTTGTTATTTTTTAAAATTCAAAAACATCAATTTTCCTTACTGTCCAGATATAAAATTCACAAAAATATATTAAAACATCTTCAAAATTTACAAAAAAAAAAATTTGTTTGTCTTCCTGTGTTTGATTTTCTGACCAATTTTGGTCCTCTTTGGATTTATAAAACTTATAAAAATTAAAAAAGCCCTAAAAATCCATAAAAATTATAATAACTAATTGAAAACTCCAAAAATAATAAATCCAGTGCCTAATTTTTCCTTGTATTTCATACTCTACATGAAAAATTATCTTCAGGTTTTATTAGAGCCATTTTGTATTTTAATTTGGCCCTTGAAGCCTGACTGGACATTGACTTGCATTTTCTGTCTTGTTTCATTTTTATAAAATTCCCTAAAAATCAAAAAATTGTCAAAAATTCACCAAAAACATAAAAAAATTATAAAAAAACATAAAAATATTTTTGTTTGAATTTTTGGAATAATTTTGAGTGTTGAAATAATTGTGCGAAGTTGCTTGTTTCTCTTGTTTTCCTACTTTCTTTATTATTTAGAAATCCAAAAAAATATAAAAATATTAAAAACCCACCAAAAATAATTTTCTCTTGTTTGTTCTCATTTCTGACTACTTCGTAGGCCGCGAGACCATCATGTGCTCCTTGAGTTCGACCCTGGTCGCTATACCAGGTTAATCTAATAGCGAAACCACTACCTTGGGTTTTATCGTGTTTTAATTTTTATTTTGGTGGTCTGATCTTCTTCTTGTTGAGCACCCGAGCGGCTGAGGTCGCAACGACCTTAGCTCTACCTTTACCTTAGCTGCTCAGTGGTTTTTTTCGCTCATCAGCCCCTACCATTCTTGAGAATTACAAAAGAGCCCCCTTCAGCCGAGGCTCGTCGTGCCTTGGAAAAATAGCACCAGAACCACTACGGCTTTCTCACAAGTCCTACATGGAGTAATTTGAGGAAAAACTATTTATTTTATTGCATGTTAGTTCCCAAAATTTCATTTCATCATATCGTTCTCATTTGAACTCCATATTTGCGCATAATATGTCATTTTGAAGCTTGTTGAATGCTCTATCATTTTATATATCTTGTGGACAGACCAAAGACTTGTTAATGATCTGTTCATGCTTCAGTTGAAAGAGTTTTGAGTTCACATTTTGAGGATAATTATTTGATTTATCTCCTTATTGTCTACTTTATTATTCCTTAGGAGTAAATCACATTGGAGCTTGATTAAATTGGAAAATTCTTTGAGGATATCTGCAAGCTTAATTTGAGATACATTTGTGCATTCTATTTTAAGGATCTTGACCTAATTTTGCAGAAGCATTGGGGGAGTTTTAATTAAGTGAATTCCCTAATTTAGTTGTGTTTTAAAGTTCATTTTTTTATGATTAAATCACAGGAAAATTAAAACCCATCTCTACTCAAGAGATATTATTTCTCTAACAGATTGCATGGGATATTTAATGATGCTTTGATTTTCTTAAATCTATAGTTTGAAATTTAATGGAATATATTTCTGGGATTTAGAACATTAGGGTCTGTGATTATTTTGAGGATACTGATTAATATTGATGAGAGTAAACATCATACTCACAGATCATGTGGTCATAGTTATCCACTTATATTACACTGCATTGTATTTTCATTTTATACTCTGACACTAAGATTAACCTTGCGATTAATTATTTATTTAAATTAATTTAAAACCACACAAGTAGAAATCGTCAGTTCCCTATGTTCGACCTTGGAATAGTTACCAATTGATAAATTATCCCATAATATTTAAGAATTATGGTTTTTAACGAATCGCTTTCCACCTCCTATAGTATAATTAACGACCATTAAAGAGGTTGGATCCACGTTTATCAATGACTCACTCACCCTTGATAAGAGACTTGCAATTCTGTAATTTTTATCGATTTTATAATTGTTTTGATGGAGGAATATGTGTAACCTCCTACTTTGGTCCGAGTGGCTAGGCCATCAGTGAACTATGTGACTCGTCACATGCTTCACTCACCTAAGATGCATGGTATCTACCGATTCTCCATCGCTTGTAGTTTTGTTATATTTTTTCTTTTCACTGTGTTTTTCCTCTCGATGTTTTTATAGAGGAATTTCTTTCTATTTTTCCTTAGAAATATGTCCCACTATAAGAAGAACTCTGCTGAAATTTTCAGAGAAATATGTCCTGATATAAGGGGAAACTCTGTCAAAATTTTCCTAGAAGTATCAACCCGTATAAGGGGAAGCTCCGATGAAATTACGAGGAAAAATATGTTCTTTGTGTTCTTGGTACGTTCTTCGTATTCTTGATACAAAAGTGAAATTCGATCGTTTCAGGAGTCGTATATCACATTTTCTGAAAATGAATCACGATAAAGCATTGCATACGTGAGAGAGAGCTCAATTAGATACGAAATCATGTATTTTATTGTTGGATTTTTTATATGAGATCGTTGAAATTCCTAAATTTATGTTCTTAGCTATGAAGAACCCTAATTTGGCTATTTTTGAGAAACTATAATAAGCTGCTTTGTGATTCCCACTAAAATAATAGCTAAGCATCGAATCGATGCAGTGGTCCAGAAAGTTAGGATTTGCGAGTTAAAATAAGTATAAATATGAGTATATATACATAGAAATTAATATATATATATGTAAGTTTATACTCAGTGTTGATGAATAAGGAAATTAAAGGCTTAACAAAGGAACTACATCATGGGAATTGATGTATATTGAAATGGAACATGAAATGTATCATGTGTTATGTTTACATGACTAGGAGTAGAACTATAAGTCATGCATACAACCTGTATGTTTGTTGGAAGGAACTCGTATTGGCAGGGCCCTATCTAGGTGGTACACAACTGCCCTGTTACGATAATTGTGTGCACGAAATGAATGAATGATTTGCAATGCGTGGTATCGGGTATCAATATCTTTGGGTTGAATGACAGTATGATGTGATTGTGCCATGTGGAGTCACGCGGTGGAATGATTAGCGGTTGGATTACAATACACTTGAAATAGGCCGCTGGTAAAAAGATTAAGGTGAAAATAGTCTGTAGCTTTAAGCAACCGAGTCCTCGATGATAGTATGCATCTGTGTTGAATGGATGGTACGATCTAAGGACCCTAGATTACTAACAAAAGAGATATTGTCAAGGGTAGATTGAAGGATTGATTGAGGCGATGAGTGACGGTCTAAGCTCATCAAGTATCATTGCAATCCCCAATCCAGGAGTGTCCACAGCTTCGGGCATTCTATGAGGGGAGAGAACTAATCTCTGACATGGATTAGAATGGATAGGAACTAAAACAAAAATCGAATAAAGGAACAATTGTATAATTTAGCTTGTTGAACCTTTCAAATATCTTGTATGGTATATATTTCTTTTCTTCGTTATTAAGCACTGGCTCATTTCTTTTTTATATTGTCTGAAAATCCAACAAGCATTGAAGAGTTATCATAGGGACATCCAGCCAGCCGCAATAGCATCAGTCCATAAGGTAGTTGGCAATCTTTCTGTACATTTCCTTTTCAGATGATGTACATGTCAATGATTATGGTGGAACGATGTACCATGCAAACTTTATTTTGTGAATGGAGAAATGTAGAATGCTTCTTTCTTAGTATTTTAATTGTAATCTTTCTCTTAATGTTAGTTGTGATTGATGAATAAATTATTGATAAATAACCAGATCTACATATAGAAGGATCCGATGACCCGGAATCAGGATCGTGACAACAAGCCATAATTAGTGGTTATAAACAACTAATAGTATTTTAGTTAAAATTTGAAATCAAACTAACAAAGTTGGTAGAGAACGTAATACAAAGAGTGTACGTAAAAAAATGAAAGGACAGTGAAGATAAATAATTACAAACTCAATCCCAATCGCACCATTCATTGTATAAGACCATCATTAAAGTTGGCGGGATTGTCATTTATCCGACCGATTCGTGAAGCAAGAGTGCTAGAGCAATGTAATGTTTCACTGTAAATGAGCAAAAGTTCCTAATTTTTTATTTTTTTCCGTTCTTCGAAATCTTATTACCTATAATCCTTTTGTAAGTTTTATGTTTGATCTTATGTATGTACGTTTACTGCTACCACGTGTGATTGTGGTGCTCGTTAAATTTCACAAAGATCATGTCATGTCATCACTTCTAAATCTTATTTGAAAGCATTTCTTGCAACCCGTATGAACTAATCCAAATCTTTTATCTTTTCTCTCAAACTCATATTCTTCAGTAACTTCGCTTTCTTTCATTATTTGATATTGAGTTTACTTCTCTTCATAAAATAAAACTATTAAAAATCACAAACTTTTCCTTTTTTTGTCACTTCCATCTTTTATACTATTTTTTTACATTAAACCTAGTGATCATTGCATACGTTTCATAAAATTGCGTGTTTGATAAATTGATCCTAACACCTTAACATAGTCCCGCATCGGAAACTCGTGAATTGTGAGAGTGTGTTATAAGCGATGGGGATTATTACTTGACAATTTGTTTTTAAGCATTTTGGGTTGTTGTCAACTGGTTCAATTGTGTCCAAACCTAACAAGTTGTCAAGGTTAGCTCTCCTAAATGACAGTTTAGAGACCTAAGCATGGGTCGTTAGAAATGACATTAGAGTGGGTTCCCATTGATGGTGGAAAGTAGGGATGAAAACAATCGGATACAGATACGAATATATGTATAATCATATCCTTATCCATTTTAAAACACGAATACGAATATTAATAAATGTAAAAAATGTATTACCATATCCTTAAAAACGAATACGAATCATATATGGATAATAACACAACTTTTTAATAGAATAACTAAAATATACATGTTTAGGATGATTTACACATAAAATAGATATACCAGATATAGTAATTTCATAACAATTATATCAATAATGGTGAATGCAATCATATAATGTTGTTATGCACATTTACAAATAAATCAATTATTATATTTATGTACGGAAACGAATATACGAATATGAATGCAAATATTGACGAATGTCAAAGTGATATCCATATCCGCATCAATTTAAAACAGATATGAATACTAATGTCAAAATATGTATAAATTGAATACGATAGCGGATCGGATACGAATATATTCACATTCATTTTCATCCCTAGTGGAAAGTGATATTCTAGGGGATCTAAGCCTAGAGTGTGCGGGCATCACTATCACTGGGAATAAGGGATAGGTCGTATGGCAACGAGAACGTTGCGAATATAACTGGGGAGGTTGTAAGTTGTAATACCTCAACATAATCCAGCATTGCAAACTCTGGAAGTGTGAGAGTTGGTTATATGTGGTGGGTATTAGTACTTGACAACTTGAGCTTAATTATTTTCGAGTAGTTGTCACTTGTCAATGGGTCCAGCTTGATCCGAACCCTACAAGTTGCCAGTGCCGATTTTTCTTTATAATGTTCTGAGGAGCTAAGCTTGAATTATACATTTCCAAATATCATTCCTATTTCAAGAATCTACAAGGTATTTGTTACGAACCTCTATCAGGTGTGACACAGCTCCATGTCATTCCTATTCAATATCGCTAAATTTACTTCTAAGTTATCCATGCACAATGCAAAAAAGATAAATAATGCATTCTTTATATTTACGAATTATAATACTTCTTTGTTATCCACAATCACATCTCTCAAAAGTCAGCAATATTTTTGTATCGTACCACATGCAAATGCAAAGGCTTTCATATTGCAATTGATATCTCCATTACATATTCCACGATAACAAGCATTTTCCAATGGAGATTCTTCTTCCAGTTTTGCTCTCAAGAGAAAACAATGCAGCATCTTTACATTAATCGGATGATCGATTTGTTGTAACAGTTAAAACATTAAGCATACGTAGGTAACAAAGATTAATTAGTATTGTTACTATATGGAGTCATTAGTTGTTATCTAGATCGTCTTATTGCGCTCTTATATGTATCGGGTCGGTGGGCTCATAGATTTCGACTAAGGTCGGTCCAAGCTCGATCTATTTATTTAGTACGTTAAATATAGGATCCTACTAGATCCTCTATGAATTGAGCTGGGCTTCAGGTTGGGCTCATGGACTGCATTGAGTTGATCTAGATCAATGCTCATCCCTACCTCAGGGAAGGCTAGGGACAGACTAAGAATCCAATTTCACGTCGATCATTTGCGAGTAGATGTTTGCCATAGCACTGCTCTCCATTGGATGAAGATTCGATGGCCTAGATCTCCCTAATTTTAGGATAGTGAATCGTTCATTATTATGTCACAATGTCATACATCCGATTTCCCAAATATTGATATATTATTTGCAAGTATACAATATTGTTTGTCCATTTCATTTTCTGAGGTATCAAATGGGCATGGAAATACGTAAAACAAAACTCTTGAATGAAAATTGAAAAGAGATGTAGTTCATTGCTATACTCTGAATTCTCCCATATACCACCCAAGGAAAATCGTGAATTGGACCCAAAATGAACAAGCTGGTGTGAGCTTATTCATGCGTTTTCTTCGAATAGGAATCCATTTTTTGAAATATATTGCCTGTTGTGCTTTGCATTGTGCTTGTTACTCAAAAGGATATATAAACTAGATGAAACCTGTATTTCCATAAACTTTTCACTGGGGAAGGAAATAAAGAGATTACTTTGGGAGATCTCGCTGGTAATGAATATTACCTGAATCATGCAAGCTATATACAAATAGAAAGGAAGGAAGTAGATGGGGCTTTAAAGGTTATGAAACCTGGGAAAGGGGTACAACCTCATGATATTCTTATAGAAGTTTGGAAAGTTCTAGGTGAACGGGGTTTGACTTGGCTCGTAAATTTATTCAATGTTATTTAGCGAAGTAAGAAAATACCTGAAGAATGGAGGGGAAGTATTGCAGTATCTCTTTATAAGAATAAATGAGACATTCAAAATTGTTCAAATTATAGAGGTATCACACTACAAAAAAAGATACGATTAGCATGTACATGTTGGCTCGTAATGTGCACGCCACATGCATGCCCTTAAAGTGGGCGAGCGCATGTGCTCGCTCCATGTGTGTTCATTGATAAAAGAGTCGTCAGGACAGGTGGGCGAGCACAAGCGAATGCTATGTTCTCATACGCTTATGGGCGTGCACATACGTGGTCGCTAACACCCGTAAATAATATGACGATCAAATCCAGAGCTCTTGGCGAGCACATGTGATCGCCAAGACTAAAGTGCTGAAAAAATATAGGTTCAACGGGGTTTAGACCCCCCATCTAACTTGTATAACCTGCCAAGAAACCACTGCATGTGCTTATTAGAGTCGAGAAGAGTATCGTTGATATGTGAGCCCGCCAACTAATTTAACTAAGTTTAAGTTAATATTAACTTAACTTACAAACTAAACATTTAAGTTAGTATGAAATTCAGTATATATGTAAACACATTATATTTAAGAGCTAAATACTACAAATATATATTCGAAAGATTCTACAATTACAAGTACAATTAATTATACTATCAAAGTTCATACAAATGAAAAGACTTGCTAAAAAAATCTATAACAGAACAAGACAAAAGCCATCAATCATTTATTTTTCGATCTAAAATTTTTGAAATTAAACTCTGCCTTGCTTTCTTTTTCTCCTTCTCCTTATCCTTGAACCTGGCATACGTGTGTGCCTCTTCTTCTGGATCATTCTCCTCCTCCTCTTTGTCATCCGATTCAATCTCCTCATGTTGAGATGCACGTCTTTGTGACCTATATTATGGAAGATATATATATATATATATATACACGCATTTGAAGATATATAAATATGAAATTATTATTCATTCTAAGTAGAATACTTATATGTACGCCGTGAAATCTTCTCGGAGCTTTGTCACCTGCTCCACCATCATTGCCATCTGGGACTCCATCTGCAATGATGATTGCGACGACTGTGACCGTGTATACGACGGGTGGGTATAAGTAGAATACGAATGATGATGTTCCTCCACATAGTATGGAGGAAGAACAACAAGCGTCTGCTTCTTGTTCGTCACAACATCCCTCTCTTCCAACACCTTATAAAATTTTGATAGTTTAATATGCATTTATATATAAAAAATGAATATAGTAAAATAATATTCATCTATACATGCTTTTAAATTTCTTTATCAAATGGTGGTTGCTCCCTATTAGGATATCGCCCCATTTTTCTGCAGATAGTGCCAAATAACGATCCTAAAATACAAATTAAAAAGGAGAAGAATAAATTATAATATATCTTTCAAATTATAAATAAATAAAAAGACTAACCAACAATTCTCCTGGAGTAGACCATTGAGACTCTCCTTCTTTCCCACTCATGTGGGACCTAGACTACCACTCCTGAAATGAGATTCTCTTTCCAACCTAATTGTCTGAAAATTAAATATAGAATATAATAACAAAATGGTACTATACTAAGTTAGATTTGAAAAACTAAATTTTAAATTAAATTTTTAGCTCCGTTTTAATTTGATTGTGGCTTTTAGATCTACTTGTCGATTTAGTCTTTTATTTTTGACGGTCTGTCCTTCCCGCCGTTGATCACCTTCCAAACTCAGCGTCTGCAGCGAATACATCACAAAAACTCACCCATATATAAGGAATATATTATGAATATTAATTATTTTACAAATTACATTATAAATTATTGAAGTAATACAATACGTATCCTCCGTGCACCATATTAGTGGGAACTTCTTCATCTCCTCAAAATTTATCTCCACCAAATGAATAAAGGCTCGACGATAAGACTCCTTCCCCAGACCCGGAACTAGGCGATATGTACTCTGATTTTTTTGCAAAATATCAGAAGAAAACATGGCAAAAAATTTCAAATACATCACTTAAAAATTATTCTTACTAGAAACATCTCAAACAATCTCTCTTACTCGGTAGGAGGAATGTGACACCAATGAAATTGCATGCTAGTCAAGTGTGTCTTGATTATGTTGGTTATTTCCTTTGTCACCTGTTGCTATTTAAAAAATCCCTACATATTTTTTTAAAATTTATAAATAATATACACTCTATTTTTTGGTAAATTTAAAAGGATAAAATTTATTTAAATCGTACCTCCCATCTGCAGTAACCTCCAATAAAGGGTAGGACTCTGAAGTTTATCCAGCTCCAGTAAATAAAGGTACGGAGGTGCTCGAACGTCCAGAGAAAGGAGAATCATAATCCATCGAGGTTCGTGCAGGTATCGGGATAGGGATCGGGCATGCAACAAGAGAGGCTGAGGTAGATTTCTCTCCATAGGCACCTCCATAAAACGGAGGAGGAGGATAACCGAGGGACTCGTAGTAGGCTATGACCCGTCAAACCTCGTCAAACTATGACTCTAAAGCAACATCCAGGGTCGGATGCCTACTAGAAGAAGGTGTGTCTAAGGAGGATAGACGATTGGATCGTGAGATCCATGAGAGTCGTTACGTCCAAAACATGCCATGACTGTAATGATGATGTAATAGTTAATTATAAAGTTATTAATGAATATTTTTGCTAATTCCAGTGTTAATCTTCATCATGCAATTTTGTTGGATTATAGCATATTTCTTCGATTTCTGAGTTATCTGAATTATCATTTGTGAAGTCTGAATCATCTTGTAGGTCAACACGTAATACCTCATCATCAGCCAATCGAATCGATTCGATGATTGGGACTTCTTCTCTTACGTTTATTCACTCATGAGTCGGTGTGAATGCTTCATCTATATCATCTTCATGATGAGTGTATTCATTAGAAATATAGCCTCGAGAATTTATCTTCACGAGACTTAAAGTTTCAATGCTCTTTCTCTTCTTTGACACTTGTGGGAGGTAACAAACTTGGTCTGCTTGAGAAGCTAGAATGAAGGGTTCAAATCTGCGTATTTATTTTCTTGGTATCACATCGACAATGTTTTTTCTCTTATCTAGCACTATGCCTCCATTGGGTTCATACCAATCACACAGAAAGAGAACTACTTTACGGAAGCCTGAAATACTATATTCTACTTCTAGTATCTCCTATAATATTACATAATAATTCATATGATCTTCCTCATAATAAGATCCACGAACCATCACTCCGTGATTCTGAGTTGTTAAATATTTACCCGAATTGAAGGTATGAAAATGATAACCATTACTACAACAAGAGTTGTAAGACCGAACCTTCTCCAAAATATTTTAAAATATCTGTATGATAATCATCACCATCTAATTGTTTTGTTCGATTTTTAAACCAAGCTGAAAATTGATTCTTATAGATGCTCAGAACTTCGTCATCTGAATACATAGAATTTTCTACGACAATTTTCCTTATAAATTCCCTAAAATATGTAAAAGAAATATTAGTATTACGTGGAAGGGGATTTGCATATGTATATAAAGTAATACATATTCATACTGAACATATGTTATTATTTCCTCGCAATTGTCTAATACGTATAACTCTGCAGTATCTTTCTCTTGTTTCGATAAGAAACGTTCTGTTGCCTTTCCTATGAGCTGAGCGGATTGACGAAATACATAAACATAAGGTTCCTCCTCTGAGTAAATTATCCCATTCCTCCTAAATCTATTGTAGATTGTCTCCACGTCTTCCTGAAGATACCTAACACAGAATATTGTGACTTCCGCATAAATATACTGCGAATTTATTGATCCTTCAACATTACTTTTATTTCGGACTTTTCTGTTGAGAAAGAACATGAACCTATGTAAAACATATGAAGAAAACCTAAACCAAACCCATCGTTGACCTAAACCTATCATACTTACTCTATAAGATGAGAAGAGAAGTGTGATAATTATGTTATCACTTGAGCCCATCCATAACGATTCAAACTTACTAAAAGACGATCGTTGTCACATGATTGCTTATTTCTGAGGAAAATTCAGCAGCATAACCCTGCACCTCTCCCGTATATCTCAAAAATCAAGCGCAATCAGCTTTCAATATAATCATCGTGGTGATTATTTCGATAGTAAATTATGATTGATTTAGTATATTGATGAATCTAAGTTTCATCATCTTTATTCTATCATTTTGGCCTTAAAAACCCTAGTAAATGCGTGTAAATAGGCTTAATTTAGGCATTTTAGCATACATGCATCATTGTGTAAATAGTGTATAAAATGCGGTTATTAAAGCTAAAATTATAGAATAAAGAAAAGAAAAGAAAAAAAATAAAATATTGTAAATATTATGACCTGAAACCCCGAGACCTAGGCATCTCGATGACTAGGTCGACAAGGAATAAAGTAGGGGGAGATAAGGGCCAAAAATATAATAAAAATACCTTTTTTATATAATTCATTCTCTATTCATTTTGGGACCTATTTTTAGTTCCACTTTTTATACATCAAATAAAGAAACTTTGTACATAAAAGTTGTAGATAATTAAATAAAGAAAAATACAAAATTGATTTCATTCAAAAATAATGTACAGATAAAAAGTTATGGTCTGAATAAGAATCTAGAATCCCAACTTCCCAGACCCGTATCTCAAAAATAAAAACTCCAAATGCATCAAATTCACCTTTAATTGTATATAATTTAAAATAAGCTATTTAATGGTGGTGGTTTCGTATTTGGAGGAGGTACGGTTTGAAAGTTGAGTTTTGGACCCATATTGCATACTTGTACAGATTAAAATATTCAATTTATTTATTATTCATTATTTTTATAATTTCTTATTTTTATAATTATGTAAATATTACTTATAATATATATTTATATTAAAATCAGAATCAAAATACAAAATAAAACACAAAATAAAATACATGTATATATAATACATAGGTATAATACCTATATACATTACTATATTATTAATACTTCTATTTTATTAAATATCCAAAACACCCTTAGAAAAATAAAATAAAAATATATTTAAGTGTATAAAAATATTATATTAATTTATAAAATAATAAACCAAAATAAATAAATTTAATTCAAAAAATAAAAATAAAACAATAAAATATATAGGTAAAGATACTTATAAAGGGTATAAAAGGTAACTTGTAAATTTTTACCTCATAAAATAATTAAAAATCACCATAAAATAATTTATAAAATAATAAACATTTTTTAATACCAAAAAATAATAAAATGATTTATTATTTTAAATTGAATTAACAAATATTTTCCAGGAGGTTTTTCCTGGTTGGTCCACGTGGATCAACCAGGGCGCAGTGGCAGTTGACCTCGGTCAACTGCACTCCCACCCCCTACGCCCGGTCAGAATGGTTTTTGGCCCCATTTCTCGGAATTTTCCAGCTCGCATAGTTCACAATATGACCCCGGTCCCTTCTTCACTTTTTCTCCCCATATATCCACCATACACGCCCATCTTTTGTATCGGGGATTGGATCGATGATTCGCTTGATACACCTCGATCTTCATGTCGTCTCACCCACTCTCTGACCTGTCCCCTGCTGCTGTGTCAGAGTTGAGTTTTTGGATGTTTTCATCCTTTTTTCTAGGTCGCGTCTTTCACCATTTTATGTTAATGTCTTCACGACTTTTTGTCCTCGAGGATCGCTCTTACACGCCAAGCCTTCATCTCGAGGATTGGGGGATCTATTCGTGAGATCCACCTCAATCTTTGAGCCCCATCGGCCATCTTTTAAAAAAAACCCCTCTGCTGTTGTCTGAACATCTTTCTCGCCTTGTTTCTCCTAATTTTGGGGCTCGCACCTTTCATTTTTTGGCGTCGACTTCTTCTTGGATTTTTCTCCTTGTACATCTGGGATATACGCCAGGTGCTTGGATTTTCCAAGATTTCCCTCGTTCGCCCATGATCATTCATTGAAGGGCACGCCATCACCACTTGTACATAAACCACCTCCATTATTCCCTCTCGTTTTTGAACTCCTTTTGCCCCTTCTTCCTCCCTTCTTTCATGTGCTGAGGTTAGAGGGAGGTGACAGCAACCTCACCTCACCGTTAGGAGGAGCGGAGGAGCAGCGCGGAGATGTATCCACCCCCATCTCCGGCCCTTGACCGTGAGGTTTATCTCTTGGTTCTTCCCAGCCAATCGAGGTCATCTTTGCTTGTTTTTCTTTGTTTTCCTTTGCTGTAGACAAGCTGTAGTGTAACCTTTTATTTCATGTACTCGTCGGCTTGATTTGTGCTCCATTCATCATCCACTTCCCCCTCACCGGAGCTTGCTCCGGCGAGCTCCATTTTCGCCACCTACTCCCCCAATCATCCGTGCTAGCCCTGGGAACCATCTTCTGTCCAGTCTTGTGTTTCTTCTGCATGTCCCAAGGCCGAAGGACCCCATCTGGGGTTGTTTTTGCCGACGCCAAAACCTCCTGGAGCCACCCTCCTTCGCCGACGACGCGGCGACGCTCCGGCTTCTCCTTCGCCATTTTGAGGCCGCCATCCAATTGAGGAGGCTCCCAGGAGGCTTGTGGTGCCATCGGAGGGGATGATGCTACTTTGAGCACCGAGATTCTGCCTCTCCAAAGTCAATCGGGCCGCGTTCTACGGCCGTTCTTCCTCCGTGCTCCAGGACCGCTCGATCTCCCTTGTTCTTGAAGAGCTACAGTAACCGTCGGATGCGCCCTTAGCTTTGGGTATTTTGCTAATACACCCTGAGCAATTTTGTATTTACTTGTAAATACCAAAACTTTCATCGGCATTTTAAACTTTTGTAAAATTTGCAAGTTGTCCCCTGAATTTCTGTCTAATTACATATATGCCCTTGCTAGTAGTGTAGTTTCTTAATGTTGTCTCTATTTATTACATGCATCTATA
This sequence comes from Ottelia alismoides, assembly GCA_037367405.1. Lineage (NCBI taxonomy): Eukaryota > Viridiplantae > Streptophyta > Magnoliopsida > Alismatales > Hydrocharitaceae > Ottelia > Ottelia alismoides. The sequence goes on from JAZKJV010006015.1 coordinate 1,405,078, forward strand.
AAATTCCAAAAATCACCAAAAAATCGTCATAAGCTCCTTGACGTCATATTTTTATTTTTCATTTTTATTGCATTTATTATTTATAAAAATTCAAAAACACTCATTTTTAGCACTGTTTGCATTAGAAAATACATAAAAATGATAAAAAAACCTCAGAAAATTCCCAAAAAAATATATATCGTCTATTTTAGTGTCGTTTAACTTCAATCTAAAAATCATAAAAAATATAAAATAAAACTCCTAAAAATATTAAAACTCTAAAAACATTCCAAAAAATATTAAAAATCCATAAAAAAATCCTAAAAATAGAAACTTTATTTTCTAGATTTTCTTTGTTCTGTTATCTTTTTTCTAAAATTAATTTGGAGAATTTTTGTTACTGTTTTCTATTTTATATCTCCATTTTAATTTCGGCCAGCCCTTTTATTCACTGTTTTTCGTATTTTTGAATTTAAAAATAATAAAAAATTCATAAAAGTCTAGAAAAATCACAAAAATATTATAAAATTATAAAAAGCCCAAAAATATTTTATTTTCTGAATTTTGATTATTTTGATTTATTTTTATAAATACCTTAACCCTCTCTTTCCTTATTGTGTATATATAATTTATTTTATCTTTTTATTCAAAAAGAAAATAAAAAATATATAAAGTATAAAAAGAAAATATAAAATCAATAAATTAAAAATCAAAATACAAAAATATAAAATTAAAAATTAAATAAAAAATATAAAATTAAAAACCCAAAAAAATATAGCATTGATAAACAAATATTCAGTTTCACATTTTGAGCATTTTACCCCGTTCTACCTGTCTGCTCCCTGTGTTCGACCTCTACACATACTTGCACCTATACACATCTTTGTTGTAGAGTTGTAATTAATTTTAACTCCACATTCACCTTCATTTCTCTATTTGATTGTCGTAGGTTAATTGTTGTTTGAATTGGGATTTCTCGCGGGTCACCTCAGCGACATTGTGATCCCGCCTTGTGTGGATTACTTTAGACCCATGAAAAAATGTGTTCAACAAATGGCGCCATTGTTGCGGAGCAACAACGCGTAGTTCGGGGTTCTGCTTGTGTTTCTGATTATTTGCCTATTTTTTACCACATTTATTTGCTCATTTATTTGATATATATTGTTGAGTTGTCTAACCCCCTCTTTTGTTGATTTCGTGCGAGGAACCACGGATCGAGGGAGGCGCTCCACCATAGGCGCCTGTGCACCCACGTGAAGCCGGCATCTGCCAGCCTAGCACCAAAGGAGATGAAGAGGATTTTTGAAGACCGAGCTCCACCTTAGTTGTAGCATTTACTTCCTGCATTTATTTGCGTAATTTTTTAGTGTGAGAGAGAGACTTTATTATTGTAATAATACAGGTACCCCCGAACTTTGGACTCTTGAGCCCAATTTCCAAGTGATTGTTCACTTGGGGTCTCACCGCGGATTTTTCGGTTTTCATCGCATTTTTTCCTTTTGTTTTCCGGTTTTGTTTTCTTTATTTTGTGTGATTAAGCCCTTAGCTTTAGGATTGCTTGCGATAGACTAAGGCCAAATACTTAATATCTCGCATGTACCTATAGTGCGCTTTAGACTTAGTTCAAATCTTTTAATAGTCGGTTCATCATCTTCTAGCCTACGTGTCGCGAGCCCACCCTGTCAAGCGCTGCTCCTAAACTCGATGTGTCGAGAAGAGGAGGGGTGAGCCTAGACCGGACTCCTGGATTGAAGATCGGTGACCGACTTGTGGTGCTTCACGCTAATAGCAATTTCTGAACTTAGGGCGATTTCATCGGCTTTGCATTTGCATATAGATAGGTTTCAATTCTGTTGAGCATCTTTGCATGTAGAGTGCTGGAGGCAAGGTGAGCATTTCTCTTTAGCATACATCATTGATTTACTGCTTGCATTGCTTTTCCGACTCTCTACCTCTGATTTTGCCAACCTAGGTGCTAAGTAAAATTGACTCCTCGATAGGCTCGTGCATTCTCATCAAAAATCCAAAAAAAGTGATAATCAAATAAAATTGGGACTGCTAATACTACTTGACCCTAAAATCAACCAAAAAGAAAATCTTTTCTTGGGGCGAGTAATCCCCTCATTGTCTTTGCTTTTACTTGCTCGCGCACACACTAAGGTTAGTGCCCAAATCCTATTCAGCCCCCTTAGTGTTTGTGCAATTTTTGGACTTCTCACCTAACTCTAAAATAGACAAGATAAAAAGACCGACTTTTCGGTCTCTACCGAGTTGAGTAGGTGAATTGAGGGTTTGATTTGTGTGCCTTGTTTCTCACTCTCTTGACTTGACCATCGTGCTCTCCCGACTATCATTATTCTCTTGTTTTGAGATGGACCCCTGGAGCGTCTCTTATCCGGACTTTGCGGATCCTTCGTTCACTCCAGCCGGTCCACCTCCTTTTTTTCAGGAGGACTTTGCTCCTGACTTTTGTACATATGCGCCTCAGCCGCAGTATCAAGACTCGGACTTCTACCCACACCCACCTCCACCTCCGTATTTTCCACCTTCACATCCACCCGAGACTGACCTGTCGGAGTCACCTTTCATGGAGTCCACCCTTGAGCACTTGACCCAAATGATGGATCATATGAGACAGAGGATTGACGACCTCACTAGCCTTAATAAGAGCGACCACGATATTCCACCATTTGATGATATGGGTTCACTCGAGGATTTCCATGGGAGCTTGAAATCGCCCAAAATACAAAAAATGAGAAAATTTTAAAAACACAAAAAGAGTTCGGGAGCCACTTGGTTGATTCAGACTGTGAGGAGAGTGCCCATCTGTCAGACCCTTTGACCACACATCCATTCACACACTGTCCCACCTTTGACCCCGAGGATGCCGCTGTACAGACTTCTCTTGGCATGCCTCGTGTAGATGTTGATTCCGACTTCCTCCCTTGTATGGAGGAAGTCCAAAAATTCAAAAAATGTTGACTAAACCCGAAGTGGTGGCTACTATTCATGAGATCATCCGTGCCCCACTTCAGCAGGCCATGACTGATTTATCTACTCCTCTTCCCAAGAAGAGAAAGCGGAGGAGCAGATCTGAGCGTCATATCTTGACCATGGCCACTGCCCACGCCATCACACACCGTCCCATTCCTAAGAAGAGGAACATTGCCACATCTTTCATTAGCTGCACCATCTCTGACCACACATGTGATCACACTCTCCTAGACGGCGGTGCTTCGCTTAGCGTATTACCCTTCTCGCTGGTACAGTCTCTTCACTTAGGGCCTCTCAAGAAGACCAGGATGATCGTTCAGTTTGCTGATGGATCAATTAAGAGGCCGAAGGGTATCCTGGAAAACGCCGTCATTTCGATTCAGGGCACGAGCTACAATGTTGATTTTGTCGTATTGCCCATGGAGACCTCCACAGGGGAGCACTCTCCAATCATCCTGGGACGACCATGCCTCGCCTCTGCGAGGGTCGTTATTGACGGATCAGGAGAGATTCACTTCCGTCCTGTTGACGAAAGCGAAGTGTTGATCACCACACCCACTGCTGACCAGAGACCTGCACCTGATGTGACTACACCTATTGTGGTTGACCCTAAGGACCATGACCTTGATGAGACTATCAGAGAATTTTGTTGCTTACTGGATTCCACAGAGACACAAGAATTCCTCTCCCAGGAGGAAGACTTGGAAAGCATGGACCACAAAGTTCCTTCTTCTGGGACTTGGCGTTGTGTTGATGACATCCGCGGGATTTACACGATCGATACCATTGAGCGGAGGGCAGAGTTAGAGACTAGACAGGATGAACATGACTTGACTACTTTCACTGATGAGTCTGCTCCTGTTCACGCAGAGACAAATGAGACAAAGGCCGAATTTGATTTGATAGCTTTTATTCGGGAATTCGGTCCTTTTGATGAGAAAGATGATCTGGTCGAGATTATTGAGGACGAACAGAGTTCGACTACTTCCACTGATGAGTTCGTTCCTTGTGGTCTTGACCTAGACGAGACCTCGCAGGACGACACAGAGTACACTTCTTCCGATGAGGATGAGTTCGTCCCTTTCCACTTTGATATCAACGAGATTCCCAAGGCCAGACCTGACCATACTTCTTCCACTACCCCGTCTGTGCCTCCACACCATAGGGCCACTGAGAAACATCACCCTGTCGACCCTAATCGTTTGCATCATCTGAGGACCCCGATGTAGACCTGCACCACACTAGATCTATTCCTCAACGGTCCCGCAAGAAGGTTCGCTTTCAACCTTCTTGATCTCGTGTATATCCACCTCTGTTGTACATTCTCTTTTGTTCATCTATGTTCTCTCTACCGTATTGCTCATCCACCCATTCTCGTGTTTGCCTTGCTTAGGACATACTTTGTCAAAAGTATAGGGGGTGGACGAGCTGAGTGTTCATTCATTGTTCCGTCTGATCACTCCTGTTGTTGCCTATACTTAGGGCTTCTTTTATCCTAAGTATAGGGGGAGTGATGCGTACATTCTTCTCTATCTACTTCTATCTTCTGATCTCTTTCCTTCTTTTCTTCTTTTCCTCTTCTATCTTCCTTATCTACAGAAAAGATGTCGCCCCTTTTTGTCAGTCTTCTATACTTAGGACGTACTTTATTCTAAGTATAGGGGGGTGTACACCCCGAGTGCTTCTATTCTTTGATCCTCTCCATTGTCTCCTCTTCTTGTCTATACTTAGGGATATCTTACCCTAAGTATAGGGGGAGACAGTCCGAGTACGATCTGTTCATTCCCACCCTTGACCCTCCCTGCTTTGTGCACAGTCTGCTATACTTAGGAGTATTTGATCCTAAGTATAGGGGGGACGGTCGACTTCTCATTCGTTTGTTCATTCGTCTCTTATTCATTTATTCTTTAGACTTTTCTATACTCAGTACAAGTTGTGTCTTCTTTTTCTCTCTGATCTATGAGGACATAGCTCAAGCTAAGTATACGGGGGTCGTATATACTATGTATATACTTTAGCCATAACTCATACTTTCGTATTTTCTTAATAATTATGGCTAATTATTCTTATAAATTCATTAAAAAAACACTTAATAAAAAGATGTGATTATTCCTCAAATACTTTTTATATTTACTGACTAATAAATCAGGTGAAAATATTTTTTGCAAAATGTTGGAAAAATAGTTTGAAAATCTTTGTGAAAAATCTTTTGAAAACTATTTGGAAAACGTTTTGTTACATGTTTTCAACCTTTGTAAAAATATTTTGATTGATAAAATTATTTTCTTTATGTGAAATAAAATATTTGAAAAATGATTTGCAAATGGTTTAAAAAATGATTGCAAAAATGTGTGAAAAATCTATATATACTGTTTGGAAAACCTTTGCAAAATGATTTTCAAATGTGTGTACATGTTTGTAAAAACTGTTTGAAAAACTATTTTGGACTATAATTTTCAAATTGTTTGAAAAACCTGTGTCAAATAAGTTTGAGGAATACATACATCTCACCAAAATTCACTATATATGTATTTATAAACTTGACCACTTACCCTTGTAAATTCTTAAAACCCACTTCTTGTAAATATAAAATGCATCCCCGTGTAAATATTTGTACCTAGCTTTTAGCCAAAATCTTTTGTTTTCAAAAATCCCAAAAATATTTGCAAAATTAAAATACCAAAAGCATTTGAAAAATCTTTTTGAAAATCTAAAAAATTGCATATGCATCATCTTTTCAAAATTCCATAAAAAGTTCAAAACCTTTGAAAATTGCACCACAAAAATATTTTCTGCATTTGCATAGCATGAGCATTTTTCGGATTGAGTTTGATTGTTGAACGAGTTTAAGTAAAATCCGAAGATTGGAGCTTGGTTAGACCTTAAAATCTACCTAATTAACAGGAACCTTATAGGAGTTGGAATTGAGGTACTTCAGGTCTAGTTAACTTAATTCTTTGAGGATCACGAGACTTGGTTCAATGGATTCTTGACTGCCTAAGTAGAGTATTTCGAAGTACACGCACGACTCTTGTTGATAATGACCTAACTTGGACACCTGCACCTTTCACTTGGCTCAACTCAGTTGGAGTGGTGAGGGGGTTGGATTTGCTAGTATGAGACACACACAGGTGGAAACACTTGTCCTCCTCTAGGGAGGGAAGTGCACCCCAACCCGTCCAGTGATGATGAGTTTCGAGGATAGGAGATCGTGGATTGCAATAAAGCTTCAAAAGAAGGATAGTCTACTTGCTCAAGAGGAAAAACTCCCTATGTAAATGTTGTTGTATATAGTATTCAAAAAAAATGCAAAAGCAAAAACTCCAAAAAAGTGGACAGGCCTGTACAAAAAATAAAAATGTCTGCCGGAGTGTACATATTTGTATAGTCAAATAATCAAGCTTGAACTTCGAAGTCAAATCATGTGGGCCTGCAGCTGGATGACTTGACTACACTGGTCTTGCATCCTAGGATAGGTAGCTATACTGGCTACCGTCCATTCTTCTCTTCACCCCCTCCTCTTGGGCCGGTTGCCACTTGAACTTAGAAGGGAATACCCTGCTCCTTGAGGGATGAGTTGTTGGATTGGGGAAACATTGGGTTGTCATATTGGAGAAGTCAGTCTCTTTGTCATTTCAGTTGGAGAGAGCCACCATCACTTACATTGTACGAGTCAGATTCATAGTCGTAAGGGTTTGCGTATGAGTTGAAATATTTCTGACCTGGCTATTGAGGAGACTTGAGCAGAGTTTTGGGATTCTCAAGGGCTGTTGGATTTCAAATCTGATTCTCATTAAGGTTCCGTCCGCACTAAAACTTCAAAGGTCCTGCTTGAGCTCCAAACTTTGATTTTGTGAAGACAAGTTTGATAATCAAATTTAATCCACTTTCTTCTTTTTCTTCTCTTTATTTCTTTTTCTGCACTTATTGCATAAGTGTTTTCTAGGGACTAGCAAAGGCAAGTATAAGGGGATGATGAACCTACATTTCATCATCTTTATTCTATCATTTTGGCCTTAAAAACCCTAGTAAATGCGTGTAAATAGGCTTAATTTAGGCATTTTAGCATCCATGCATCATTGTGTAAATAGTGTATAAAATGTGATTTTTAAAGCCAAAATTATAGAATAAAGAAAAGAAAAGAAAAAGAATAAAATATTGTAAATATTTTATGACCCGAAACCCCGAGACCTAGGCATCTTCATGACTAGGTCGACAAGGAATAAAGTAGGAGGAGATAAGGGCCAAAAATATAATAAAAATACCTTTTATTCAATTCATTCTTTATTCATTTTGGGACCTATTTTTGGTTCCAGTTATTATACATCAAATAAAGAAACTTTGTACATGAAACTTGTAGATAATTAAATAAAGAAAAATACAAAATTGATTTCATTTAAAAATAATATATAGATAAAAAGTTATGGTCTGAATAAGAATCCAGAATCCCAACTTCCCAGACCCGTATCTCGCAAATAAAAACTCCAAATGCATCAAACTCGCTTTAATTGTATATAATTTAAAATAATCTATTTAATGGCGGTGGTTTCGCATTTGGTGGAGCTACAGTTTGAAAGTTGAATTTTGAACCCATATTGTATACTTGTACAGATTAAAATATTCAATTTATTTATTATTCATTATTTTATAATTTCTTATTTTTATAATTATGTAAATATTACTTATAATATATATTTATATTAAAATCAGAATAAAAATACAAAATAAAACACAAAATAAAATACTTGTATATATAATACATAGGTATAATACCTATATACATACCTATATTATTAATAATTCTATTTTATTAAATATCCAAAACAGCTCAGGAAAATAAAATAAAAATACATTTAAGTGTACAAAAATATTATATTAATTTATAAAATAATAAACCAAAATAAATAAATTTAATTCACAAATAAAAAATAAAACAATAAAATATATAGGTAAAGATACCTATAAAGGGTATAAAAGATAACTTGTAAATTTATACCTCATAAAAATAATTAAAAATCACCATAAAATAATTTATAAAATAATAAACATTGTTTTATTTAATAACCAAAAAAATAAAAAAATCATTTATTATTTTAAATTGAATTAACAAATATTTTCCAAGAGGTTTTTCCTGGTTGGTCCACATGGACCAACCAGGGCGCAGTGGCAGTTGACCTCGGTCAACCGCACTGCCACCCCCTGCGCCCGGTTAGAATGGGTTTTGGCCCCATTTCTCAGAATTTTCCAGCTTGCATCGTTCACAATTTTACCCCGGTCCCTTCTTCACTTTTTCTCCCCATATATCCACCATACACGCCCATCTTTTGTATCGGGGATTGGATCGATGATTCGCTTGATACACCTCGATCTTCATGCCATCTCGCCCACTCTCTGACCTGTCCCCTGCTGCTGTGTCAGAGTTGAGTTTTTGGCTATTTTCGTCCTTTTTTTCTAGATCGCGTCTTTCACCATTTTATGTTAATGTCTTCATGACTTTTTGTCCTCGAGCATCTCTCGTACACGTCAAGCCTTCATCTCGAGGATTGGGGCATCAATTCGTGAGATCCACCTCAATCTTTGAGCCCTGTCGGCCATCTTTTCAAAAAAACCCCCCTGCTGCTGTCTGAACAGCTTTCTCGCCTTGTTTCTCCTAATTTTGGGGCCCGCACCTTTCATTTTTTGGCGTCGACTTCTTCTTGGATTTTTCTCCTTGTACATCTGGGATACACGTCAGGTGCTTGAATTTTCCAAGATTGCCCTCGTTCGCCCGTGATCATTCATTGAAGGGCACGCTATCACCACTTGTACATAAACCGCCTCCATTATTCCCTCTCGTTTTTGAACTCCTTTTGCCCCTTCTTCCTCCCTTCTTTCATGTGCTGAGGTTAGAGGGAGGTGACAACAACCTCATCTCGCCGTTAGGAGGAGCGGCGCGGAGGCGTATCCACCCCCATCTCCGGCCCTTGGCCGTGAGGTTTATCTCTTGGTTCTTCCCAGCCAATCGAGGTCGTCTTTGCTTGTTTTTCTTTATTTTTCTTTGTTGTAGACTAGATGTAGTATAACCTTTTATTTCATGTATTCGTTTGCTTGATTTGTGCTCCATTCATCATCCACTTCTCCCTCGCCGGAGCTTGCTCCGGCGAGCTCCATTTTCGCCACCTACTCCCCCAATCACCCGTGCTAGCCCTGGGAACCATCTTCTGTCGAGTCTTGTGTTTCTTCTGCAGGTCCCAGGGCCGAAGGACCCCATCTGGGGTTGTTTTTGCCGACACCGAAACCTCCTGGAGCTACCCTCCTTCGCCGACGACGCGGCGGCGCTCCGGCTTCTCCTTCGCCATTTTGAGGTCGCCATCCAATTGAGGAGGCTCCCAGGAGGCTTGTGGTGCCATCGGAGAGGATGATGCTGCTCTGAGCACTGAGATTCTGCCGCTCCAAAGTCAATCGGGCCGTGTTCTACAGCCGTTCTTCCTCCGTGCTCCAGGACCGCTCGATCTCCCTTGTTCTTGAAGAGCTACCGTAACCGTCGGATGTGCCCTTAGCTTTGGGTATTTTGCTAATACACCATGAGCAATTTTGTATTTACTTGTAAATGCCAAAACTTTCATCGACGTTTTAAACTTTTGTAAAATTTGCAAGTTGCCCCCTGGATTTCTGTCTAATTACATATATGCCCTTGTTAGTAGTGTAGTTTCTTGTTGTTGTCTCTATTTTTTGCATGCATCTATAAAATTTTAAAAATCACCAAAAATTCTTCATAAGCTCCTGTTGCATTATAGATTCACGTCATATTTTTATTTTCATTTTATTACATTTCATTTTTTATAAAAATTCAAAAACACTCATTTTCAGCACTATTTGCATTAGAAAATACATAAAAATGATAAAAACACCTCAGAAAATTCCCAAAAAAATATTGTCTATTTTAGTATCTTTTAACTTCAGTCCAAAAATCATAAAAAATATAAAAGAAAACTCCTAAAAATAGTAAAACTCTAAAAACCTTCCAAAAAATTAAAAATCCATAAAAATCCTAAAAATACAAACTTTGTTTCTAGATTTTCTTTGTTCTGTTATCTTTTATTTAAAATAAATTTGGAGAATTTTTGTTACTGTTTTCTATTTTATATCTCCATTTTAATTTCGGCCAGCCCTTTTATTCACTGTTTTTCGTACTTTTGACTTTAAAAATAACAAAAAAATTCATAAAAGTATAGAAAAATCACAAAAACATTATAAAATTATAAAAAAACCAGAAATATTTTATTTCCTGAATTTTTATTATTTTTATTTATTTTTATAAATACCTTAACTCTCTCTTTCCTTATTGTGTATATATACTTTATTTTATCTTTTTATTGAAAAATAAAATAAAAATATATAAAGTATAAAAAGAATATATAAAATAAGTAAATTAAAATTCAAAATACAAAAATATAAAATATAAATTAAATAAAAAAATATAAAATTAAAAACGCACAAAAAATAACATTGATAGACTAATATTCACTTTCACATTTTGAGCATTTTGCCCCGTTCTACCTGTCTGCTCCCTGTGTTCGACCTCTACACATACTTGCACCTATACACATCTTTGTTGTAGAGTTATAATAAATTTTTCACCTTCATTTCTTTATTTGATTGTCGTGGGTTAATTGTTGTTTGAATCGGAATTTCTCGCGGGTCGCCTCAGCGACATTGTGATCCCACCTTGTGTGGATTAAAAGGTTATGGAACTGAGTTTCCATCAGAAACAAACAATTTGTGACAATAATCGCCTTTTAGTAAGTTTGAATCCTTACGGACCCCTTCGTTCGGGATCTCTGAACTAAGGAAAGCTATTATAAATGTAATATTTTAAGATCACTTTGCGTCGTACATTTGTACGTGCTACAAATGAGACTATAAAATAATCTTAAAATATTTATTCATTTATGTTAATTGGGCATTTACGTATATTTGCTTGGTTAACGATTGGGATATAGATAAGCGTGATCTTAAATTAGTGCTTAATAAAGTGTTTAAATGAATATTATTGGAAGTGTACATGCAAAAAAAGATTTCTCCACCCACAAACATCAAAATCCATGACCATTGGAATGTGATATCTCATCCCAAAGTGAGTCTAATAACGTTGTGCAAAAAATAAAAAATATAACACAGTTGGAGGTGATGAAATCCTCCAATGTGTTGCACACACCTCCCAGTGTGTAGAGCCACACACCACCCGGTGTGGGGAGACGCATTGTGTGTGAATGATTTTGTGTGATTTAATAATAAGTTGTTAGTGTTTTAGTCTTATCATCAACCTATCTATAATTTAATGTGATACACTTGGTCACATTAACTAGAACTTAATGTGATAATAAATTATCACAGAAGAAATGTTGGTATTTGTCATATCTCATATTCACACTATATGAAATAGTCTATCTCTTATGAACACTCTATGAGACATAAATAGACACACAATGGAGAATATTCAAGTAAACTAATCCTGATTGGTATTTAATTAAGCACAATTATACCTAATGTTATTCACAAGTTATACCTAATGTTATTTAAGCACAATTATACAATATCATGGTATGATATTCCTATTTTCATAATTTTAGTCATTGTAAATAATCAACAAGGTATACTAACAAGTATAAAAGTTATGGGGGTATTCCTATCCTTTATATACTACCAAGTTTAGTCATATTATTGATTGTGTCATTTCATTAAACACCTACCACGCATATGAATTTCCATATAAATGAGGCAACCATCATCAAATATAACAAGAAGATATTAAACAAGTCTTCTCCTAAACATAGAAAGCATATTCATGAAGGATATGGTTAGATCCTCAAGCGCATCACGGAAGCGTGTGCGTCGTATCGAATACGATAAGGAGCGACTAGTCGGACTAGTTGCTCGATGCAGCGGAATTTAAAAAAATTTCATGTGACGAAACCACATGATCCAAGAACACTTCTCGGATCGTTTCGTCTAAACCACAAACAAGTATTAGGGTTACCTCTTGAAGCGTGGTTGCGATCGAGTCTCTAAACCAAGAGACCTCCTGTCTTAAGTCCGATCCGACGGAGGAGACACTTGCGAGCGCGGGGATGAACCGCGTGCTTCTCGCAATCCATGTTGATGATCCAAGCAGTGGATCTCCTGATCTCGACACACGAGATCTGTCGTCTTCTTCACGAGCGAGGCGCATCTAAGGAGACGGAGATCCACGAGCAGATGATTGGGCAGCATAACGACGATGCTGCGGCGATGGAGAACCTCTCCATAGCATCCATGGTGGACGGCCATGAGAGGGAGAGAAAGAGAAAGAAAGAGAGAGAGAGAGACTTGTTGTCTCACTTATGTGTAAATAAGAGCAATGGGGTGCCTCTCCTTTTATAGGGTTTTGGGATCCATGGATCTCAATCCATGTGTCAACACAAATCCAATGGTCTACATTAATTTGTGTTTCTTTCAATGGTCATGATTTGTTGCTAAAAACACAACAACAATTAATTTAATAAAAAAATCAAATATATAATAAATATAATTTGATTTTGTATTAAATCAATATCCGTTAGAGAAATAGGAAAGGAGGCAAGCCTCCTTCCATAAGGAGGGTGGACGGCCACCACATTCCTTATGGAATTGTGGTCGTCCCCTCTCCTCATTAGGAAGGGAGCTTCCTTTTTCCTATTACATGAGATTACATTATCTCATGATTCTCTCCAATATTTGCAACAACTTTTGTTGCAAATTATTTCACAAAAATAAATCCAATTTATTTTGTGAACATTTCAGTCATGCCATTAGAAATTTATGAATCACATTCACAACCCAAAATAAAATGTAAATTACATTTTCAATTCAATATCCAATGTGAATCCAATTCACATTAACATTTAATTAACAAATGTAAATTACAAATAGCTCTCTCTTATATATATTATAAATCACATTTATAATATATATGACCGATACGGATATTGCTATCCACATTATTCATATCCGTGATAATTAAATCACATTTAATCATCTTGGATCTCTATTCTCTTGTTCTCAAATAACATGAATCATATTAACATTATTTACATCTTTGATAATCAAATCATATTTAATTATCTAAGACAACTCTTTATATAATATGAATCAAATTCATATTACTCATGATAATTAAATCACATTTAATTATCCATTTTCTCAATGCTCGAATATATATATCAACAATAGAATTATCCATGAACTCCTTCAAGGATAATGTGCTTTCTCCGCAGATACTTGGAGATAAGGACAGGGAGATTGTATTGTTCCACGTATAGTGACTTGGATATTGAGATCACATCTCAAATCCAGATCTCGGGCCTCCTATAGATGCTTGATTAAATCAAGACCGTAAATCTAATCTTCTCATTGGATCTGAATCACATTCAGATCAATGTCCAATATTTGGACTAAGATTAGGTTACTTCTCTACTGAGAGGAGTCACTAAAATCCAGACCCGTTTCATCACTCCCTAGGAATGGAAGCGTCATGGTTATACAATCGTTTATGATCATATCACCCTCAGGTATTCCCAATACCTGTACATCCTGCATACTGGAAGACTCGGAGTAAACCCGAAGTATTAGATCATCTTTACACTGTCTACTTCATGGTTTTATTACTAAGTTTCTCATTCGATTATTGGGAGTCGGTATCGATCATATACTTTCCAAAAGCATATATCATACCTAGGTCTTGATCATATACTTTCCAAAAGTATATATCAAACCAACAAATTCAGTCAAGCTTCCAAAACGAGACGACCGTGCGCACGGAATTTGATTCTTCCCAATATCTCATGAGTGAGCTCATGTCTTCCGGTTCAGTAACTAAACCTGTATGATCCCTTTGAGAGATCGTATTACTCATATGCCCTTACATGCACACCAGCGCGTCGGTGTATAGACCTTGATTAGGTCATCAACCTATTGGTCTGCCAAATGTACATACTCAGATATATAGTAACACATCTGTCTCCGGTCAGAGGATGTGTGCCTATATCATGACAGCATATGATATAGGACTTTGGTTATCTCGATCTCGTTAAGCCAACTCTTTGACCTAACTCATCTGACACCTCCGAATCTCTATTCCTATGCAGAGGACCTGCATCAAGAGGTCGGTCAGATATCAGCCTAACTGAGATAGGATTGCCATCTCCTACTCAGGCTAGAGATCATCTCTTAACAATCATTTGACGGTGCTTGATGAGTCCTTAATCTAACTCATTAGATATTCATCTAAGCACCAGCCTCTATGATTCAATAATTGAATCAACAGCTGTATGATCATTAAGATGGCCATGGTACATAACCCTAATTGTACTAAGGGACCTATTATGCAAATTATGTATTCTTCATTTCAGATTAAGGAGTGAATTGCAATAACATTTATCGCATAATGTCCCGTCGTGAGCTCGCATTTCCAACAATTCAATCATGGAATGTATACAAAATAACAAATAGTATAATAACAATTTGAAAATCTAAAGCTATCCAAACAAGAGTGATATGCAATGAGATGTTAAAAAATGAGATAAAAGATGAAGTAATATACTGAAGGGAAGATGTGTATGTACTTAAAATATGCAAAGGAAGGTCGTCGGTGGCGAGGAGGGACGTGCAGGAATCGCCGAAGGGCTTATTTGGGGGAAAACATGAGTAGAATGAGGAAGAAGAGATAGGGCGACGTTCTGTTTAAGGGTTTAGGCAAGCACACATAAGTGCTCTCTAATCGCTCCGCAGGTGCTTGCCCATATATTTACACACGCTTGCATAATCTGCACATAAAATTTCAAGTGAGCGAACACCGAAGGGCGAGCACATATGCAATTAAAGTGCTCGCCCATATTTTCATACACGCGCCACCCAACCGTGCCTCAGTATTTAAACCAACGAGCAGCTTAGATGACCACATGTGATCCTCCTGTGCTCGGCAACAATCGGACGAGCACATGTGCTCACCTAGGGCACGCAAGGACGTGCACGCCAAACATGTCTTTTTTTGTAGTGTCAAGCTAATGAGTCATACTATGAAACTTTGAAAACGCGTGATTGAAAGAAGGTTGATGCAAGTTTTCAAAGTAACTGAAAATCAATTCGGATTCATGCCATGCCGCTCAACTATTAAAGCTATCCACTTGTTGAAGATAGCAATCGAGATATATAGCTAAAAAGAAGAACCTCCATGTGATTTCTATTTATTTAGATATGGCTTATGATTCAATACCAAGGGAGATTTTGTGGAGAGTTTTTGGATAAAAGACAAGTACATGTTCTATACATTAACCTTTTAAAGGATATGTATGATGGGGCATCATCTTGTATAAGAATGCAGTCTGGGAAGCCTGCCTGACTATTTTGACATCATCATCGCTCTGCATCAATGTTCAACTTTGAGTCCATTCCTTTTTACTTCGATTATGGAAGAGCTGACTAGTTACATATTATTTGAGATATCGTGGTGTATGTTGTTCGTCGGTGAGATGGAGTAATTAAGAAGCTAGAGGTTTGGAGACATGTGCACATTTGATGGAAACAACGGTGAAGGACTCGAGGTGAAGAACGGAGATGATAGCATTCAGACAAAAGATTCTTTTAGATACTTAGGATCTTTTTTGCAACAAGACGAGGAAATTGATGGAGATGTTACTCATATAATAAATGCATGTTGGCTAAAGTTGAGAGGAGCCCTTATTATTGTTTGTAATAAGAAAATTCCTTTGAAAGTCAATGAAAAGTATTACAAAGTAATCATGAGACATGTTATGCTCTATGGATTAAAATGTTTGCATGTAAACCATAGACATATGTAGAGAATGATAGTAGAAAAAATGAAAATGCTAAGGTGGATGTGTGATCATACACGAGAAGATCAAATTCGGAATGCTAAGATCGAAAAGAAAGTGAGTGTAGCTCCGATAGAAGATAAGATGAGAGAAAACTGCTTAAAATGGTTTTTCATTTGCAAAGGAGGTCGGTTGATGCACTAGTTAGAAGATGTGAGATTGGGATGTTGAGCTAGTTAAGAGAGAGTGAGGATGACCCCAGAAGTTTTGGAATGAGACTATCCAAAGGGATCTTAGTTATTTGGGTTTAAGCCCAATAATGACCTAAACTAGATTTTAGTGGAGGCAAAAAATCCATGCACTCGACCTACCTAATAGTGGGAAAAGGCTTTGTTGTTGTTTCATGCTTTGGTGAATTGTCCGAGATCCTTTGGATGAACTATGTTATGTTGAAGAAGGGATATCTAATAATTATATGATCTGATTGATTGCATAAGGCTTGCTGTAGAAACGGGATGAGGGAAAGTATATAGAAAAGATAATTATAAAAGGAACTAAATTACAAAAAGGTCTCTGAACTATATACTTGATTTCAATGACGTACACCAACTTCGGAAAGTAACAATGGGTCTCTAGTCGTTAAGATTTGTCTCATTGTGGTCATGGACTATTAGATCTTAGTTGATTGTTTTGTATTTCTAACTGTAGTTCAAAATTGTTCAAGACCACATTGAGACAAATATTAAATATTGGTAACACATTGTTACCTTTTAAAGTTCATGCATAACATTAAAATTGGATATATAGTTCAAGGACTTTTGTACAAATTGCTCTATTTTATTTATCAACTTTTATTTTTTTCCAAAACAATATTTGTCTGGTATTTTCATGTTTCTCCTTGGATAAGTTGCATAGAAGATCTCAAATTTTGGGGGGTACATATACAAATGATTCCTCATATATAAACGTGATATCTTGGGACCTGATATTTCAATACCATATAGTGCTTTGTTAACTATATTTTATTTTTGATTAAAACAATAAAAACAATCCTATGGATATGATTTACGCAATTTTAGAATTTGATTAGTTTTGCATGATTAGCTATATATCATAGTCGTCATATTATTAATATTAATGTTCATATCTGATATCTTATGAATCTCATCAACATTTTTTTGGTTTTCTACACTCGTGCCCCTATGAAATTATGCAATTAAAGTTGTACCCTTGTTATTTTTTGTAAAAACTTGCGCCCACTGCCTTTTCTGATGTAATATAGGGTCATAAGTGTAACAATAAAAAGAACCGTACCGTGAATTTTGTAAGAATACATGGGCACAAGTGTGATTGTAAAAAAACATAGGGAGGCACAATTGTAATTGTAGAATCTTGGAGGGGGCAAAAATGTAAAAATCCTTTTATAAATCTTTGGGAGAATTCATTGTCAATAAGACCTACAATACTTTGATTGGGAGAACGAACTCGCTTCACAGGAATCTGCTCAGAGATTGTAGGATCATTTGGGAGTTTAAGATCTCGGCACGGATAAAGGTTTTCTTGTGGCTCTTAAGGCATGGAAGACTGCTCACAAGGGATAGATGGCCTCGCATCCTCCGTTAGGAGGATATCTCTTGTGCTCTTTGCAGGTCGATGGCGGAGTCCGTTGAGCATCTATTTCTTGATTGTGAAAAAGCGAAGGAGCTTTAGTTGGCGATGGACGTGACTTGGATTAATCTTAGCAGCATATCGGCTTTCTCGGAATCCCTCCTCAACTCTCGATTCCGTCCAAATGTGGAGAGATTAGTACCGATTGTGGGTTTATGGGCTTTACGGCTTGGCAGGAATGGGGTAATTTTTCGCTTAGGAATGTTCTATGTTGAAAATGTACTCCATCATGCTCGGACTTTCCTTGAATCATGGTTGTTATAATTATATTATTTTCAATTTTATTGAAGTGGACAACTAAACGTGTTTCCCCATTTTCTGATTAAAAAAAAAACTTTGCTGCTGATCGTGTGCCCTCATCCATGCGGCATCACAACGAGAAGAACTTCAAAAAGAGATCAAAATGGGAGAGGAGAGAGAGCACATCCTGTGAAGAAGTCTCTTTAGCTCTTCATACCCATTCTCTTTTTCTACGCGATCACAGTGCTCTCCATGCAGCTCACGAGAAGCGTGTCGTGCTAACTCTCATGGGATCGATCCCCTTTAATCTCTCTCACCTCATCTACCCATTATTTTAAAATGAGACCATCCTCCTATTTGATGAGAACCAATCACCATGACCTTCCTCGGTGAAGCTTTGCATCCTCTGATCATTGTGGTCAGGTTGGTCTGCTTCTTTGGACCTCTCCTCCTCGCTCTCGCACTCGTTCTTCTCCTGGCCAAGCTCTATGATCCGCACCATCTCGAGCCGCAAGTGAACCGACAGATCGAAGAGATAGAGAGGTTCGTTTTCGGCCCCGGCGCAGGCGAGTTCGATCAGGAGCCGAGCAGGTTCGTAGCTGAAGGTGTGCATGGATAAGTGATTAACAGCATCATGTTACATGATTATCTTTTTTCAGAAAAAAATCTGTTGGTTTAATAATTAGCATAATGTGATGGATTAAAGATATATAGGTAAACTCAAGGGCGAAGTCCTGGAGTTTCAGTGTAACATCGATCGCGTATCAAAGTAGACGATCGTATTGCCCGCAGTAGTATTTCTCGAGACTTCTGGTTCTTTTATCGTCGAATTACACGCACGCAGGCACGCACTCACACCATCTCTTCAGACACCTCCGGTGGAGTACGTGTAAAACAAGCAGATTATTTTTTTTTCGAAACCAGTTTAAAAAATCCGTCAGCATATATTGAATCTATGTTTATCGTTCTGCATACCTACGGAATTTGGCTCAAATCTGGTATTTATATCTATTTTATCTTAAAGGGCAATGGAAAAAATCAACATTTCAAGGACTTAAAACACATTTAAAAAAGGACTAGACATTTGGCCATTAAGATAAAATATTTAGAGATGTCGGATTTAGGCAAAATTCGATACGTATGTAGATCGATTATAATAGATTCAATATATGCAGTTGGATTTTTGAACTCGATTTCACAAGAAAAAATAAAAAGAATCACAACAGATCTTGCTGTAGCAAAAGCTACAACAGAGGATCTGCTTCCCATAATCCTTCATGAATTTCATTGAACAAGGGATAATGTCCTCTTACGGGAACTTATTATAAAGGGTTTTTATCACTTGTGCCCCTTCAAGATTTCGCAATTTCAGTTATGCCCCTATCTTTTTAGTAATATCAGTTGTGCCCCTCACTTTCTCCGTTATCACTTGTGCCCTTCCGTCAGATTGACCGTCAATGAGTTGACTTAACCATGATTTTTTCAAACCTTGATGCAGTTAAGAGGGATATTATTGTCCAGACTTCTTCTTCATCTTCTTCCTCCTCCATTTGTTCTTCTTCCTCTCTTCATAATTTCTCTCTCTTAATTGCACCTTCATGCATCCATCGGATCTTTAAAATTTTTGCATTTTCACGAATATATCACTCATTACAGATCAAATGGTGAATTTTATTGATTTTTTCAATGAATTTTCATGAATCAATTAATCAAAAATTTATCTAAATGCTGAAAGCCCTGGTGGTTGACCTGGGGGGGGGGGGGGGGCTATGGGCGACCTGGGGGCACGGGAACGACGAGGCTAGAGGCGACCTAGGGGCGGCGGAGCTAGGGGGCACGAGGGGAGGCCGGGCAGGGGGCGCATGGGTCGCAAGGGAGGCAGGCAAGGGACGCAGGGGTCGCGGGGGCGGTGGGAGGTACGGTGGGGGAGGGAGGTGCGGTGGGCGGAGGGAGGTGCTAGGAGGCGGAGGTGCGGGGGCGGAGGAGGAGGAGGATGGGGACGGAGGCAAGGCACATGGACAAAGCCGGAGGCTCAGGGGAGACTGCAGGAGAGCTCCAGGAGGAGGAGGGAGGAGCTGTGGAGGAAGAAGAGAATGGAGGAAGAGGAGGAGGAAGAGGAAGAAGATGGGAGAGGAGGAAGAGAAGGGAGGAAGAAGACGGGGGTGGAAGAGGACTTTTCACTCCATTTTTTAATTTAATTCCATCTATGTCCTTGAAGTTAACGGCCGTTTGTGTTGGTTATGGACGGTCACTAACCCGAGGGGTACAAGTGATAGATTAGCAAGAAGTGAGGGGTACAACTGATATTACCAAAAAGATAGGGGTATAACTGAAATTGTGATATCTCAGAGGGGCACAAGTGATAAAAAACCCTATTATAAAAGATAAGATAACGTCCTCTTTTGAGAACTAAAGTACTTCAAACCAAGGCGATCACATCATTGTTAAAACACCCATGATGGATCTGTGTTATGTGTACAATACTCATTCCTTTTTACTAGAGGTAAAAAAAATAAAAAAAATAAAAGAAATGGATTTTTTATGGGTACGCCCCTCTTAACTTCTGCAATATCAATTATCAATTATGCCTTTCTTTTTTTTAAGAATGTCCACTTGCCCCTACCTTCCTACACCGCTATCATTCATGCCCTTGAGGTTAATTGTCGTCCATCCGATCCAAACGGACATTAACTTGTGAGCAAAAACATAATTGAATAGAAAAAGCGAGGTCAAGAAAAAAACATAATTGAATAGAAAAGAGAGGGTTCCCAAACTGACGTTAACTTATGAGCAAAAACCTTAATTATTATCCTCTTCTCCTTTTTCCCTCACCTTCTTCCTCCAACCCTTTGCCCAGCCCCTGTCCCAAGCTCCCTCCACTGTGACCTCCTCCGCCCAAGCTCCCTTTGCCCTCAACACCCTCATGTCGATACCGTCTTCCTCCTCATTGCCATCAACACCCTCATGTCGATACCCTCTTCCTCCTCCACCTCTTCCTTTTCTCTCCATGAACACACGGATCCACCACCTCATCTCTTCCTTCCGACAACGGTGGTCGCCCCTTCAATTGCCAACTCTATCACCCTACCTACCTCCTCCACCTCCTCTTGTAATGACACAACTCGCTCTACAAAATAGAAGAGGAGGTGACCGTCCATGGGGAAGTCGATCTTATCCATGCTTAAATGCCCTAGCCAAACCCAACACAGGTTGCTCCCGCCAATCATCGATGGTGACCGACAACCACCTCCACCAACAACTCAAGACCTCTGTCAAGCAATCCCTCTCCATCGGCCACTACAAGCTATGTCCACTGCTACCGCTTCACTTGGCATCACCCCACCTCAAGAAATCCCCACTCGACCTCGCTCCCTTACGAGCTACCATGACCATGCCTCAACCACCACCGCCCTACATGATGGGTGGTGACGATTTACCCCCACAATCATTTTGTAAATATTTTAATTTTAGTGATATAAGTGCAATGAATCATTCATTAACTACGCCTTAATTTGAATAAACCATGGTTTGATTCATCCTACTGATAGTCAAACTAACAAAAGGGCACAAAATGATTTCAGTGCAAAAAACTAGAAGCACAACTTATATTCCAAAAAAGGAAGAAGCATTTATTCCAAAAAAAGAAGAAGCATAACTGAAATTGCAAAAGTTAAGAGGAGGAACAGCGTAAAAATCCAAATAAAAATGATGATTAAACCACACTTATCTATTATTCCTCTTTATTCCCTACATATCACATGAATGGGTAGAATTAAGAGAATTTCAAGTCACTCGTTAAGATGGGAAAAAGGCATATTGAAATTTATGTTTTACAATAGAGGAAAGGGATCCTACTTCATGAAGTAGGTAGCTTACCTACTTCATTCTCATTTTTCCAACTTTTTTTATTTTTTTGAAAAATGCTTCCGTGGATTTTCATAATTATATCCCTTAATATGTCATTCAAATTTCGTCGGAAACAAAAACTCATATGTCCTCCATCCATAACAGGTAATTTACAGCAAATCTAAAACCGTTAAAATTACATGTTTTGGATGGAGGACATAGGATTCGCTGTTTCTAAAAAAATTTGGATGACATATTAGAGGGATATAGTTATGAAAATCTACGGAAGAATTTTTCAAATAAATAAAAAAATTGAAAAAATGAGAATGAATAGGTAAGTTACCTACTTCATGAAATAGGATCCTTTTCCTCTTTACAATCTTATAAAACGATATATATTGGCAAGGGAGGAGACTATTGAGGTTTTCCATCTCACTTTGCAGATAAGATTAGAAATAGAGAAAGAACTTCATTATAAATCAATTCCTTATTTAAAAAAACAGTATTTGAATCATCATACATCTTTACTCGAAAAACTCACATTTCTAAAAATAAATAAATATTGTCCATGTGAATATTTTTTAAATATCACAAAAATGATAACCAAAGAAATGATTTTCTGCCACCAAGATCTCATCCAAAGATACGGATTGATTTCTGTGGCACTATGTATTTCAACAGGAATAATATATTACATCAAGTGGCAATTAATTTGCATCACAACGGAAAAAGAAATTTTGAAACTTCTCTTTTTTACCAACATTTCCCAAACATGCAGAGATTTCCAGAGAAAAAAGAAACAACGAGGTCTTGATAAATCTGATTTGGTGCTAAAAGATAATCAACAACTTCTAACATGCTCTGGCAACCAGCAAAAATTCACAAAGAAACTGCAGAACAAAAGATTAATATTCGAATTCTGACAAAAAAAGTAGAACAATTCCTGACAAGGGACAAACCTCTTATCTTAATCATATGGGATCTGGATATATGCGGCGTCACACACGAAGGGAATGTCTGCATACATTCCACCCAACGCACATCGCATGCACTCGAGCACGGTAAAGAGGTAAGCAAATGCTACCGCCGTCCAAAAGTGCATGCCAATCTTACCCCAGTACACAGCAAGAGGCATCCAACGACTTATTGTTCCTATCACTTGAAGGGCGATCTCAAGGAGCATACCCATGACAACATGAAAGCGAAAGAAATGCGGCCACTCTTTTTTCCGAACTATACCGAGATAGGCAGCAAAGAAGTAAGCCATGAGAAACCAACTTGGTAGCCGCCCGATGAATCCAAGAAAAGGGTATGTGATAAACTCGAAGTCCTCTAAGAAAGGATGGAGGTGGTATGCAGTCTCCGCGTACATCCATGTCTCGTGCAGAGGCATAAGATACGGAATGCAAGCTAGAGTCCTCCACCACCATTTGGGTTTTGTTGTCATTGGGGGGTAACGAAAACTGTAGGGAACATCCTTTGAAGCTCTTGGAGCATGAGGGCCTCTCGTGGTTCCCATGTGTCTTCTTACTAGAAAAGGATTCGTTGATGCAAGGCTTCCATAGTCACCACGCAATGAAGAGGACGACGAAGCTGAAGGAAAAAAGAATAAAATTTTATACATGTGAAAATTCCAAATCAATTTCATCACAATCCATCACATCTGAATTTTAAATAAGAACCAAATGCAAGAGCGCTGCACTGTTCCTCCTTTTAGAAGGATATAACAGGTAGCCGTGACAAATTTGTGAAATTCTTCCTATTAAACAGGAAACTTTTGCAACAGTCGCTATTAAATATAACTCTAGCAGGATCATGGATAGCAGTTGTCTTTTCTGTCAATTTAAATTACCGGTTGCCAGTCTTGCAAAAATTCTTGGTATCAATGATATGAATATATGGAAGTAATTCGAGTCCTTTGACAGTTGTATATAATAAACATCTAAAAAAGATATATTTAATCATTATATTGAAGAAACAGATCCAACGATCTAAAGAAATCACAAAAAGATAAATGTGCATGACCTATATCCTCAATGGCCAATGCCATACTACTGCAAGTGTATACATGTTTTAACAAGAAAAGAATGACCGGAAGTACAACAACAACAACAACGAAGCCTTTTCCCACAATTAAGTAGGGTCGGCTACATGGATTCTTCGCCTCCAAAAGAATGACCGGAAATGACAACAAAAAATGGCAGTTCATGCAAGCTTGATTGTGTATTCTAAAAGCTCCTTCCAAACGTTAGAAGTTAAGCAAATGGTCAAGGATAACTACGGTTACCTTTACAAAAAGAGCATGGCATCTTTTGCTGAAAAAAATGCATGTTTGTGATTCATAAATACTATAAAGAAACATTTATTGAGTAAATTGGTACAAAAGGGAATCAGGACCATTCTTAATCTTGACCTAGCAATTGCCTATTTTTAATTTTTTATGAGAAAAGCCAGTTTTTAAAGTTTGTTCAAAAAATTGAAATGGCCACATATTTAAAGACAGCTATACTGGCTGTGTTATAAGAGTTAAAGGATGCCATTGGAGGATGTAAAATCCAATCTCAAGTCATTTCAGGACAATGACTGCTTGCTTATAATCATATATCTAAAAAAACCCTACAAGAACAATCTCTAAACTATGGTTGTCCATAAACCCTCAACTCAGTTGTCAGCAAAAAAACTAAATAACATAGCTTTCACATAATTCCAAGTCTAGAAAAAGTTAAATGGTATATCAGCGGAACAGGAGTTCCTTACCGTCCAAACAAGGATTGATTTTTACAGCAGGAGAAATGGAAAAGTTCTTCACCCTTGTGAGTGCTAAAAGACTTGACTGGATAGATGGCTTTCGATTGCAAACATTACTTCCAGCAGTAGGAGTTGCTTTCAATGCAAGGGCCATGGAACCAGATGTCAGTAGGCAGCAACAGGAAATCATATTCAATCACCCAGATAAAGCAACCATCTGCAGAATTGGAAATAGTAATACAACTGAAGTAGTTCGTTGCTCAAGGGAAAAATAAAAATAAATATGCATAGTAAAAAATCTTAAGAAGATACTATAGTGATCATGAGCATTCATACATAATATACGAAAAATACCAAGAACTATTTAGGATCAGAATTGAATCTTTTTGAAAGGGATCGGAATTAAATTGACAATGCTGAAACTGGAATTCTTAAACGAAGAAAATGGTATAGTCTCGAACTTCAACCAGCTTCCTTGAAATGATATGGGTGCCTATGGAAGTCACTCAATTGTCAAGGTCAAACGTCAGTCACCATCTCAAGAACTTCTATTATTAAAATGCATTACTCCTATATACATAGTAACTGATGACCCTGGGCTTCTTTTAGTTAGGTGTTGCTTATACTTGTTCCCAGGCTCGTGACTTTTCGGTGCATTTTTATTTATATGCTGGTTGATCTCAGGCAGTCATCTTTCTCAGAAAAAAAGTGAGGATCTCAGTTATCAACATTTTCAGTGTACATGGCACGAGTAACACAAGCACACAAACCGTTAGATCCAAAAAACTGGCCAATGACCGAGAAATAACCACCATGTTAAGAATTTCAACCCATCATATGTAGTCACAACTCACACGTACTCTTATATGCGTCTGCAAGTAAAGAGGGTCCAATACATCAAACAATCTTACAAGATAATACGAGGTTTCTCCTTCAAAATATGTCTGAGATGCAGCAATGATGCTTGCAAGTCGCAATGGCAGCTGCAGGGCTTTGCGGAGGCCCTTGAATTGTATATATTTCGGACCAAGCCCATACCATGGCTTTAAATTTCACCAAAATTCCAGTGAAATTCCTGTCAAAATTCAGTTTCGATAAGTGGTCGGAATTGATACTTCATAGCATTTCCTTTTCCCAGATTTCGCTGGCATTTTAGTCCATTTCGGATAAATTTCGGCCGAAACAACATAAAAAGAGGAATCTAGCCGCATTTCACCGAAATTCGTCCTCGTAGCCTCTTAGGCCACTCTTTCACCTTTAGGCCACTTTCGGGTACTTTTTGAGCTATATATATTGGTGCATTACATCGCATCATTTCATCTCATCTCACTAGACACTAGAAATTTGCTCGTTTCTCAAGTTCTCTCTCTTGCTACTTTATTACAAGGAGTATATGCGGGCCTGTGCGAGTGCTAAATTGTTTAGCAACCTTCAAAATCTTGTAAATATTTACCTGCTATCAGGTTGGATGTAGATTGTGCTTGTAAATGTTACACAATTTCTTGATTTTAATAGATTTGTTTGTCTTGTATAGCATATACTTTACGATCACAAGCTCTACAATGCATCTATTAGACATACATGTTAGAGAGATTTGTGTGTTTGTGCGTATATAAGTGTATGTCTTATTTTAATCCTAAAATTAAATATTTTTCTAAGTTCAAACTATTTTGGTTAGATACAAGTTCTAAGCTATCATTTTGATCTTCAATTTCTTACATAAGATATCATTTTACTAGTCCTTTTTGTTGGATTTTGTTTTTCTCTGTTATTATTGCACGTGTCAACATTCTCTTCATGTTCATGAGGTGAAACTAATAGCTTTAATTATGGTTCCAAATCTGATTCTAACTCTGAGCAGCATAGTACGATTGTTGGAGATATATGATGGAAATTTAAGGTAACAAATCAAGGTAACATCTTATTATTAGCAAAAAACTGTGTATTTCTATATCATTTAAATAAAGAATATTAAAAATCTTAATTTTTTAAAAAATGAGTTTTAAATTAATTTCCCCAATTTCCAACAATTTCACCGAAGTTCCACCGAATTTTCTATTTCCATGCTTACTGAAAGGAATTCGAAATCGAACCTTTAAGGCCTTGGCCCATACATGTAGAACGTTGTATTTAATGTGCGCCCATGGTCATGTGATTATGGTTTTGCACCTCAGGGTTAGCATGTGACTATTGTTACTTTGCATCTCCGTATCTTATTAACAATTGTTCAAGAAAGTTACTAGTTTTGATTAGTCGCCCATTTACTTTTCCAAAAGTAAAGACAAACACAGAAGTCTAGAAAACCTCATGTTCATAAGTGTTATTGCGGAAAGAAACGATTAATCTATGTCACAAGAGAACCCTAGGGTTCTCTTATATAGGGGAGAAACCCAAAAGAGGCCGTTCGGTTGGGGGGTTACCCCCCAAAACCCATATACTATACCATCATACTAGTTGGTCCTACTCTCTCTCGACCAAAAAAAATATACTATACCATCATATCATCTAAAAATCATAAAATACTCAACTTCTACTCGGTATTCCAAACTTCAATACAATCACATCACAACAACTGCCCACTTTTTCAAATTCTAATACAATCATATCATAATAACTACCCACTTTTTCAAATTTCAATACAATCACATCACACAAACCCTCCCAACCCTTAACCCACCAACCAAACACACAAACACAAAAACGGGTTATCCTCCCCCAGATAACCCACGAACCAAACGCACCCGAAGGGTAAATTACATAATGTAGATGAAAGAAATAGAAAGTACAGAAACAATACTGTAACATGAAAATATCTCCACTCCCCCTCAAGATGGAGCATAGAGTCGATCATGCTCAACTTGGATGAACACTTCTGAAACGGTCCTCTGGTCAATGCCATCAGCCACGGTGAGGATGTATGCAGTCTGTTCCCCTGAGCCTACATTGTGTAACATCCGGATTTCAACCAAAACTGAAACCCGATCCGATTTGGGTCTGATTAACCCAATAAAGTTGTTGGTCAATTCCAAACAACCTAAATCGATCAATTGATCGTGAATCAAAAGTCGTTCATGTGAAATTGACCAAAAATCGATCGCATCGTAATGCGTGCCCGAAAAAGCCGCGATGCGAAATTCGGAAACTGCAAAACGAACCTAGACCGTCATTAGATCATATTCGACGAAACAATATCAACAGAATCGACTATTCGTCAATCGAAGGTTGTTTGGTATTTTTAAATCGTAAAATTTAATCCCAAATCAAAAGTCGTATCTCGAAAATTCGGGCATTTCAAACCCGATCATAAGTATATCAATATTATACTCATTTTGATCGTCGTTCAGAGACGATCAGATCGAGGTATTACGACGATCGAGGCACGAATACGGTCAACTTAAAGTATGTCAAATAAGGTTGGATTTTTTTAAAAAAATGGTTTTAAAAAATCAAGTCTGCTACAGTACAGACTGTCGGAGAGTAAAAAAAGAAAATTATTTATATAAAAATGGAATCACAATAGCCCACGTACAACCCTCAGTTCTTGTCCATTTGGCCCTCAATTCTTATCCACTTGACAATAAACAAAGCACACCCCTTGCTACAAAGGCCTAGCCGTATTCCTTCAAGTTTCCCAAATTTTCCTCACAAGAAATCCCAGTCGAGTGAGAGGGTTTCCCGACCTTTTCTTCCCTGCTACAGCTGGAAAGTCCTGCAGCACCTTTTCCAATTAGAGCTGATGTCACTCCCTTTCATTTCACCATTTTCTTTTTCCAAATAATATCTTTCTCCAACGAAGTGAAAACCCCCCTTCTTGCTACTCTTGTAGCTGCTGAAATCCAGACATTTCAGCCTCAATTCAAGGCCCCGGAGCTTCATTTTCTACATCAACAGCAGACAGACTACTGATGTATTCTCTACAACACCTGCATGCTCAAAGAAACCATTTTCCTCAAGTATAGAAAATTCAAGGTACAGTCCTTTTTCCTAATTCCTCTTGCTGCCATGCATGTGCTTTGTTACCTTCTTTTGCTATCCTTTGGTATAGATTCCACACAAATTGACTCCACGAGAGAATATAAAGTGAATATTGGGTTGGAAAATTTTGCTATTATTCATCCATTAGATTAGCTGAGATCATTTCTACAATAATGATTAATGGGCTTAGTGTTTCGATTTGTCATATCGATAGAAGAATATTTGAATGTGATGAGAAATGGATTTAGGAACCCATTATCAACAGGGGGCTATATTGTATCTCTGGTTGTGATAAACACAAGTTGTCTTTGACAAGATTTCTTGATCATCAAGAGTAATTATTATCAGTTCAAAGCATAAGCAATAGCATGAGTTCCTCTATAGCGATGATTGGAATTAGAGACGAGTAGCATGTGCCTCTAAAACTATATCAAACTTAAATATAATCTCAAGTGACTTTATATCTGTCTTAATAGGAACTTCGGTATGCTCATGCTATTACAAATCTAAGCCCATAACTAACATCAATGTGTATAGTATCTACATTGGTACCCAAGAATGGGTATTTTTAGAGAAGTCCATCTGACTATAATGGCAATTGTCCTCAAAGTTGTTTTACATAGAGGGTTATAATCATTTTCAATAGTAAGTTTGAGATTCATACCTAGATCTATGAAAGATATCCATACAAGATATTGAGAAAGGAATGATGAGTCGAGCAAGAGGAAATAATGAAGAGTCAGTGATATCATATAATTATGCCATGTGACCCTTACACCTGATCGTGCGAGGGTGCGGTAACCCTCAACTGGGCGGGAGATAGGAAGCCTAGTTAGGACAACGACCGTCAAGTGCGCGGGTCTAGGATCCCAGTCCCTTTCTCGGCTTTTACGCGAGCTCGCAGTGTTTTTACGCGTCGTTGGGATCCTGACTTTTGATCAGTTCCGCTAACTCTTTGTTTTAGGATAACCATGCGGGGGATCCTCGATTTTAGGTTTTCGTACGAGTTCGTTTGCCCGTTACCGGTCGGGCCAGTTTCTAGAGTGACTTTTCCGGAGAGTCTCTCTCACTCGTCTTTGGGACATAGTTTTGCTGTAGACCTTTCCCTCTATTGGACCGCACTTCCAATTAGAGGGCGAGACAGAAGAGACCTTTTGTATGCTACCTCACCACTTGAGTTTTGTTTACTTTCGCCAGCAGACTTGGCGATTCTACATCCAAATCATCCATGTCTACATCTAAGTCATATAGAGTTACATCTGAGATAGTTACAGTTGAGGGTTGGAGGGGTTATAATCAAAGTTGAGTTGGTAAAAAGTGACTAAAATTGGATTCGAAATCCCCATAAGTTAGTGGACGTGTTGGGAATTTAGTTAGGATGCATTATACAACACTGCATGCCTACGGAGGCACCCCAACCCTAAGGCATTATTCACGTCTTAGAGTCACAGTATGGGGTTATACAAAGACCAAGACCACAGACTATCCACTAAACTTAAGAGTTTAACTAGAATCAAGAATAAGTTAAAAACCTAAATCATCCCCAATATAAAACTTCATATTTTAGTTTTCTATATAACACAAGGTTAATAACTATATGTATATATACATATGAGTCATCAACTATTACAGAAAAATATTTAAGGCTATAAGGCAATTGCGGAAATTATGTATATATATTTAACTACTAAGTAATAACGTAAAATACATGTGGAAATGGCAAACTGTAAGCATAATTATTGTAGCATGAAAACTCTTTTTTCAAACAAGTAGTTGCAACTTTTGATTGTTATGTCTTTCTACTTGTTTCTTTTTTATCCATATTAAATGTCTATTTATTTTATAATATAAATCATGGGTGTATCAGCGCTCGCTGATACCTTTTCTTCCTAACATGTTTTGGCAGGTAAGGAGCATGTTGCACTGTAGCTGTGATGACTTCAGAAGATCGTGTATATACTAGACAGTACGATCTCATTTGTTTCAGTTTTTGGTTCAGCTTATGATGTAATATGTTTCCTTCCTCTTCAATCATATATTTTGGGATCTACATATACATTGTAATACATTCTTTTGTTACATGTAATGTTATATGGAAATGAATGAAATATTTGTGGCACTTCTTCTTGTTTATGTGGTTTATTCATTAAATGTGAATGTCATATGCAACAAAAAAACGAAAAAAAATCCCGATTTTTCAATACTTTATGCGATAACATGTAGATGTAGTAGTGCGAATGTGGCGTAAACGGACACCCGGATCCGAGGGGATTCACACATTGGAAGTGGAAACGAAGCCTTTCCCAATCATGTCACGTGTCTGGTAACAATCCACCTCAATGTGCTTCGTTCTCTCGCGAAATGCGGGATTATTAGCAATTGTAGATATTATTATGTCTTTGTACTATTTTCATATTTATATTTATTTCATCCATCTTATTTATACTTAATGGTCTAGTGGCAGGCAATGTTCAGGAAGGCACATGCGGTATTCAGTCGGAGGGGTCACTGCATAGAGAGTATGCGGTATGCGGGAGAGTATGCGGTTTTATGCGGGGAGTATGCGTTTTTATGCGGGGAGTATGCGGTTTAATGTTATTAAGCGGGTGGAGTTATTTAATTTTAGACTAAATAAAAAAAGTTCTATCAGAAAAGCGGCCGAGTATGCGGCCGCATAGGGGGTACACTCGGCCGAGTATGCGGGTCAACCCGCATACATGGCCGTTTCATCATACTCGGAGCGGCAAGGCTACCGAGTACGAGTATGCGACCGAGTATGCGGCTTACTCGGCCGTTTTTCTGAACACTGGTGGCAGGACAGTGTGTCCACCACACAAAAGACCAGGGTTCAAATCCCACTCTTGCAGGGGTTGCGTTAGGTAGTCGACAGCCAGCGTAAAAAATAGTCGAATCTTTCAACATGGATTTGAGCAAGAATCCATGTAGCCGACCCTACTTATAGTGGGAGAAGGCTTAGTACTTTTTTTTCATCCATCTTATGTAATTTACTCATGAGCATCTCTCATATATATGAGAGCTCTAGGGTTCTTTGGAATAAACAATTTTATCATCTTCGCCAACATGGTATTATCAGAGCAGCGGTCATAGACCGGAGCTCTCATACCCCACAAGAAACTCTAATCCCAGACACATGTCGACCCCTCATCTTCCTTCATCTCCTCCGCTCCGCTGCCGCCAACGACAACCACTACCACATGGCTTTCCAAGGCCACTGCCGGCAACCTCTGTTGCAGGCTATCACCCTTCGCCGAGGCCCGCGGTGGTCCAACGCCACCTCCTGCGGCACCTACTGTTATAGGCCACCACCCATAGCCGTCTACGACCCTCCCTTACGGCATGTTGTTGTCCAGTGCCACCTCCTATGGCACTCGCTGCTACTAGCCACCGCTCGCAGCCCTATTGGCGACTGTCACGGCCTTATCATTGGTTGTCATCCCCGCGGATCATAGAGCCCTCTCCTAGGGCTTCAGAAATGTGATCGTGTGATCGTGTTGGTCTCGATTTTCGTGGATATGGTTGCACTTCATCTACACATGCAACTACATCTCTCTATGTCTATATAGACGAACATCTCTGGTCTACAAGCCCTGGTCTCTTGAACCGGCAATATCCCCGCCACTGGTGCTTTTCGAGGTCTAGTATCAATCGTCAAGATGGTCGGGACACATTATGTACTATGGGCCATGCAGTTCATAAGCATGATGTAGTCCGTCGGTAAGAAGCACATTCTTACCGAAGACTCGAAGAAGAGCTGATTAGCAAGATTGGGATGAATGCCTCGTGAGAGGCTGATGATGCATATACACGCGTGTAGTTGTCTAGCACTCTAACAGTGGAGATTGCCAATGATGTTTTGCACCAACCCACCGTTAAGGCGGTGTGGAATATTCTCATTGTTATGTACTCCCAAGTGTGAAATGAGACAAAGAATCTGTATTTACAACATGATATATTCACAATCATGTAGAAGGATCGTCCATTGCATTCTTTGTATACCATGCTTCGTGGCATGTTCGAAAAGCTTCATAGCTTTATGCCCCTTACAGGAGCCGCTGAGCAGCAGAAATCATTAAGAAACGTCACTATGGTTGGCGTATTTTTAACATCACTTGATTCAAGTATGATGTTGCTCGCTCTCATATACTTGTGGATGTCACTATTCCTCCCATGGAAGAGGCATATTGTAGGCTTGGCAAGATTTCAGTTCCATCCTCTGTCTCCAGTTAGACCTCCTTTAAAATGGTTGCCTCTCGTGGTAGGGGGGACTCTTCTCAGTTTCGCAGTCGTGGACCTCGAGGTAAAGGAGGTCGTACTCGCCAGCCATGCACCTTTTGCTATCGTCTAGGGCACTTAGAGGATACATGTTACTCCAAGCATGGATTTCTCACTTCTGTTCGTGTAACTGAGTAGGCTGAGTCTTCTGCAGCTATTACATCTAATCAAAGATTTGAGGACTTGGTTACTCGCCTGAAGGAGATTATGCCTCATGTTGTTTCTCATACAAATTTACATGCTCAGGGAAGCCATTCGGATGTTGCAACATCTGCTTCTGCCAGTACCTCAAATGATATCTATGCTCTTACTAGTTGTCATATAACTGACATTACATAATAGATTATGGATTTCGGGGCGTCCCATCATATGTGTGGAGACATGAGTCAGTCTGATGTATATGTACAAGTTTCCCCTAACATATTAGTTATCATAGCCGATGGGACTCATTCTCCGGTTGCAAGACAAGAAGATATCAATTTGATATCTTCGATGCGCCTGCAGAATGTGCTTCATGCTCCTGATTTTTTATGAATTTATTGTCCATTAGTTAGATTACGAAAGGTCTACATCACTGTGCTATTTTTTACCCATCTTCCCTTGTATTTCAGGACATAACGAACATGCAGGATGATTAGTTGTGGCCGTGAGCATGGTGGCCTCTATTGATTGATATGCACTTCGTATATTGGTGTTTCCTCTAATCCCACATGATCAACCTCCCCATTTATATAGCACATGCGCTTTCGTCACCTTCCTCTTCAGAAGATATGTGTAATGTTCTTCCTCAGATCTCACCTCGCTCATCTTTCAATGCAAGGCGTGTCAATTGGGAAAGAATCACCGGTTTGTTTTTCCTAGTAGTCTGGGTCGGAGTAGTAGCTACGTTTTTGAGTTGATTCATGTATACATTTGGGGTCTGAGTCGTGTATCTGATCACCAGGGACACATATTTTATCTAGTGGTTGTAGATGATTTCTCTCGTTTGTCACGTGTCTTCTTGTTAAAGAATAAATCTGAGGCTGGGAATGTGGTAAAATATTTTATTAATGAAGTAAAGAATACGGTTACCTCTACAGTCAAATATGTGCAAATTGACAAATGCATTGGAATTTTGTACCCTTGAACTCTCACAATTCTTTTCTACTCAAGGTATTGTTCATCAAATTTCATGTGCGTACACGTCTCAACGAAATGGTGTTGCAGAATAAGCATCGCCACTTAATGTCACGAACATTTCTCAATCAGAGTTGTGCTCCACATTTGTTTTGGGGTGATGTGGTTCCCACTGCTTGTTATTTAGTGAATCGCATGCCCACGTCTGTACTAGGTGAGAAAATTCCTTTCTCATTTTTTTTGAGAAGGATTTGTTCTCACTCACTCCTTATGTGTTTGGCTCGGTTGCCTGTCCATCAGTTGTCTCCTGGTCTTGACAAGTTCTCTCTCAGAGTTGTCAAATGTGTTTTTGTGAGGTACTCCAGGACGCAAAAAGGATATAGATGCTATGATCCATTGTGCATGAAAGATTATGTCAGTGTTGATGTTACATTTTTTAGTCGATGTATTTTTCAATTACAAGTGATAGGTTGACTTCATCTAATTCTAGCGATGAGGTCTACATGCCACCTCCTCTGACAAACCCATTAAAACCTCTTGTTGTGCTCGTTGCTCCACCTTCACCTCCTCTATCACCTCCTCATGTACCACTATGACCCACTACCTTTGCTCCATACTTGCAATGTTTCTATACTCATTGGTCGACTTTTGCTCATGGTCCTCACTCGTCATCCAGCATGCCTCAGGTTTCTTCTGAATACATTGTTTCTATTGATGGGTCTGGAGATGTGTCTTAGCAGGAAGCTTTGCAGGAGGCAAGCATACAAATTGAGGAGGTCCCTAATGACCTGGATGTACATATTGCACTTCGGAAGAAGAGGTATATGTGTGCTTTGCATCTTCTCGCTCCCCATGAATCTTTTGATCATCTAGCAGGGGATTTCAAGAGGTTTGCAGTTGGTTTATCTGCCGTGGAGATTCCACGGACTTACCAAGAGGCCTTGAGAGATAGTCGGTGGTGTCTTGCCATGGAAGATGAGATGGTTGCGCTGCAATCGTGTGGCACTTGTAGCTTAGTCCCAGCTCCTTCTGGAGTGTCTATTGTCAGTTGCAAGTGAATTTTACTGTCAAACACCATGTCGATGAAAGTATTGATCGTTACAAGGTTGGATTAGTTGCACGTGGGTTCATTCAGACATGTGGGGTGGATTATCCGGGCATATTCTCCCTGGTTGCTCGCCGCTCCACAATTCGATTCTCCTTGTTGTAGTTGTGGTACATGATTGGTCACCATTTCAACTTGATGTCAAAAATGTATTTTTATATAGAGATCTCCCAGAAGAAGTCTACAAGCAGCAGCCTCTGGGGATTGCTGCTGAGGAGGAGGGTCAGCAGGTTTGTAGACTTCACAAGGCCATTTATGACCTTAAGTAGAGTCCAAGGGCCCGATACCAGAAGCTCTCAGACTTGAATGAGAAGTAGAGATTCAGGAGATCAAATGCAGACCATTCATTATTTGTTCAGAGGACCCATAGTGGCACGATCGTTATTATGCTCTACGTTGATGATATTCTTGTTACATAGATGATGTACATGGGATCAAAAAAGAAAAATAATTTCTTGGTCAACAGTTTGCACCAAGGATCGTGGCACCCTACAGTACTTTCTAGGGTTATATGTTTGCCAGAAATCAACAGATTCTTGTGACGACCCAAAGAAAATATGTTACAGATATGCTAGTTGAGACAGACATGATTAGATGCCGACCTGCCACTACTCATATGGATCCTAGCATGAGGTTATATAAAGATGATACAAAGGAGGTGGACGTGAGAAGATACAGAGAATTTGTGGAAAAGGGCTACATTATGTTACCATCACTAGGCCAGACATCTCATTCGATGTTAGTCGAGTAAGTCAATTTATGGAGCAGCCCAGACATGTACATATGGATGCAGTCCATATGATCTTGAGGTACTTGAAGTCATCTCCAGGTGCAGGATTGACGTTCAGAAAAGGGACATCTCTCACTATCATAGCTTGCGTAGATGCAGACTACGCAGGGTGTCCTAAGGACAAGAAGTTTACATCAGGCTTTGATGTATTTGTTGGTGGTTCATTAGTGTCCTGGAAGAGCAAGAAGCGGACCGTGGTTGCTAGGTCTAATGCTAAATCAGAATATAAAACTATGGCACAAGAGAGCACATAGATGATGTGGGTCCGAGCTGTTTTACTTGTCTTACATATTGATGTGTTATTTTCTATGCAATTATAATGTGATAATCATGCAACCTTATTCATTGCAAATAATCCTGCTTTTCATGAGAGAACTAAACATATTGAAGTAGATTGTCATTATACACAAGATACGATTCAGAAAGGCTTTATTTCTACTTCCATGTAAGCTCCGGGGAACAAACCACATATATTTTTACCAAAGCCTTCCGCAGAAGATCCTTTCAGAAATGTGCATTCAAGTTGAGCATGATCGATATCTATGATCCATCTTGAGGAGGAGTGTAGAAATATCATTAAGTCTATGTACCTTTTTCACATTTATATTTATTTAATCCATCTTATGTAATTTACCCATGGTCGTCTCCTCTATATATGAGCGTCCTAAGGTTGTTCGGAATAAACAAGTTTATCATTTTTCAAACAACAATGAATAAAGTTGCATGGTTGTCATATTGTACTTGCATAGGGAGAGGTACATCAATTCCTAGACCAACTAGAACAAACCCGACCCACATCATTCTGTACTCCCTTGTGTCATAGCTCTGTATTCTGATTCAACACTAGATCTGGCAACAACAGTCTTCTTCTTGCTCTTCCAGGACACTAGAGAGCCATCAACGAATACAGCAAAGTCTGAAGTAGATTTCTTATCCTTGGAGAATCCTACATAGTCTGCATATGCACAAGCTGTGACAATAAGAGATGTCCCTTTTTTGAACAATAATCTTGCACCTGGAGACGACTTCAAGTATCTCAAAATCATATGGGATGTATCCATATGCACATGTCCAGGTTACTCCATGAATTAACTGACCCGAAAAACAACGAATGAAATGTACGGTCTGGTGATGGTAACATAAAGCAACTTTCTCACAAGTTCTTTGTATCTTCTCTTGTCCACTTCTTCTGTATCATCATCGTATAGCCTCTTGTTTGGATACATAGGAGTAGTAGCATCAACATGTCTGCACCCAATCATGCATGTCTCAGATAGGAGATCGGTAACATACTTTCTTTGGGTCAACAAGACCCTGTTGGTTCTTGGCAAACTCTAACCGTAGAAAATACCTTAGGGTGCTAAGGTCCTTGGTGACAAACTGTTGTCCAAGAAACCCTTTTGATTTGCTAACCTCTTGCACATCATCACTTATAACGACGATATCATCAACATAAACCATAATAACAATACCTCTACGGGTTCGCTGAATAAACAAAGAATAATTCGTATTCGACCTCATGAATCCATGTTTCCCAATCAAGTCCAAGAGCTTCTGGTTGTGAAGTCTACAAACCTACTGGCACTCCCCTTCAGTAGCAAACCCAGGTGGTTGCTGCATGTAGACTTCCTCGTGGAGACCATACAGAAATGCATTCTTGACACCAAGCTGAAACAAAAACCAATCACATACCACAACAACAGTAAGAACTTAGAACCCGAAGAGTGGAGTGGCAAGCGACCAGAGAATGCGTCCAGATAGTCCACCCCATATGTCTGGGTGAACCTAAGTGCAACTAGTTTGACCTTGTAGCGATCAATAGTACCATATGCACGGTGTTTCACAATGAACACCCACTTTCACAGTAAACTCTAGGTGCCACGCGACTACAACACGACCATCTCTTCTTCCATGGCAAGACGCAACCGACTATCTCGCAAAGCCTCCTAGTAAATCCGTGGAAATTCCACAGCTGAAAGTTAAACAACAAACTTCTTGAAATCCGCATTCAAGCGGTCAAAAGAGACATGGGAAGTAAGAGGATACGATGCACGTGTACGCATATGCTTCCTAATTGCAATAGATACATCCATGCCATTGGCCATTGGGAATGTTCTCAATCTGTATAACAGCATCCTGCAAAGGTGACTACTTATACAGTGCACTAGTCGACTGCAAAGACAAATCTCGAGGGTCGTCAGTAGAAATAATATGTTCAGAACATATATGGGACGTGTTGGATGACTTGGGAGATCAATGAGCAGAGGAAAGACCTACGAATATAGAATCGTGACAAGAACTGAGCCAGGGTACTGTGTGGCAGTGGTGGTACAAGAAGTGGTGGAGGTGAAGATGGTGAGACAACATGTGGGGTTGGTGATGCAGATTTGGTAGTAGGAGGTGGTGGCATGTAGACCTCTTCTCCAGAATCAAATGGAGTTAATCTATCACCTATAGGAGAAAAATATATCACAGACTCAAAAAGGTGACATCTGCACGGATGTTGTACTTCCTACAAAAGGGATCATAACATCTGTATCATGTAATACCCCATAAAAACACATTTGACAGCTCTGAGAGAGAGAGCTTGTCAAGACTAGGGGACAACTTATGCGCAAAAGCGATGGAACTAAACACATGAAGTGTGAATGAGAACAAATCCTTCTCTGGAAAGGCAAATGAGAATGGAATTTTCTCACCCAACACAGAAGAGAGCATGTGATTCACTAAATAGCAAGAACTAAGAACTGCATCTCCCCAAAACGAATGTGGAGCACGACTTTGAATGAGAAGAATACGAGTTACATCAAGTAAGTGGTAGTGCTAATGTTCGGTACACCATTTTGTTGAGACGTATAAGCACATGAAGTTTGATGAACGATGCCAAATGTGAAGGATATGGTTAGATCCTCAAGCGCATCACGGAAGCGTGAGCGTCGCATCGAATACGACGAAGAACGACTAGTCGTACTAGTTGTTCTATGCAGCGGAAATTAAAAAATTTTCTATGCGACGAAACCACATGATCCAAGAACACTTCTCGGATCGTTTCGTCCAAACCACAAACAAGTATTAGGTTTACCTCTTGAAGCGTGGTTGCGATCAAGTCTCTAAACAAAGAGACCTCCTGTCTCAAGTCCGATCCGACGGAGGAGACGCTTGCGAGCGCGGGGATGAACTGCGTGCTTCTCGCAATCCATGTTGATGATCCAAGCGGCGGATCTCCTGATCTCGACACACGAGATCCGATGTCTTCTTCACGAGCGGGGCGCACCGAAGGAGACGGAGATCCTCGAGTAAACCATCGGGCAGCATAACGACGATGCCGCAGCGATGGAGAACCTCTCTAGGGCATCCATGGTGGACGGCCACATGAGAGAGAGAGAGAGGACGTGTAGAGAGAATGAGAGAGAGAGAGAGAGAGAATTTTGTTGCCTCAACTTGTGTGTGTGTGTAAAGAAGAGCAATGGGGTGCCTCTCCTTATATAGGGTTTTGGGATCCATGGATCTCAATCCATGTGTCAACACAAATCCAATGGTCCACATTAATTTGTGTTTCTTTCAATGATCATGATTTGTTGTTAAAAAACACAACAACAATTAATTTAATTTAAATTAAATATATGTTGATAAATCAACACAATTTAATTACAAAATTAAATCATCAATACATGGAGATAATGAAAGGAGAGAAAGCCTCCTTCCATGTGGAGAGGGGGGACGGCCTCCCTTTCCTAATGGGAGTGGTGGCCGTCCACCCTCCTCCATTAGGAAGGTGGCTATTTCACCTTTTATGTAATCTCCATTATTTGCAACAACTTTTGTTGCAAATTATTTCACAAAAAATAAATCCAATTTATTTTGTGAACATTGCAATCATGCCATTGAAAAATTGTGAATCACATTCACAACCCAAAACAAAATGTAAATTACATTTTCAATTTGATGTCCAATGTGAATCCAATTCACATTAACATTTAATTAACAAATGTAAATTACAAATAGCTCTCTCTTATATATTATAAATCACATTTATAATATATATGACTAATATGGATATTGCTATCCACATTATTCATATCCATGATAATTAAATCATATTTAATCATCTTGGATCTCTATTCTCTTGTGTCCAAATAATATGAATCACATTCACATTATTTACATCTTTGATAATTAAATCTCATTTAATTATCTAAGATAACTCTCTTTATAATATGAATCAAATTCATATTACTCATGATAATTAAATCACATTTAATTATCCATTTTCTCAATGCTCGAATACATATATCAACAATAGAATTATCCATGAACTCCTTCAAGGATAATGCGCTTTCTCCGCAGATACTTGGAGATAAGGACAGGGCGATTGTATTGTTCCACGTATAGTGACATGGATATTGAGATCGTATCTCAAATCCAGATCGCGGGCCTCCCATAGATGCTTGATTAAATCAAGACCGTAAATCTAATCTTCTCATTGTATCTGAATCACATTCAGATCAATGTCCAACACTTGGACCAAGATCAGATCACTTCTCTAATGAGAGGAGTCACTAAAATCCAGACCCGTTTCATCACTCCCTAGGAATGGAAGCGTCATGGTTATACAATCGTTTATGATCACATCACCCTCAGGTATTCCCAATACCTGTACATCCTGCATACTGGAAGACTCAGACTAAACCCGAAGTATTCGATCAACTTTATACTGTCTACTTCATGGTTTTATCAGTAAGTTTCTCATTCGATCATTGGGAGTCGGTATTGATCATATACTTTCCAAAAGCATATATCATACCTAGGTCTTGATCATATACTTTCCAAAAGTATATATCAAACCTACAAATTCAGTCAAGCTTTCAAAGCGAGACGACCGTGCGCACGGAATTTGATTCTTCCCAATATCTCATGAGTGAGCTCATGTCTTCCGGTTCAGTAACTGAACATGTATGATCCCTTTGAGAGATCGTATTACTCATATGCCCTTATATGCACACCAGCGCGCCGGTGTATAGACCTTGATTAGGTCATCAACCTATTGGTCTGCCAAATGTACATACTTAGACATATAGCAACACATCTGTCTCCGGTCAGAGGATGCGTGCCTATATCATGACAGCATATGATATAGGACTTTGGTTATCTCGATCTCGTTAAGTCAACTCTTTGACCTAACTAATCTGACACCTCCGAATCTCTATTCCTATGCAGAGGACCTGCATCAAGAGGTCGGTCAGATATCAGCCTTCAGAGATAAGGATTGCCATCTCCTACTCAGGCTGGAGATCATCTCTTAACAATCATCTGACGGTGCTTGATGAGTCCTCAATCTAACTCTTTAGATATTCATCTAAGCACCAGCCTCTATGATTCAATAATTGAATCAACAGCTGTATGATCGTTAAGATGGCCATGGTACATAACCCTAATTGTACTAAGGGACCTATTATGCAAATTATGTATTCTTCATTTCAGATTAAGGAGTGAATTGCAATAACATTTATTACATAATGGCTCGCCGTGGGCTCGCATTTCCAACAATCTCCCACTAGCCCAAAGAGCCATTAATGGGCTAATCATTTAAACCCGCACTCATGTGACAATCATAGGCTATTTAGAAAATAGCTAGGTAAGCTGATCAGTCACTCTGTTCCCGCGAGACTACGCCAAGTCCTTTTACGGCACTTGCATATCCCCAGTAACAGTGCTCGCATCTAATGCGAATGTTGCATCTCATGCAACCAATACTCAATTTTGTCATAGTGTCCTTGACACTTTAACTTGATTAATTATTATAACCAGTATTCCCATAATCCTTATTAGAATACCTTCATTCTCGGAGATCTCTATCTCCTAAGGTATCTAAAGTTTAGACCCTTATAGATCACTATCTACATGGTCTTAAACTTTTGAATATAAGACTTTGAGATCACTATCTCTAAGTTTCATCATCTTTGAAGATATTATTATTACTGCAATTAAGTGTTTTATTTCCATAGTAGGATTGGTAACATTTTACTACTCCCACTGCATGGCAGATATCTGGCTTTTGTACACATCTAGCATACACTCAGCTTCTCGTAACTAATGCACAAGTGCAAGTAGTTCTAGCATTTACTTCCTCAACTCTTTGAGGTGCTATCCCTTCAGATAGGTCAGAACCATATCTTAAGGGATGGAAGCCTTTCTTGGGATTTTCCATAAAATAGAATATGTCCAAGGTGTGCTACTAATGTGACAGTCCCAATACCCTCTTCTCTTTGCTCCTGAACACCTTCAGAACTAAGATCCAAGAGGTATCCTTGAGATCATATCTCAAGTTATGGAATAACCAGATTATAAAACACTTATTATTATCCTTATATCATTTTAAATGATCAGGATATCATCTATATTTAGCGCAATGAACACATAGGCACTCCCACTAAGCTTCGCATGGCTCATCAAGATTTTATTTGAAATCATAACATTTATAATTTCATCAAATCTTATGGTCCATCTCAAAGAAGCTTATTTGAGTCTTTAGATGGATTCCTTATCTTGCACACCTTGCTTTCCTCAACCATGAAGCCCTGGGGCTACTTCATGTGAATATCCTCAGAGAGATATTCATAGAGGAATGCAATCTGGACTTACATCTCGAAGATGCAATAGTCAAGTTGTGTAGCTAAGGTTAGCAATATTCTGATGATTTTAAGCATGTTCATCGAAAAGCAAGTCTCATTGCAAGCAATGTCTTCTCTTCCATGTGTAGCTCATTGCTACGAACTATGCTTTGAAGGTATGTACCTTCTCATCGGGTTCCCTTTCTCTTGAAGATCCATTTACACCTTTACGGGTCTTACCCATATAGGTGGATCCTCGAGGGTCCATATACAACACTTGTACATGAAGTCTACATTAGACTTTTATTGCTAACATCCATCTATCCATGATCTTCAGAAGCTTCATCACATGAAGTTCGATCATTGTCAGATTTCTCTGACACATGGAATCCATCCTCAAACTCTTTTGAAGAGGTTTTAGTGTTTCATCTTCAATTATCCTTTTAGTTTCCAATTTCAGGAGCCTCATTATCTTTTCAAGATTAAATGAGTTCCTACACTTCATTTTCATCTTGATTCTCAAGAGTCTCAACCTCCAAGAATCACACTCTCAGAGATGAGATATTTCAAGAATCTCAAGGTCATAAAGTAGGTATCCAATACCATCCTTTATTTTCCTAATGAAGCAGCACTCTCAAGTGCTAGATTCCATCTTGCATGGAACCTTATTAAGGATATACATTGTAGTCTCTACTACACATATATACCTGGAAACTAAGGGATAATTATGCTAAAAAATCATCATTAATAAGATCATGTCACACATGATCCAATTGTATCTCCTATAACTCTATTGAGTTAAGGTGAGTTAGGAGGATTGAGATAGAAATGATATTCATATCTCCATAAGGTATCCTTTGAATTCATCTAACAGGTACATGCTACCTTGATTAGATCAAATTCATTTTATCTTCCTTCAAACTTTGGTTGTAGACCAAAATTATGAAATCTTTGAACATTTCAAAGGTTTCTTCAGGTGAAGAGAAGAAATTTCATATCATACATAATCATTAATAGATATCATATATCCATAATGTTTACTATGATATAGATGATCCGCATACATCAATATGTATGAGATCCCGAATACCTTATCATTTTACACCATTCCCAAAGAAGGGTGTATTGG
Organism: Ottelia alismoides; assembly: GCA_037367405.1. Classification (NCBI taxonomy): domain Eukaryota; kingdom Viridiplantae; phylum Streptophyta; class Magnoliopsida; order Alismatales; family Hydrocharitaceae; genus Ottelia; species Ottelia alismoides. Next base: position 1,448,402 of record JAZKJV010006015.1, read on the forward strand.
ACATTTTATTATGAATACAATATTCATAAGCATGTAAGCTTTGAAATTTTAGACATTCTAAAGTTTCATCTCTTATTAGCCTATTGATCAAATCAATAGACAAATGTCCAAGGCTTGATGCTAGATCATTGTCAAATGATCTTCATCCTCCTATTGATCTTAAGGTTTAATTTCAGTATTTAGAAATGTTAATGAACCATTCATTAATTTTCTAATTTAGTGAAGTCCACTAGATTATTAGATTACTATCTGAAATATATACATCATAACTCTTTATGATAGTTCTATCTCAGATTCATGTTTATTTCTAACATTTAGAAACAAACAATGAGTGTATTCTTATATCTAGGTCATAGAGACATTCTCTAAGACTAAGGACTCTCCCACTGAAATTAACAAGTCTATCAATCCAACAGAGATTGTTGCAACAATTGCATCAATATCCATGTGGATAACTATAAACCTTTAAGATCAAATTTTTCAGTCTTCTAAAACATATGCAACCTATTGCAAATGTCATCAGAAGATTGAGATACAATTATTTGACTTTATCTTATCAATGATTTATGTAGATTAATCTGATGCTCCATCCGAGTCCTTCTCTAAGGATTCTAGATAGACTTGATAGTCATACTATCAACACATCACCTTATTGCAGTATTGGCATTCATCCAACTCTTCGGATGACATATGGAAGTCGTAGATGTATAGTCAACTCTTTGACCACACTTCTTATTCGGGTCCAACCCATGCTTCCACTGCGCTCCCTTTATCTATAAGCAACCATTGCTTAAGACTAAGGATCTCTTATGTAAGAGCATTTCAACATTTATACATGCTTCATTAAATTCATACAATATGAATATTATGAAGCTTCATGAATGACCAGAGTATAGATAGTAGAATGATGACACTCATCATCTACATCCATCTAAACTCTTAAAACATAGGTTCAGGTAAGTACTCAAACAATTTGAATACATCATCTCTTATAGAGCCACCATACTGCATGATGCAGTGAACCATCTCATTCATGTTAAATGTCAAGAGCACATATGTATGCCAGAATATCTTCATTAATTTTATAAGGATTATTTGACAATTACGATCATCATCGACAGGTCACTTCCAAAGTACATCCGATGAGAGATCAAGACTATAGAGACACACAAACCCTAGGGTTGTAGTCCTATTATCTATTTAATTGTCAGTCCTCAATATTATGAGGAAACTTGCACATTGCAACCACATACATTATGTGTCCAATTGCAAGTACAATATCTGGATCATGAGTCCAATCCATGATATTTTACTGGTTATTATTGAGTATATCATTGAGTGGTTTTTAATGAAGGATTATCTGAAATAAGAAATTTGCATAAATATATAAATATATATATTTTACTTTGATTTAGGATTTTTATATCAAAGTTGTCTTGTCTTGTCAACACTGAAAGTTCATTCCCTTAATCACTTTCAATGTAAGAGATATACTTACCATTATATCTCAACAAGATCTGGGATCTCCTTCCTTATCTTTGTTACATCCCAATAATATGAGAATCTGCAACTCGGATAAAAAGAAGCGGGAACACATTCCGCTTTGCAAGTCCAACTTGCATTTCCCAATTCGGTCTTTAACACCCGAGCCCACCACCCCTAAGGCGATGTTGACCCGTCGTTAATTGAACCAACCGTCAACAGGAATAGTACTCGCTATACGCAATCCAATATCGCCCCAATAATATGAGGATCCGATATTGGGGTCACTACGTATACGGCCTTACTCTTTCGAGAAGCGAAGAGTCCGATCCAGATGCACTTGCATACAGGAGCTGTCACTTCGGACAGGCGTCTCCCACATACAATCCCTGGCGACGGAACCCTTCGCCTTGACGGGAGACCATGGATGTCACTTATGTGATCCTCCACCTCATATTCAAATTTTAATTAATTATCGTGAATCACATTCACATAATTAATTCTTCCAAGGGAATTATTAACACTAATAATATTAGAGTATTTCAATCTTAATTGGATTCCAATTAATCTAATCATATTAAATTAATGATCCAATTAATATCCAACAAACATTTTAATAGTTACTTGAATAATGGTATTATCTCAAATACGTATTATTTCGGATTTTAATAATTAGAAGAATACATCTTAATCCCTCGGACATTATCCCGGCCCTACCCGCTGTCATGGCCAGTACCGACGAGAGTGGGACGGACCACATACGTTGCAACCCGCAACCCCAATGCTCTCCGACTAGGCACCATATCCGCCTCGGGAAAGGATAATGCCAAATTGATTAATTTGTACTTGAGATGATCATCGGTTCTTCAACCGAAATTGTACCATATAGTAATAATCAAAACATTTTTGATTAACATTATAATGAGATTTGCTAAACAAATCCCAAGTCCTATTCAAGCAACATGTTTGTTGGAATGTTGATCATGTAGATCATGTAACCAATCTTGATCTAGATCACATCTAATCATTTGTTGGTTAGGGCAAAGTCATTTAAGGACATAATTATCATTAAATATTTCACAAATATTTATGCATAATTATTCCAGGAAATTAAACAATTTAATTTCACTACTTAATTAAATGACAATTACTAGGTTCTTGATTAGGAAAGTATTTTCAGCAGTGACCCTCACTTACTAAAAATATCATATCTCAATCAATTTAAATCCAAATTAAGCAAAGTAAATTTCTAAAGTTTGCTAACTTGATTTACAACAGAACCCAAGTGATTTGCACGCATTTCAAGGCGTTTCAAATCCGCAATTAACATCTTAATTACGTCATGATCCGCAGTCCCCGAAACAGTGGATACATGTTCACTAAAATGAGCATATCTAGAGCAAACGGAATCGAAATCACGCAAACTCAGATCCTACGGTTTCCTTATTTAATGGGGAATAAAATCTAAATATTATTTTCGTGTTTAAACAATTTAAACAGTGCCGAAAATAATATCAAAACAGAGATGCGAAAATGAAATGCAAGAAAACTTTCGCAAACCCTAATGAACCCAAGTCGTCCTCGGTTTATGGATCGTATCCAAAAACACCGACCTAAGGCTCTGATACCACTTGAAGGATATGGTTAGATCCTCAAGCGCATCACGGAAGCGTGACCGTCGCATCGAATACGACGAAGAACGACTAGTCGTACTAGTTGTTCTATGCAGCGGAAATTAAAAAATTTTCTATGCGACGAAACCACATGATCCAAGAACACTTCTCGGATCGTTTCGTCCAAACCACAAACAAGTATTAGGTTTACCTCTTGAAGCGTGGTTGCGATCAAGTCTCTAAACAAAGAGACCTCCTGTCTCAAGTCCGATCCGACGGAGGAGACGCTTGCGAGCGCGGGGATGAACTGCGTGCTTCTCGCAATCCATGTTGATGATCCAAGCGGCGGATCTCCTGATCTCGACACACGAGATCCGATGTCTTCTTCACGAGCGGGGCGCACCGAAGGAGACGGAGATCCTCGAGCAAACCATCGGGTAGCATAACGACGATGCCGCAGCGATGGAGAACCTCTCTAGGGCATCCATGGTGGACGGCCACATGAGAGAGAGAGAGGACGTGTAGAGAGAATGAGAGAGAGAGAGAGAGAATTTTGTTGCCTCAACTTGTGTGTGTGTGTAAAGAAGAGCAATGGGGTGCCTCTCCTTATATAGGGTTTTGGGATCCATGGATCTCAATCCATGTGTCAACACAAATCCAATGGTCCACATTAATTTGTGTTTCTTTCAATGGTCATGATTTGTTGTTAAAAAACACAACAACAATTAATTTAATTTAAATTAAATATATGTTGATAAATCAACACAATTTAATTACAAAATTAAATCATCAATACATGGAGATAATGAAAGGAGAGAAAGCCTCCTTCCATGTGGAGAGGGGGGACGGCCTCCCTTTCCTAATGGGAGTGGTGGCTGTCCACCCTCCTCCATTAGGAAGGTGGCTATTTCACCTTTTATGTAATCTCCATTATTTGCAACAACTTTTGTTGCAAATTATTTCACAAAAAATAAATCCAATTTATTTTGTGAACATTGCAATCATGCCATTGAAAAATTGTGAATCACATTCACAACCCAAAACAAAATGTAAATTACATTTTCAATTTGATGTCCAATGTGAATCCAATTCACATTAACATTTAATTAACAAATGTAAATTACAAATAGCTCTCTCTTATATATTATAAATCACATTTATAATATATATGACTAATATGGATATTGCTATCCACATTATTCATATCCATGATAATTAAATCATATTTAATCATCTTGGATCTCTATTCTCTTGTGTCTAAATAATATGAATCACATTCACATTATTTACATCTTTGATAATTAAATCTCATTTAATTATCTAAGATAACTCTCTTTATAATATGAATCAAATTCATATTACTCATGATAATTAAATCACATTTAATTATCCATTTTCTCAATGCTCGAATACATATATCAACAATAGAATTATCCATGAACTCCTTCAAGGATAATGCGCTTTCTCCGCAGATACTTGGAGATAAGGACAGGGCGATTGTATTGTTCCACGTATAGTGACATGGATATTGAGATCGTATCTCAAATCCAGATCGCGGGCCTCCCATAGATGCTTGATTAAATCAAGACCGTAAATCTAATCTTCTCATTGTATCTGAATCACATTCAGATCAATGTCCAACACTTGGACCAAGATCAGATCACTTCTCTAATGAGAGGAGTCACTAAAATCCAGACCCGTTTCATCACTCCCTAGGAATGGAAGCGTCATGGTTATACAATCGTTTATGATCACATCACCCTCAGGTATTCCCAATACCTGTACATCCTGCATACTGGAAGACTCAGACTAAACCCGAAGTATTCGATCAACTTTATACTGTCTACTTCATGGTTTTATCAGTAAGTTTCTCATTCGATCATTGGGAGTCGGTATTGATCATATACTTTCCAAAAGCATATATCATACCTAGGTCTTGATCATATACTTTCCAAAAGTATATATCAAACCTACAAATTCAGTCAAGCTTTCAAAGCGAGACGACCGTGCGCACGGAATTTGATTCTTCCCAATATCTCATGAGTGAGCTCATGTCTTCCGGTTCAGTAACTGAACATGTATGATCCCTTTGAGAGATCGTATTACTCATATGCCCTTATATGCACACCAGCGCGCCGGTGTATAGACCTTGATTAGGTCATCAACCTATTGGTCTGCCAAATGTACATACTTAGACATATAGCAACACATCTGTCTCCGGTCAGAGGATGCGTGCCTATATCATGACAGCATATGATATAGGACTTTGGTTATCTCGATCTCGTTAAGTCAACTCTTTGACCTAACTAATCTGACACCTCCGAATCTCTATTCCTATGCAGAGGACCTGCATCAAGAGGTCGGTCAGATATCAGCCTTCAGAGATAAGGATTGCCATCTCCTACTCAGGCTGGAGATCATCTCTTAACAATCATCTGACGGTGCTTGATGAGTCCTCAATCTAACTCTTTAGATATTCATCTAAGCACCAGCCTCTATGATTCAATAATTGAATCAACAGCTGTATGATCGTTAAGATGGCCATGGTACATAACCCTAATTGTACTAAGGGACCTATTATGCAAATTATGTATTCTTCATTTCAGATTAAGGAGTGAATTGCAATAACATTTATTGCATAATGGCTCGCCGTGGGCTCGCATTTCCAACAAAATGATGTGAAGAAATGTGAAAGCTCAAGAATCGCACAAATTTAACTGTAGAGGAAACATATTTTTACTTCATTTATAAAAGATTTTATCATAGTCCCATCCTCAGACTTATTCTTGAACAAGAAAACCCATGATAATATAGAAAAATCGTCTACACCAACAAGATAAAACACGTATCCCTTGTGATCAGCATGGTCTTAAATTTCGCGAAATTTCGGCGAAATTTCGCCGAAATTTCGATTTCGACAGGGAGGGTCTTTCGAAACACCTATATATATATCGATTTCCCGGATTTCGACCGAAATGGGTCGAAATATCGGTGATATTTCGACATTTCGACCCATATCGGTCGAAATTCACGTTTTCAGTTCAAAATTTCTCGGATTTCGACCGATATGGGCGAAATTTCGCCGATACCTATGTAAATTAACGATATTAATCATGTGATCTTAATTTTAATCATTTTACTAATACTAACTATTTAGTATTTACCAATTCTATATATCAAAACACATCATGATTTAGAAAAAAAATTTGGGACGGGGGCGCTGCCCCTTGCACCCCCGCAGGGGGGAGCCAACCTGGGCCCCCCCCTAGCCCCCCCAGGCTCGCTGACCGGGCAGCGAGACCCCCGTTCTGGTAGGGTATGGTGCAACAGGGGGGATGCATACAATGTTTCTTCAACGTAGGGAGCTTCACCTCCCTTGCAAAAAAGAGATGAACGCAACTCTATAGATTCACTAGAACTGCGTCTATGACCGTTATTTCTATGAACTAAACATTGTCTTATTAATAATTATCTATATTTTAGAATAAAAATACTCATCTATTTTTCTGAACAAAAAGACATTTTATAAGTATTTTTAACTTCGTTATTTTAATTTCGATTCCAATATCTATCAGTCAGTTCAATTATATGCCTCGATATGTGCGATATAAGGCATATGGATGAGAGATATGTGTGATATAAGTGTGCATTTGTTAGCTATTATTGTTTTAAGAACTTGAATTTAATGATATCCATTTCCAATATGTATCAATCAATAATCAACCTTAACAACTAAATGACCGATATGACCGATATGTGCGATATGAGGCATATAAATGAGAGATATGTGTGATATAAGTATGCATTTGTTAGCTATTGTTGTTTCAAGAACTTGGATTTAATGAATCCATTTCCAATAGGTATCATCAATAATCAGCCTTAATAGCGAAATGATCGATATGACCGATATGACCGATATGTGCAATATAAGGGGTATATATGAGCAATATGTATGATAAAATTACGTATATGTGAGCTATTTATTGTTGTAAATAACTTGAAAGATCTTAATTTGCAAAAAAATAGTCGAAAAATGACGTTTTGAACCATTTTCGAAATTTCCACCGAAATCGTCGAAATTTCCTGAAATATCGGCGAAATTTCGGTATTGGAGGTGACCGAAACGAAATCGAAATCGAGATTTCGAACCTTGGTGATCAGCAGCATGACTCGGACACAAAATATCTACATGTATCAACTCGAATAGTGAGCTACTACTCCGCCTGACGACTTGGGAAAGTAGAGTGGTGATGCTTTCCTAATTGGCAAGCCTTGCATTGAAAGAGGAGCAAGGAGAGATCTGTGGGAGTACATGACACATCTTCTGGAGAGGAAGGTGACCAAAGCACATATGCCACATAAATAGGGAGACCGATCCTGGGAGACACGACGAAACACCAACATATGGAGTGCAAACCAGTCGATAGAGGACGCTCTGCGCAAAGTCACATCCAATCACTCTGCCCGTAAGAATGTCCTGAAACACAAGTGAAGATGGGCCAAAAATAACATGCAATGCATATCATTAGTAATCTGATTAATAGACAGTAAGTTCAACGAAAAAACTAGGAGCATGAAGCACATTCTGTAGATGCATAGATGATGTCAGACTGATCTCCACATGTCCTGCAACTGAAGAGTGAGTCCCATCAGCTATGATGACTGATCTTCCATGGGGTAACTGTCAGTACATTGTAAACTGACTTCTATCTCCACACATATGATGGGGTGCACCAGAGTCCATAAATCTACTATGTCATGTCAGTTCTATGACAACTAGTATACCTGAGGTATTGGCATACATAAAAGTTGCAACATCGGAGTGGCTTCATTGAGCAGTCGACGATGCATGAGAACCAGTAGGAGGCCTAATCTCCTCCAGGCGAGCAACAAAGTTCTCAAATCGTTGGTCATACGCGGAAGCTGCAGGAGGCTCAGCTTGTTCAGTCGCACGAGTAGAAGCTGGAAAGCCATGCTTGGAGTAGCATGAATCCTCTAAGTGATCAGGACGATGGCAATAGGTGCATGACTGGCGAAGATGACCTCCCCTACCTTGAGGACCACGACCTCGAAACTGTGAAGTGCCTTCCCTACCGCGAGGAGTCTGGGTAAAGACAAACGATGGAACATTAATCCTGCTAAGCCTGTGATACGCCTCCTCCATGGGAGAGATAGTGTCATCTGCAAGTATCTGTGACCGAGCAGCATCATACTTCGGGTCAAATGCTGCTAAAAACACGACAACCATGGTGGCATTCATGTACGCCATCTGTTGCTCAAGGGTGGCTGGGAGAGGCATGGAGCTGTGAAGCTTCTTGGACATTCCATAAAAAAAGTATAAAGATAATGCAGCGAACGACCATTCCGCTTAATTGTAAATACGTCATGTTGTAACTACAGAATCTTTGTCTCATTTCTCGCCTGAGAATACATAGCAGCGAGAAATGTCCCACATCGCCTTGGCGGTGGGCTGGTGCAGAACATCATTAATGATCTCTACTATCAGTGTGGCAGACAACCACACACGTGCATAAGTATCGTCAGCCTCCCATGAGGCATTCACCCCAATCTTATCGGTCAGCGCTCGTCGACAAGAATATATTTCTTACCCGTAGACCGCATTAGGCTCATGACCTGCATGGTCCATAGTTCATAATTCGTCCAGTTTCTCTTCACTATTGGTGTTGGACCTCGAAAAGTGCATGTAGCTGGGATATCGGCTTTGCTTTATCATAATACCGGAACCAAAGACTGAGGTTGTAGAGCAAAGAATTTTTGTCTACACAGACATGTAGGGAAGTAGTTGCATGTGTAGACTCAAGATGCAACCATTCCCATTATCTTTATAATGTGCCTCTTACAAACTGGTGATATATGAATCTGAAAATCACCCACAAAACACCAAAATCAGACTGACGTGATCACGCGATCAAGTTCTCAGAGACCTAGAAGAGGGCAAACGAGTCGAGGGTGCGTTCCAAGCAGTAACAGCACCCGTTGGGGGGTCGCTTATGGCGATACCGACCGCTGACGGCGGCAACAGAAGCCGTTGGTGCACTTGGAGTGCCGTTGATGGGTGATGTCAGTCACAAGGAGCAGTTGGTGTGCGACAGTAGCCATTAGGGCGGCCTACGGTGCGGCAAGTGGGCAGCGACATCCGCGTGGGGCGGTGCAAGATGGAGGAAGAGAGGGGGACGGCGCATCGACGAGCGAGCGAGAGGGACAGCAAGTGGGTAGGGTTTTTTGGTACGAGAGTTCCGGTCCAGGACTACCGTTCCTATATCATGCTGAAAGAAACAATTAATCTATGTCTCGAGGGAATCCTATGGCTCTCTTACACAAGGGAGAGACTCAAAGGATAGATTACATGATGAAGATGAAAGAAATAGAAAGTATTGAAACAATACAGTAACACTAACATGGAAATATCTCTACAATTATATTGGTCAACCAATAAAAAAACAATATATGAGGACACTGAATTTTCCACGTGTGATAGCAAGTGTTGAAAACTGAGAAAAGCCAAAAGAAACACCTCGTCTCCGATTCAACACTTTTTTCGAATCAAAGGTTGTACCACATCACCATACTCTTTTAACACCCTGAAATGGCTTCGTACAATGTTTACAAAGACAACATTGTAAACAGAGAGAGCAATTGCTAATTACTGGGTAGTGATGGTTTTATTTTGAATGTGTACTAAATTCAAAAATAAATTGATTCAATATTGGTCCAATAATTGATTTCAACATTGTTTAACATGTTAGGGACAATATTTAGAGAAATTATGAATTACTTGTAAATACAAAAGATGAGATCCAGTCATATATTGACCAAGTTTGCTCTTGACGGGGCCGAAGAATTCACAAGTTTGTTTTTTTTTCAACTCTCTTGGAGATTCATTAGAAAACATAACTCACATGGAACCAAGGATTTAAATTCACGAAATTTCGCCGAAATTTCGATTTCGAGCGGTTAGGATATCAAAACTCCTATATATGTCGATTTCCCGGATTTCGACCAAAATTTCGGTGATATTTCGACATATTGACCCATTTCAGTTGAAACTCATGGGTTTCGGTACAAAATTCCCTAGATTTCGGCTGAAATTTCGGTGATATTTCGACATATCGACCCATTTCGGTTGAAATTCATGGGTTTCAGCGAGACCCCCGTCTGGTAGGATAAGATGTGACATGAGGGTACATACGTCGATTATTCAACTTGGGGAGCTTCATCCCATTTGGATTTAAGCAATGAAGATGAAACAACTCCATAGCTTCAATATATCTGATATAGCCTATTCTTTTCATTCGTTTGTCATTTATCTTCGTAAATAGATGCATCTTTATTGTAAGTCTGTAATGCATTCGAACTTTGTTTGTGACAATTATTTTTATGAACAAAACATTGTTTAATTAATCATTATATACATTTTAGAATAAAAAATGCTCGTCTATTTTTATGAACAAAAGACATCTTCTAAGTGTTGTTAACTTAGTTATTTTGATTTCCATTTCCAGTATCTATCAGTCAACTCAACAATATGTCTAATATGACCGATATGGTGTGATATAAGGCGTACGGATGAGAGATGTGTGTGATATAAGTGTGCATTTTGTAAGCTATTGTTGTTTTAAGATCTGGCATTGGATGATACCAATTTCCAGTATGTATCAGCCAATAATCAACATTAACATCGATTTGGCCGATATGACTGATATGTGTGACATAAGGGGCATATATGAGCAACATGTGCGATATAAGTGTGTATTTGTAAGTTTTTTATAGCCGTAAAAACTTGGAAGATCTTAATTTGCGAAAAAATGGTCGAAAATAGCTTTTTTGAGTCATTTTGACATTTCCACCGAAACGGTTAAAATTCCACTGAAATTTCGATTTTGGAGCAGACCGAAAGGAAATTGAGATTTCGAACCTTGCATGGAACATGTACCATATGGCACATAGATTTTGATCGGATACTTCTCTAGTTCTATCTCTTCCATTGTGCAGGTCCAAATTTAGCTCTCAATGATGCCGGAATGACAAGATTTTAACTCCTCAGAACAGCAGGAAAGGAGAATCCAATAGAGTAAGATTCTTCCATTCCATTAGCACTACCACCATATCCATATCCAAATTTATAAAAGGCGGAAGGTGAAACATAAGTGGCTGATCTAGCTGGAAAGTATTGAGAAAAATACCACCATCACGAATGATGATTCTTGTTAGGACTCTTGATGATAAGAACTTGAAAGTTGGAAAAAAAAACAAAAGGGTGAAAAGAAGAATGTGTTGGCGTCCTCGTATTGAGTGATGCAACCTATGCGCAGCTACGAAAAGAAAATGTGATGAAATGAGAACTATGCCCCATCCATAATAAGAGAAAAAAAGAATGCCCTAAAACTGATTTTAAAATGACAAAATAATGAGTCTGGAGATGGAAGCAGAGCCAAACTAGACCTGAATATTACTGGCAACAGAAGGGAAAAAATATTTAAATGATTGTGAACAGACAAAAAACATTTACTTGCGGTTAAAACTAGATTTGAAAGGATTGCCTGTAACATCATGAGGGGAAATAATTCACCAATTATACCAAAGGATGGGTCAAACATGGTGGAACTTTAGGACTTAAATCTGATGGTACACAGTAACAGTAAATAATGTTCCACCAAACCAAATGCTGTAGAACATTCTATAGCCAACAGATGAAGGGAACAAAAATTGGGAAAGATGGCAGCACTATTTTCCCATAGCATAATGAGGAGACATGCAGCACTTCAACTTTTCAGCGGCGGTGGGGGCAGGTCAGGGCATGTGGACAATACAGGCAAGGGCTGGGTGTAGCGGACTTGTCGTTGGCAAGAAACAGTGAAGGCGGTGCAGTGGAAAGGAAGTGGTGGTGGATGCTGGATAACAGACCAGTGGGTTGGGGAAGACGATGAGGGGTTGGCAGCAGGAAAAGGTGGCAGCAAAGGGAGGGAGAGAGGGTGTTGGTGATGGGGAATGGCGAGGGGAAAGGGTGGTGGTGGTGGTGATGACAGGCAAGGTAAGGGAAGAGGGAGGGTGGCGGAAGAGAAGGGAAGAGGTTGAGGTTGTGTCACACAAGGGGAGGGGGAGAAAGAAACTGGGAGTGTGTGAGAGAGATACATGACATGGGCCTTTAGGTAGGCATCTTCCTAACAAAATAATCAACCCAAAACTAATCAACAAGAACAGACTCAACACCATCAAAAAATAAACATTAACCTTCCATAATGGGTCTCTTAACAAACACTGACTAGTTAGATAAATGACTTAAAAAATAATAAATGACTTAAAAAAAACTTTCACGCCGCATCATTGAGAATCACCCAATTTCATCTTGGAGACATCAAGATGAAAATATCAAATCCTCCGTATAATTATCATTTGAATGGTTCCAATTGAACTCAGTCGCATAACCACCATAGTGGTTATGACTCATGTCCATTATTCCCATAGGACCCACACTCATTATCCATGAACTCTGGATTTAGCACGTATTCTCCATGTACATTCTTATATTGCTTTACATATTCTCTTCAAGCTTTTAATATTTTGACATCAGTTTAGATTATAGTGTATTATTTGAGAATGAGAATAAGCATATACAGAAGAGCAATAAAATCATAAAAAATGTAGGAAGAAAAAATACACATAATATGAAAATAGAAGATGGCAAATAAAAAAGAATCCCCATCTTTTCATGCGACTCCCTTAAATTATCATTTAGTCAATGTAGAATTGTAGGGCACAAATTGAGAATGAGATGAACGAGAATGCCAGGAGGGGCAATAAACCATATAAAAAAGCAAGAAACATATACATAGAGAATGAGACTGTATGACACGTGAAGAATTCCATCACTTATTGTACCCTACTCTTTGAAAATGAGCATGCTCGGAAGAGAAATCAAACCTAAAATAATGGAGGATGAGATAATACATGGCAAATGAGAATAGAAGAGACAAATGAAAAAAATCCCCATCACTTGTTGTGACTGCCTTACACTGTAGGGTATAGTATATGTTATCGTTTCACATTATTTGGAGCAAATGAAGCGGCATGCCCCCATTATTTTATAAATTGCAAAGAAACCTATATTTTTTGCATGTACCAGCAGCATGCCCCTCATATCAGCGATGTGCATACCATTGGGATGCAGCAAGCCCATTTCATGCCATCAATATCTTGGAAAATCAACACTCCACCCATATCAGCACTGCCAAACCCATCAACACGACACGATGTGACACCATGTCGGCGGTGATGCCACGCCTTAGTCTATGCTAAGCATGCATTTTTTCACATTTTTCTTAAATTTAAAAAGGAAGATATAATTGTAAATATTTTACTCTGCCGATTTCCGTGTTACAAAATGCAAAGATTATTATTATGTAACTGCACCATGATGGAGTGAGTATATGGCATAAAACCAAAACAAATAGTAAACACTAAGCACATAAAGATGATAAGAAGCTTGAGTTTAGGTTTAAAAAACAGAACGCAAAGATTGGGCCAAACAGAAATAGAATCCAATTATGTTGAGAAGGATGAGTGAGGTAAGCGAAAGATAGCCTCATTCGATTCAGCTCATTCATCTACCTCGCTGAGCTTATTGGTTAAACACAGAATGATAGCCAAATAGAGCAAGAGTAAGTAGAGAAAAGAGGGGGATGGGAGCCAACTCATTAGAGGGAGTTACATGTTCTCTGCACTCAGACATGTCTATTTCAGCTCACCAGTAGCATTCACGGATGCAACCGTACGAATCGCATATGCAGTCACATATACCTATGCAATGGGCCGAATAACATTCTTCATGCAGGGTATTATGCAGTTTAGGCCACATATTCCTTCCACGTTGCCGCATATTAGGATACAAACATCACATATTCAGTCTGCATTCCAAATAGAGTTCATATATCTATGTCTTTTATCTTTACATGTTTAAATATCTTATTAGTTTGTATTCTAAATAAAGTTGATATATATAAGTCAACTGCATATTCCTTCCACATTGTCGCATATTAGGTCGCGCATGCATCATCTTCAATTTGCATTTTGATAAAGTTTATAAAACTACGACTTTAACCTCTACTTGTTTTAATATATTATTAGTTTGTATTCTAAATTAAGCTGATATATATCTCAAATTTTAACTTATCCTATTTATTTTTATAACTAGTGTTCATGACTTGTATTACTGAGATTAGTGATTATATTTAAGTTCTATTTAAATGGTTTTATTAAAAGCAGGTAAAATCAACAAGATGGTCTTATATTTTATAATAAATCTTGCAAATAGCATATATTGCCATTTATTTTAATTAAAATAGAAAAAAACACAAGATCATATTATTCCTTGCATACATGATTTTAAAAAATGCGCCTCCAGGTGCCCGCCTCAATCAGCCCGGTTGAGGCATGCACCTCGTGGCGTTGAGACGGTCATCGAGGCGTTGAGACACTCCCGAGGAGCCATCTCGGGCTGCACAGGTTTGGTGTCCAATTTTGTATATGTTATATATTAATTGTTATGATATCTTAAGTGTAAGATTGATTATTAACAATTATATTCTCATATATATTTATTCTATATTTATATATGAATAAATACAATCACAGCGTAACCCCCGTGATGGTAGGGTATAGTGCGACATGAGGGTGCATACAACGATTCTTCCACTGGGTTGAGCAAATCGGATGGTTAGGATTCAAAGCATATCAATATATATGTTAGTCATATAAAATATAATACAACATAAACATATTGTATGTTATGTATATTAATAATATATGTGAGTCACATAATTTTGCTTTGCATAAAGAGAGGTGTTGTATATCACCCGCCAACATTAATAGAAGTCATAGTAAGCTTTGCATTGTATATGGATGACAATACAAGTTAGGATTCAAAGAAAATCATACAAAAAATATTATGTATTCTCATGTTCATGACATATATGGTGAATATATTGGGAAATATTTAAATGTATGATTTTATAAATATATATATAATTATGCATAATTATATTTTATGTATATTTTTCTATATAAATCGAGGTTTATGCCTAGACCGCCTCGAGGCTTACGCCTTGCCTCGACAAGGGAAAACTGCTTCGAACCGCCTCATGTTTTTTTTAAAATCATGCTTGCATATCCCTCCTAATAGTGTATATGGGGTGAGTTGTTCGAGCAAATCCACATATGGCATTTTTGAAACTTACTCCCTAAATGTCACATATGACTTCCCCAACATTATTCACAATAATGAAGAAGAAGGTGGGGCCAGTAACCATGCTTGGATATAGCCACATTTTTATACGCAACTTCAAAAAGAGGTAAAGATACACTACAGCAAACAATTTCTTTTTGAAAATCCATAGGATGACTACTAAAGGTTAACATTCATCGATAAACTTAATTAAGAGAGAAATAACTTACGACAAGGAAATACAAAGAGTAACATCACCCCTTCCCAACATTCCTGATAATGAGACACCAAGCGATTAACATTTTCCACACTAGGTTTAGTAGACCTAAGCACAACCTCATTCCTGTATAATTTAATCTATCATGCAACTGCAAATGGTCTATACCACTTATAATTTTGAATGTAAGTAGAGACACCACATCCCTTTTTCCCCTCCCTGAAAGACAACTAGAAGGATAATTCTCATACATCCCTTGCAAAAGGAGACGGTTGAAGAACAAGTGGTTAACATCTTCTTACACATGAGACAAGAAGTTTTGACAAACAAAGCCCATCTCCTCCTATGAATGTTGGTAATATCTTTTTAAATAGTAAACAACTTATGCCAAGGTATGTCAACGTTGTTGAAAACACGTGGTACAACCACCAACCAAAGACAAAGATTATTATAATTATTTTGATGGAAATGAGGAGCAAGAGATGTAGGTGGTGGGCTTATTGGCGAACCACCAACCGGAGTTAGGAAAGAGACAAAATTGGCGGGAGGGTTATCTTTCTACAACAAGAATAAGAGGTTTGCGAAAATTAATTATGTGTTTTTATGCAATATGTAAAAGTGTGGAGTGAAATGAGGGTTCATTTATCACGATATTCTTATATAGTAGCCCAATCTTGTAATGTAATAGAAATAAGTATTCATTTTTCAAAAGCATAAATAGGGATTTATATGCCAAGTTGTTGCCATGCTAGGAGCTAAATATGCATTTGAGGGAGATAAACTCATGGTGTTAGTGGGAATTTTGTTTTGAGAAGCTCATTGGTGCCTTCATGCAGATTTTCCTGAATTCATCCCTCTTGCAATGAGGTGGATTATTCTACTATGGTCAGGTGATGTAACATCCGGGATCCGCTAAACCCGAACTCGACCCGATTGGGGTCCAATTAGCCCAATAAAGTTGATTGTCAATAATAAACAACCTAAAACGATCAAATGATCGTGAATCAAAAGTCGTTCGGGCGAAATCGACCCAAAATCGATCGCATTGTAATGCATGCCGCGAAAAGTCGCGACGTAAATTCGGAAACCGTAAAACAAACCAAGACCGCCATGAGATCCGATTCGACGGAAGAAGACCAACGGAATCGACCGTTCGTCAATCGGAGGTCGTTTGTATTTTAAATTACAAAATATAATAGTGGATCCCGGATGTTACAGGTGATCATGCCGCATCATGCCTTAATGGGTTTTTTCAACAAATTTAGGTTATTTGAAGTTCAAAAGAGAACAATAAAAAAATGAAAGTGTAATATTAAACCTCTGAAAATTTATCTTTAAAGATAGACTTTGAAAGAAAAATAACTATATATAAGGGTCTCACAATTTGAAAAATCATAGAAAAATCTCTTGAAAGCAAGTTTAGTCATCACCTTCTGAACTTCGGAAATTATTGAGTCAACACTAGAATTTAATTCGCCAAAGTCGAGTTTTGGAAGATGGGAGAATTGCCGCAATACCGGAAATCAACAAACCATATGAGAGCATGATTACAAATGTTGCATTTATTTATTTTTAAATATGTAAATCAAGGGAGACCTTGCCATGTATTTTCTTCTTTTTCAGCAAAGAGATGAATATGTTTTCTTTGTATATTTTTTGCCGAGAGATGTGTGCAAAACAATGGATGCCTTGATTAGAGTTCTCTTAAATCAAAGGATTCCTTGGATAGATTGTAGGAGGAAATTTATCTATGAAAAAATACAGAGATGGAATGCATGAATTATGGTTTAGACATTGGTTTTATCCCTCTTTTCCCCTTGTATCATTTATTCTCTTCTACTCTCCAATCCCCTTCTCGACTCCATTTCTTCTCCCTCATGTGATTAGACATGCTTGCCTTCTTATCATTTGCATTCATATCCAAACCCTCACACGAATAGCATATTTATAAATCTTTATCATACACTATCCCTCCTCAATCCTGACTCATCCCTTCAAAAATCCAGATCACATAATTGATATCAGAGCCAATTTTATTTCTTCTCATAATTTAATCGGAATTTCTCATTTTTCATGCAAGTTTCTCTCTCTGCACATGTTTTCTTCACTGAAATTCAGACTGCGTCACTTTTTTGTGCAGCTCTGGTCAAGAAGATATTATGTCTTCTTCTAGCATTCCTTTGCTAGGTAAGTTTTGGTTTGGCACAGATACCATATGGCTGGTAACTTTCATGTTGGGAAGCTTTCTTGAAATCTTGTAGGGAATGTAATGAGGTGGAGCAACAGAGTCTTATAGGTGAACACTTTCAAGACTACCCTATTCCAGTTGACCTTACACGGACATATAATGTACCTTCAAGTCTAGTCAACCTGAGACAAATGTACTCCATTCGTGTTTGTGTTACTGAGTAGCCTGGGATGGGCAATTCATTCATTGTAACTTATTTTGTAGCCCGAACCCCTTTTAATAGGTGTATCTGGATGCCTACTAACGTCTAGCAGTTTATCAGAACTATAAATCGACTTGACCTGGCATTAATTTCACAATCAAGAGCCTCTTGCAACACGATCATGCCATAGATCTCGGACACCTCAGTTCGTGGGTAAAACATCACATTCCATGTAGTTATTCCAAATCTCTGATACAACAGGTGACATGTCTGTAATCTCTAGTCCTCAAAGAATTTCATAAAATCGACATACAAACAAATAAAATCAAGCACACACGACATACAAAATCCCATACCCCAATCGATTCAAGGACAAAATATACTAAGTTCATGTTTGTATCCTGTCTCAGTTCAGTGGGGCATTCCGGCAAAAACTTGTCAGGCATCACATGCCCACAAACAATCACATTTAATCGAAGGTTTCTTTCCCTCCAAATCCAAGACAAGGTAATATGGGGCTAATTTATAACAATCAATTGGTACTGTTGATATAAAAATTGCAAAGGAGCAAGAAGGAGGCTGCTCTACCTCTTCTCTTCCACCTCTGGGCGCGGACAAGCTCCGGGTGAAGGAGCAGGTAAGGCGGCACGCCAGGGGAGGAGAGCCGATCGTAATCGGAGGAACAGGGAGGAGCAGCTGGAGTGGCCTTTGGTTCCGGAGAGGTGTGATAGAGGAGGCTACGAGAGAACTCAGAGAAGAGATGGGGTTTATCGCCGCTTCCCCCCTCTTTATATCTTTTTCTTTTGTTTGGTAAAAATGCAACCTGATCATTTCTTTACCTTTTAATCTTTTCTTTTCACGGGATTTTTATTTGGATAAATTACAAAAAAAATCTTTCAAGTATACAACTAATTTCAATGTCATATTTAAATTTTTAGAAGTAACGATACAATTCATAATCTTTTATTTTAGTAACAAATATGATATTTAGTTAATAGATTTATATTAGAGTTTAATGGGGCTGCCCCCACGCCGTTTTCGGCGCTTTTTTATTTTTTTTATTTGAAAAATATCGGCATGTATATTCATCCCTATATCCCTCCTATATGTCATTCGAATTTCGTCAAAAACAGAGACTTCTACGGCCTCCATCCAGACAATCATTTTTTAACGGTAACGGGATTTTTTAAATTGACACCATCTCGATGGAGGCCGTAAGAGTCTCTATTTCTGACGAAATTCGAATGATATATAGGAGGGATATAGGGATGAATATACATGGTGATATTTTTCAAACAAAAATAAAAAAATGCCTAAAAACGGCTCGGGGGCAGCTATTGTTGGTTGCCCCAAGGGGGCAACCCCATTAAACTCTTTATATTAACATCATTATCTTTTAGATCAAATTGACAAAAATACCCTCCATCGCTATACAAGCACAAAACACTATTTTTAATTCTTTTTTTCCTTCATCAACCTTCGACAAACCACCTTCCTCCATGGCTCTGAAATCTCCTCGGCCACTTCTCCCCAAGCATCACCTCTCTCGTCGCCTCCACCTCCGCTCCGCTAGCTTCAACCTTCCTGCATTGCCTTACACACCTCAGCAACTCCCTCACGTGCCCCTATCACCTTCTTGATTCTCTATCATACTGATTTAAAGTATATTTCTGAATCAACACTGAGAACAGATGAAGCCTTACAATGGAAGCGATGGGAGGAGATAAGAAGAAAAGAAAAAACATGTGGAAAATTATTGTGGCAATTGTTGCAGTACTCTGTCTTATTGGATTTCTTGCTTTTATGTTTTTTGTACTTAAAGAATCAATTAGAAATAAAGGAATGGCATGCTTCTATGTTAATTTTGAAGAGTAGTATTATATAGAATATTTTACTTGCTATTTTCTAACTTTATTTATTTACATCTCTAGATTCTACACCCGAAGAAAATCCTGAAATCCCTTCACAGAGTCAAATTAACAACAAAGGAGGTTCTTATCGCATGCCATTTTTTCCATCTGAGAGTAGAAATTTCACATATTCTGAACTTACATAAATAACAAACATTTTTGGAAAGGTGTTTGAAAGAGGTGGATTTGGGACTGTATATTTTGGACATTTGGAATTATAATTTATTGAGCAGCTCTGGTCGGCTCGTAAGAAGGTTCTCGAACCTTGCCATTCTTAGGTTTGTATCATCATCGTCATTCAACTAGAATCCACAAAACAACTTCTTTGTGAACCTCTTATCGCTCTTGCAACCTCTCCCTTTTTCGCATTGCTGTCGTCATCCTCCTCGCCCTGGAGGATGATGCAGAGGGGTCGGAGGAGGTGACAGTGGTAGTCGAGGCCGTCGAAGGAGGGCGAGGTGGATTTGCAGGGGCACATGAGGGAGCTATCACAGTATGTGAGGAAATATGGGAGGGATTGAAGCTGATGGAGCGAAGGCGGAGGCAATGAGAGAGGTGATGTTTGGGGAGAAGTGGTGGAAGAGATGATGGGTTCTTATGAATTGGAGAAAAGAATTAAAAAAGGCTCATATGCTCGTAAACGGATGGAGGGTATTTTTGTTAGTTTGATTTAAAAGATACGTATGTTAGCTAAAGATCACAATGTTAACAGAGTAAAAGATTATGTACTACATTGTTACTTTTAAAAAGTTTGGATAAGATATTGAAATTGGGTGTATAATTCAAGAACTTTCTGTAATTTACTCTTGTTCTTTTTTCGGGTGCACTAGGGAGTGAAATAAGATGGTGGGATAAAATATCTAGTTTTTTATTCTTGATTTTTATTTTTTAAAGGAACTCCATCAAAGACGAACTTTCATTTAACCATTTCATGAACTTAAAGGATGGACAAACTTTCCAACTTGAGGAGTACAATCAGATGGTAGGGGAGAAGAAATAAGAAGCAAAGACTAATGTAGTCCGCCAGGGGGAATTGATCACCTCGGCAACCAATGAAAAAAAACCTCGAGAGCACACTCTCCTAGAACAAAGTTGGATATTTCTCTCTCCTTTCGCCCTCTTCTTCACTTCTCCAGGTTAAGTGCGCAGCACGTGACCTCTCCCTATCGTTCCTCTCTCCTAACATGTGCACAACACGTGCCATCTCCTCCCTCCCCCGGCACGTCCTGTGCACGTGAGCCCCCCCCCCCCCCCACTTCTCCGACTGCCTACCGCAACAGTTGGCATCCCTCCGCGTAACTGCCACCTCCACCGGCCTTCACTCCTCCCCCTCCTCGCCATTACATATCGCCTCACCTCCTCCGTAACGCCCAATCGAGCCCCACCTGCAATGAAGCCCCTCCATCTCCGGTGATCCACCAACCACAAAGTTGAGACTCCAGTCCAACACATCTTCTTGGTGACAACAGGTGAAGCAGATCCTCGGCGATAACAATGAGCCATAGAACTTGGTGTGATCCTCGGCCATCTACGACCATGTAGCTGCTCCGTCCAGCAGTAGAGTTCATACCCCCATTTCATCGGAGTCCTCGAAGCGACGACCAACTGAGGATATCCAACTCCTCAGACCCAGGCATTACTCCTCACATCTTAGCCTCCACTCTCTGATCTCAGTCCACCCTCAGGTATCCACCCCTCTTCCTCTTCAAGTTCTTCTCCTTTTGTTTGGTTCTCTTTCATGTGCACCACCATCTACCCTCTCCAATCACCTCCGATACATCCATTGCTCGTTGACCATCTTTGTCCTCGCAAAGGATCGAGTCCGCCGGATCCTCCACCTTTTTCCACTACTCACATGACCCCCCCGTTGTCACTACATCTACACTCACTCCACTCAGCATTGACTCGATAGCCTTCTTCTTCAATCTTTGCTAACCTCTGCAGAAATTGCCCTCGAAAACCTCGAGACGATCTCCGCCTGCAGATTACTTCACCGCACTACACGCTCGATTGTGTTTCGATGGAGGCCTCATCCAACACCACCTTGGTCAGTCTGTCCCATTGCGCTTTCTTGCACATGACAATCGCCTTCAAGCTCCTCTGACACTTCATGCTTCTCCATCGCTTCGCCTCACCCTCATTGACCAATACACCTCGACCAGTCGCTCCACCTCCAGTTGTGTATCAATTGAGGTGGAGACTTATCCTCCCGACAACGCTCAGTCGCCTCTTCACCACAGAGCTCTGTTGCCCACACCACAGCTCATCCCCACTGCATCGGACCTCCGCCCGACGACCGCCATGCGACTCCGCCCTCGAACTCATCTCCACCCGACGATGGTCGTCACCCACGTCGTTTGCTGAAGCCATCACCACCGTTGGATCAGGCGCACTACCTCGATCCAATGGTCACTTGCTGCCACATGGCACCCCCGATCCAATGGTTACCTCGCTACCACATGGCACCCCGAGCCTCTGTCCATGCCAAGAGGTTCAGGTGGTTTGAGACCTCCCTAGCATGCTACGTGGAAGCTCGGGTCGGTACCTCATCCTTCACTCTCGAGCTCTGCATGGTAAATTACACCTAAGCCCCTACCCTCCTCCAAAATTTCAAAAACAACCCCAACATCCAGGTCACATGCCATGGACTTGCCCTGTTGGGTAAATTACAAGGAGGCTCATGCACATTTCGTATATTGCAGATAAGTCTTTTATGGGCTTTTTTTGAGAAGAAAATATTTATTTTTATTGTATTTTAGTCCCTAAAACTTCAATTCATCACATCTTTCTCATTTGAACTTGGATTTTTACACACCATGTCATTTTGAAGCTATTTCTGTTCAATATCATCTTATATATCTTGTGGGCAAATCAAAAGCTTTTTATTATTGAATATTTTTTGAGGATCTATTTTGACCTATGCAGGCTGATATCTTACATTTATGTGATATTATATCTTGATAAAGATTTAATTTAATATGTGCGGCTTGATCATGGGGATTTAAATTTGATTAATTCTCTTTTAATTATTGTTGATGATCCTTGAGAAATTCATCTTTGCAGGGGCATAATCGAGTAAATTAATTTCTTTGATAGTTTATGATATTAAAATTCATCTTATTTGAGGAGATTAAATTTGATTAATCCTCTTGTGATTATTATTGAGTAATTTTTTAGGAATTTGATCTATTGCATAAGCTCATTCAAGGAATAGATTATTAGATTTAATTCCTTGATCATTCTTTGAAGATTTACTCTTTATAGGATTTTATTTAAGGAGAAATGGTTGTTTCATTCTCTTGGATTAACAGATAATTTCTTTGAGGAGTAAATCACATGGAGAATTCTGAGGTCTCCTCTATTTGAGGACTATCATTGATTTGATCATTTGCATGAACTTTAAAGGATTAATCTTTTAGCCTGTAGCCTGAAAATCAGTTGTGTAAATAATCCTTGAACTTATTTCTTTTAGATCCGTGATTAATTTTGAGGAATAATTGACCTATTTAATTGAGGATTGAAAGAAAGGAAAATCACATATCGTGGGCTCCACTACTTCACATTGTATTTTTCATTTCTTTTATTTCCATTTTATTTTCTTACACGAAGGTTAACCTAGTGATTCATTAATTATTTAAATTAATTTATAACTACGAAACTAAAAATCACCATTCCCTGTGTTCGACCTTGGTATACTTATCGAGTGAAATTTTTTCCACAATATTAAAAAATTACAGTTTTTGACGAATCATTTTCCGCCTCCAATACTATAGTCATTGACTATTAAAGAGGTGGAATCCACGTTCATCGGCATTGCACAACCACCACTACAGTGAACCTCTTTCACCACCGTCGTCGTCGTTGCCACCATCACCACGCACTACCACCACCACAACTACTACGAACATTGCCACCATCATCATATAACCACCACTATCATGCGCGACCTTTCCTGTGCATCTTCATTACATTGCAAGACCACTCGTACATGCATCCACCGCTTGTCGCATCGTTCATCGCTTGTCGTCTGCACTAGAGTTTTTTGTGGGAAAAATTGAATTATTAAAATTATCACAATCTCTGATGAATCACGAGAAACCTTAATCAACTATTGTAGAAGAAGAAACGATGTCGTTGTGCGATCAAGTAATTTACAAGGGTAAATTAATTAATACATGTATTTATTAGTATACAATACTTATATATATATATATATATATATAAAGCATACATATTTTTAACTAGTGAATTTTATAATACTCAATTCAATATATTTTGTTTATTTAAATAATAATTCAAGGTTTATATATATATTTTTATTTTTATGGATTTATTTAACTGTATAATAAATAATGATATGTACAATTTGGGTATAATTTATCTATATACCAGGTGTAAATAATTTTATTAGTGATGTATATATATATATATATTATGAGTCTTGAATTTTATTTGTTCAAAACACATTGAAAGAGTTGTAATTATGTTTTTGATTTGTTATTATAAAAGTGTTTACAAGATAAATAAATAGAACTATTTACAACAAAGGTATTATTTACTTATACAATATATATTTTTGGTTCTTTTCATTTTTATTTATATTTTAAATAATTAGCCTAAATTATTTACAACATCAACAAGAGTACAATATGTACAAAAAATACAAAGAATAAAATAAATACGAGTGATATACAATTGTACATGTACAATAATACCCTCAAAAAGTTGACTTTCACATCTTAACTCTAAATATTATGAAACCACTTTTAATTTAAAGATTATTTTATTTTAAACATAATTAACGTGAGTTTGATTCATTTCAAGTTAACATGGAGAAGATATCGAGCTTTCAATTATGCTTTTACGACCTTTTCTAAGTGTTGTGCCTTTTATTATATACATGATATACTTTTGCAAATTTTTTTATTATCTAAGGAATAATTTTTTGATACTAGTTTGATGAAGAAAATATTTTTATTTGAGGTTGAATTAATGATAAACAAGATCTTTACAAAGTGAATATGATGAACATGTACTATGTGAACTTGACTCATGATATTTTTATAAGTTAAAGACCCTATCTCCCCATACTTTATTCCTTCTTGATTAGGTCTATACTTGGCTTACTCTTGGGATCATGATTCTTTCTTTTTCTTTTTTCTTCTTTTCTTCTATATTCAGTTATTTTGGATTAAAATAGTGATAATAATACAATATTAATAATGATACTAGTTTATTAATAGATAAGAATTGATAATATTTACAAGTACTTTATAACGGATTTTAAGCCAAAATAAATAAATAATCCATCGTCCCACGTTGGATGGCAGGTGGATGAGAGTATCATGTGGGTTATCATGTAGGATTGTGTAACTTTTGAGACAGGTTTTTGGATGTTAAAGATTGTACCTCGAGAAACTATCTATTGTCAAGGATAACAATACATTCTTAGTAGCACATAAAGACCCACCTTAGTAAACCTTGTATATAAATTGGTCTATTGTACTTTACCCAGTTTTGAGAGGCAAGCAGCTCCATCCAACCGAATGGACCACCCCTACCAACTCTGTCCTTCTCTCGTTCAAATAAAGCAACACCATTTATGTTAGTTTTGCTAAGCACTTGAGCACCAACTTTTTTTTCTAAAAAATACAATCGGTAAATATGAGTGATATTTATAAGGTCAGCAGATCGCATATTCTTCCATCAGAACATCTAAAGTAAGATTTAATTGAAATCCAACTTATACCAAGAAAAAAGATCCAGGGGAAGAGGTCCTGTCTGCATGGATTTATAATCGACGATAGACGTCCTAATCCTCGGAGTACGAGCGACATGCGCATCTGCTTCTCTGTAAACACGCCATTAATCAACTAGTTTCCTCCGCAGAGAGAGATCGAGGTCATGTGATGACTGATGAGAGCAATGGGCACTGCCACCAGAGGTCAGGGATTCCTTGGAGTAGCATTGAAGCCTTTGGCTTCAGCTCTTGGGCACTGGCAGTTGGATCTGCTGCAGAGAGACCCTTCTGCCATTCTCCCTCCTTCCCTGTGCAGGAAGTGACAAGCACATCTGGCCTTACGCGCTGCAACTCGACCTGTGAAGCCAGTCCATATGATATGAGCTTCCTTCCTCTTCTTCTCATCACCACCACCACCGCCACCTTCTACTTTTTCTTCTTCCTTGTTATCCATTCAGCATATGTTACAGGACATGTCGAGAAGGTATCGGGGGAGGAGGACAATGTGGGTGGAGGAATGAGGGTGCTGATCCTCTGCAAGCTCAGAGGCCTTCTTGGGTTTCGCAGCCTTGACATGAGAAAGAGGCAAGTCCAAGCTCCAGCTCCAACTTCAGAAACCATGGTTGTCCCTTCCCCTACCCCACTTCCCGACAACATTGCACCCATTCGCAACCACCGCCATCCAGTCCACCGCACACGAAGCCGAGGATATGGAAGGGCGAAGAGGCTTCTGGTGGCAGTGGCACTGTCAGGAGCAGCTGCACTTACCACATTAACCATTTGCACAGGTGGGTTGTTGTGTTGTAGTTGCAAGAGTGGCAAGAAGAAGAGATTCGGAGGGGAGATTCCAGCAACTCTACCCACTTCACAGCACAAGGTGAGTCCAAGTCCGAACCAAGAGGTCGTTCATTTCAATCCTCTTGCGAAGGAGAGATCACTGGAGAACGATCTCACAAATGATGAGAAGGAGTTGTTCTACTCCGCATGCAACTCAGACTGCGAGGCAGTTCCACCATCCTGCTCCCCAATACAGAGCCTGAGCAATGTTGATATACCAAAGCCACCACCACCTCCACCAACCAGCAATAAAAGCCCATTGCCACCTCCTCCACCACCTCCTCCTCCTCCTCCATGTAGACCTTGCAGTGAAGTTGAAGCCGAGCACTACTTCCCTCCATTGGCAGTGGAAGAAAGGATGGTTCAGGGCAGTGGTGGTCAGCAGATTCCACCACCTCCGGTGTGCCCACCACCAACCCCTGTTGTTCCAGTAGGCAAAGATGGGAGCCCTCTGCCTAAGCTGAAGCCCCTGCACTGGGACAAGGTCAGGGCTGCTCCACATCAGCCCATGGTGTGGGACAAGATCAGATCCAACTCCTTCGAGTAAGTCCAGTTGTATTTAATTTGTGTTTCGTCCAACTTTCACGCATCTACTTTCTTCATATCTGATGAGGCAATTCTATAATTTTGGTGCTGCCTGTTGTAAATATACTGCTCTGCTAATCACGAATACTATTTCTATATATTATATGTTCTTTATGAGATGTTTTCACTAGTTCTGAAAGAGCAATCCGAGGAAAATTGACTGGAAACATTTGAACATTCGATCCTTTTTGGCAGATGCTAAGGAAATAAACAAGTAGTTTTTTTAGTTACCTGATAACAGAGCATAAAAGAAAAAAAATTCTCCAAATCTTCGAAACTTAACGGACACGTCTGGAAATAATGGCAGGCTAGATGAGAAGATGATCGAATCCCTATTTAGTTACAACAAGCAAAGCTCCACGAAATCTGAAGAAACCAAGAGCAGGGCCTCCTCTCCACGACAGCACATACTCGAACCCAAGAGGCTGCAGAACCTCACCATACTCCTGAAGGCCCTCAACGCCACTCCCAACCATGTTTGCGACGCCCTCTCCCAAGGTAAAACCAACCCATAATTATGTAAAAACTGTTTTCTCGGCGAGAAACTCTCCCGATATCTACCAACTCCGGAGATAATAAGCTTAGTAATGAAAATCTGCAGGAAGAGGATTGAGTGCGAGACAGTTGGAAGCCTTGGAGAAGATGACACCGACCAAGGAAGAAGAGGAGAAACTTGGGAACTACGAAGGTGATATTAATGATTTGGGGCCTCCGGAGAGATTACTCAAGGCAATTCTGAAGGTGCCGCTCGCGTTTGCGAAAGTGGAGGCGATGCTCTACAAGGAAACATTCGATGATGAAGTTGCCCACATTCGGAGTTCTTTCCAATTGCTCGAGGTATAAAGAAGAGTAATCCGCCTACGCTGTTACATAAACAAGTGTGGTTGATCCAAACTCACGGAGAGGAGGATTGCTGTGTTCTTGTATCGAACCCTTTGAAGATTTAGTGTGGTATTATCTCTATAATTCCATGCAGGAAGCATGCAAGGAGCTGACGTCAAGTCGCCTCTTCTTCAGGCTCCTGGAGGCCGTCCTCTGCACGGGCAACCGCATGAACGTCGGCACCTCCCGCGGCGGCGCACGTGCGTTCAAGCTCGACACCCTCCTCCGCCTTGCGGACGTAAAGGGCACCGATGGCAAGACCACCCTCCTCCACTTCGTCGTCCAAGAAGTCATCCGCTCCGAAACAACCATAGGCTTCGAGCTCGGGGCCGAGCTTCGCAACACCAAGAAGGCAGCGGGCGTGGACCTCGACGTCCTCCGGAGCTCCGTGTTAAATCTCGCCTGCGGCATGGAGAAGCTCAAACGCGTGCTCGGGGAGGAGGAGAGCAGCGGTTTGTTCAAGGAGGTGATGGGCGAGTTCGTGTGCGGCGGGGAGAGGATGTTAAAGGAGGTGGAGCAGGAGGAGGAGAGGGTGGCGATGCTCGTAAGGGACGTGACGGAGTTAGGGATGAAAACGGTCGGATACGGATACGAATATAGGTGTTACCATATCCTCATCCTTTTTAAAATTCGGATACGAATACGAATACGAATATCACACGAATGTGTAAAATGTAAAATCATATCCTCAAAATACGAATACGAATGCAAAACGAATATTGGTAATTCGGATACGGATATTTGACAAACGAATACGAATTAATATACGAATGTTATACATGTCCAAATTTAGTTAAATGCTACAAACATTTTAGGCTCTTAATTATATAAAAAGTATATTAAAAATTTTAATAATGAATATGTACATAAAAAAAGCACTAAATAATAAAAAAACGTAAAGATATAATTAAATAATAAAAGAAAGCTTACCAAACTTCCTTATTAGTATACCATGTAAGTATTGGTATCATCCAGAATTTGAACATTCGTATCCATATTCGTATTCGTATCCTTAAAAAAACGAATATTCGTATTCGTATCCTCAAAATTTTCAACATTCGTATTCACATTCGTATTCGTCAAAGTTGAGGATATTATATTCATATTCGTATTCGTATTCGGCGAATGTTGGACATTTGCATTCGTATTCGCATTCGTATTCGCCAGATACAAGAAAATGGCATCCATATCCTCTATTTGACGAATGCGAATACGAACGGATACGAATATATTTGTATCCGTTTTCATCCCTAGACGGAGTACTTCCATGGGAACAACAAGGAGGAGGGGAATCCTCTGGGGATCTTTGTGATTGTGAGGGACTTCATGGGGATGCTGGAGAGGGTGTGCGGGGAGATTGGCGGTGGATCGAGGTAGAACCGGGTCCTCCTCCTTCCATTCCCTTCTGATGGTTTACCATGGTGGTGGTGTAATTAACTTTGCTTTATTTGATCAACTTCCTAATCCTCACTAAAGAAATATCCCATTTTTCGACATGATAGGACCTTGGTGAGCTTCAGGTAATAAACTTGCAGATGATGCGAGATGTTGCGATCTAACATGAACTTGTGATAATTTGCGGACGGTAGGAAACTCCCAGTACTGTAACTCGAGCTTGATCGAGCGGCTGTGGTACGCTACACCACTGCGGCACCACAATAGACGATCCAATAACAAACATCAAGATATGGTTTTCACACAGCCCAAGCTAAAGAAATGGCAAGCTCACTTTTTCAAACCAGAAGTTGCATAACAAATTTCCAAGCTGACATAACTCCTTATGGCAAGTCCCTTTCCTCCCACATTGCATCACCATCACCAATTTTACAAAAAAAAAGACAAAAAAATATAACATCGCCATCACTATCACCATCACCCCTTAAAACTTGACCATCTCTCATTTCCACTAACCATTTTCCTTTGAGATGTAAAGGTAAAATGGTTTTCATTGAATCAAAATCTTCTTCTCAGCAATTGAAGTCCCGAGTTATATCATTTTCTTATTGTCAAAATTGAAATTTACATCGATTAAAAATATAGCAATGACTCTCCATCTATAACCCACCTCTCCTTGTCCTTACTGAGAATGGCTTCTGTGGTATTTTGATCTCACCTTCATTTTTGCTCGTTTTAATGTCATCTTCTGAGTTACTACCCTCTTCCTCGGAGGTATCACTCATCACCACCTCCTTCCCCTGTGATCTGTTCCAACTAATTGGGCTCCCTTCAATCTTCTCATCATGGTGTGCCATCGACTTGATCCCAACTTGCTGATTTGAACCTTCACGCGGCCCTTTTCCATTAGACCCCGATCTTGATAGCTCGACAGCTGCCCTTGCAGCTGCTGCTGCGAATGCCGCCGACTCGAAGGCTGCCTGCGCAGCGCTGGTGGCATCACTGAACTTGTCTTTCAGCTCCATGGAATTGGTTGCATCCTTGTTCTCGTGCAAATTGGGTGTGTTTGCTGGAGAAACAGGGTTTGTTGATGGAGATGGATCCTTGTTATCGTTTTGCTTAGAAGGCTCTTTTTCTGCCTGTTTTGAAAACAAAGATGGGCTTATTACAGTTTTAGTATCACCTTAGATCTGACACGACCGACAATTAAAATATCTGCATATAACTTTCTGACAAAAAAATTACTACAAATAAATGGTTATAAGATAAGGAAAAACCAAAATATATATATATATATATATATATTTAACTGACCTTGATAGGATTTGCAGGTGAACTTTGCGGCAAAGTATACTCCAGATTAAATGGCAACCCCTTGTCGGAAGCAATGTCTTTCACCACCTTCAGCCTGCTTTCGAGTTCAGGTTGCTTTGTTGACATCTTCTGCACAATCTGTAAACCAACATACATAATGGCAAAATTAACAATCACCAGAAAAGTAGTTGGTCATGTAGTGATTCATGATGATATCGGGCAGCACAGCAAGCATATAATTACCTTTGTATTCACAGCACACCCACTGCGTAGCTCGACAGCCGCTGCGACGAATTCATAACCATATAATGAAGCAAAGATGGATCGTATGTCCTGCAACTCGAGCAACTCTCCACTCCTTGATGCCATGTATACGAGGCTACAGACGGCCTCCTTGAGCTCGTGAGGACATTCCCTTCATGGATTTGGAAGAAAGAACACTAATTAGTATATTGGAAATTAAGGAGTTCGTTCTCTTGGATAAACATAAAACAGATGGAAAATAAGTCTAGATATTAGAGGGCGGCCATCCTCGGTTTTCTTATTGCAGGATGAACTGGAATTAATTTTAAAAACAGGGTATTGAATTGTTCGAATAAAATAGATAAATATTCGCCAAGAAATCTAAAAAGAAATACAATATGTTTATTAAACTCGAGATGCTCGTCACACCTGTGGTTCTGCTCGAGGAGGATGGACCTCTCGATGAGCAGATTGCAGTAGCTCTCCATCATCATGAAGACATCCACCATGTTCTGTTCCTTTATCACATGCTCGGCCTGCAACCAAAGATCACGTTTTAACTAGATGGTATCAAAGAAGAATTGGGATTCTAATTCACACGAACAAGATTAGTAAAATTCAAAGTAAAGAACGCGGCAGATATTGTGGGATAAGTACACGAAGGATAGCACGCTCGTGGTGGCCGTGGTGGAGGAGTGCGGCGATGTCTTCGGTGGCGTTGGAGCAGCGGACGTTGCGCTGGTTCTTGAGGATGGCGATGCGGGATATGGTGAGGGCGAGGAGGGCCTTCAGCTTGGAGGTCTTGGAGGATCTCCTGCCGAGCAAGGCGTCCAGCTTCCTCCCCATATGGAGATCTAAGACGTATACGGTAGTACCTATCAGTTGTGGGCTATTTTTGCCGGTGGTTTCTTTATATACCTGTGATGTGGATGGAAATGGAGGATTTAGAATAAATCAGAAATGGAAGATTTAAACAAAAATGGCGCTTTCTCACCTTAATAAAAAGGTTTTCTTGAGGTCGAAGAGTCTGACGATTGGGATGAAATGAATGATGGGAGGAAGAGAGGACGCGGAACGCGGTGTACGGTCAATGCGGTTCAGTGCCGACAGATTACACGTCAACACAGCTGAGATAAATCCGAAACTTTTTTTAGATTCAGGGCATAAAAAAAGTTTTTTTTGCAATATCAATTGTATCACTCCTTATCTATAAATATATCACTCCTTACCTATAAAAGGACATGGATTCCAACGTTAGAATTAGTCAAATAAGCAAATCTGCTTGTTAATTATCTTTAATTAAATTTGAACACTTTTGTGTAGGGGTAAAATGGGGCTGCCCCCACGGGGAGCTAACTTGGTTCCCCTGTACCATTTCGTCCACTTTTTTTATTTTTATTTTTGAAAATTTTTTCCGTGGATTTTCATCAATATATCTCTATATTATGTCATTAAAATTCCGCGCGAAACAAAGACTCCTACGACCTCCATCCAGAAGGGTTGTTTTAAGAACTTCTGTTACCGTTAAAAAATGATTGTCTGGATAGAGGCTGTAGGAGTCTCTGTTTCGCACGAAATTTGAGTAGCATAATATAGGGATATAGTGATGAATATTCACGAAGAAATTTTCAAAAAAAAATAAAAAAACAAGTGAAACAACGCGGGGGAGCCAAGTTATCTCCTCCAAGGGCAACCCCATTTAACCCTTGGCTAGGATGTGAATAGTGAAAACGGGAAAAAAAATCTACATATATGATTGTTAACGTGTGAGCCACAATGAAGAAAAGAGGATCCTTAAAACACCCATGAGATAGGGTATGGTGTATGTAAAGCAATTTGTGAAGGTTAAGAAGCCCTCTCTTTTCCAAATCGACACTTCTTCAATTTGCTACTTGTAACCTGTAGCTTAATGTTTGGTTGATATCAAATTATGAAGAGTGTAGTTTTTCAATCAACATTTAGTAGAGGTTAAATTGGATGTTAGAGGCAAATCGTACAAACATTGATTTCAATGTTTCAACCTATATGAGACACACACATTCTAACATCTTGTAATTTGGCCCTCTCGAAGGCATATACATGTAACTATGTAAAACAATTCGGTTTCCATGTGATCAACGGAAACATACCGAATGCCACGTCGGATCTGAGTATTTCTCTTGAATATCAATGATATCACAAATAAAAGTAAGGAACCATATTAAATTTTCTTTATCCATTAAAATATCAAATCTCTAATACAGAACTAAGATCTTTTGTTCCAATGTGCACAATGATATCCTTCCATTGTAACCCGCAATTAGTTTAAAACTGTAACTAAATTTTTTTCACCTTAACATGCAATAAAAACACAATAATATATGCTATCATCCTAATGCCCAGCATGCGTTGAGTTAAGGTCAAACTGACGGTGTAGAAATCAAGTATCTATTAAGCTACATCCAACAATTTCATTTATAACATATAGAAGAACTTTGTATTTATTCATACTTCGTATTTTTGAATAATATTCACATATGTTGTCCATGAGTACGATTATTAACGTTTTCCACTGATTAAGAAAAGGCAGTTCACGGATTTCCATATTCATTCTCACGAAACCTTATCACGTAAGTTACCGTAAAAATATCAAATTACATATGAGTAAATGTCTTACATCCATATACCCAACATTAGCAATATTCACAATGATATATACCATTATCTCAAGATATAGAAATGAGATTTGTATTCATCATATAAACTTACTCATAACTGTTATGTTCACATATGCATCTAACTTCCACATATTTATTTGGGTAAATTACATAAAAGGGCCTGGTCTTTTCATGGATTCCCAAATCAGGGACTAGTTTTTTGAACGTAACAAACAAGGGACTCATCTTTGACATAACGGTGAAGTCCCCAACGACGTGAATGGGTTGGTCATTTTTTGCTGAAGTTGGACGAATATGCCCCCGCGGCAATTAGGGATTTCGTTTTGGGGCTTTCGTCCTCACACACACACATAAGGGCGGCTCTCCGGTATCGGTCCCGTGAGATGGTTAGACGAGGCGTCGAGCATCTGGAACTGCCTGTGAAGCTCTCTCGAGCCTCAAACCATCAACTCCTGTATGCATGCAGCAACCCAGAACAGACTCCTTTAGAGAGCATATTAATCTCCTCACGAGCTTCGACTCCATAACTACACGGCGCCCTCCTCCTCCTCTTCTTCCTCCTCTATCTTACTGCCCATCACCTCCACTGACATGGCCCAAAGCCCTCACCTTGGGCCCGTCGGCAACGAGGTCGAAACAGGCGCCGCTGCAACCAGAAGCTCTTCTTCCAGCTCCTCCAAATCCTGCATCTCCCGCATCCCGGAGACGGGGGAACTCGTCCCCACGTGCACGATCAGTAGCCAAAGGTTTTTCTTCTCGCCGAGAACGAGAAACTCGATTATGGAGGAGGCCAAGCTCGATGCTGTAGTTGCCCGGAAGATCGGATGCTTAAGCAATTCAAGTTATGGGTTCGATGTCGGAAGCCGAAAGGTGGCATCTTTCTGCGAGGAGAGCATATTTGGAGTTGGCTTCACAAGATCCGTACAAGGACTTCAGGGTATCCATGGAAGAAATGGTGGAAGCTCATGGGTTGACGGAGTGGTCGGGCTTGCAGGAGCTTCTGCACTGCTACCTGCAGCTGAACGACAAGAAAACCCACAAGATCATACTGCTTGCGTTCGTGGATCTCTCGATGAATCTTGTCTGCCCTCCCGGCAGTTCGTCCTTCTCTTCTACTACTTCATCGTCCCCTATTCTTCCGATGCGCCCATGCTCATCTCCTCTCCTCAAGTGAGACGAGAGAGGAGACGGCGGTGGGGATCGTACCGGTGAGGTTGGTGCCGGAGACGACTAGCTTCTTTAGAGAAGGGAGCGAGATGAGGAGGGAGGAGGGGATGGAAACAACGAGCTCTACGGCTTGGATGTCAAGCTCCACCACATTGACGCGGGGGTATACTCGTCCAACTTCAGCAAAAAATGGCCAACACATTAACGTCGTTGGGGACTTCACCGTTATGTCAAAGACGAGTCCCCTGTTTGTTACGTTCAAAAAACTAGTCCCTGATTTGGGAATCCATGAAAAGACCAGACCCTTTTATGTAATTTACCCTATTTATTTTACACATATAAACTTAACCTTCATATAAGAACTTAGCTCTCCCATGAGAAATTCACGTAAGCGCTTAGCTTTCACGTAATCACTTAATTTTTTGTTATCTAGATTTGATTTATTTCATAAATCATTAGACAATTCTGATGGTATTTGCCATTGACACAAACGGTCAATCAATAACTACATATAACATGATGACATCAATTTAGCCAATGGTGGAGTTTCCAAAAGGTTCTGCTGAACCTGACACCTCCAAAAGGTATTTCCCTTCAATTATCTGACAAAGGAATTCTAAAGATGGCTATCACCATTAGGTATAGCACTTAGCTCCGCTTACCGTTATTGTGCCATTATTCAGTTTAACATTTCCTGAGAATAGTGAATCTTTTAATTCCATCAATAAGACAGACTTTATTGTAAAAAATACATTATTGTAATATTATAACTGCAAGTAGTATAAAAAAATGTAATAAAGGTAACATTGTCTAACCTATTAAATCTTGGTATTCTTATCATTCAACAACATTTGAAAACAACTACAATAGCTGTAGTCCAAAATAAACACATTTGATTAACACTTAAATTACATTAGCCGAGCATGCAAAACATATGTATTAAATTTAGTTTTTCTTATATAAATTATGGGATTTGAGGATATGTAACCACCTATGCAGAAATTACTTAGCTTTGGGTATATAACAAACAAACTTAGATATTGAAAAGGTAATTTCTTTTCTGTAATTTTACATGCATAACTAAAATTATCATCACATATATCGATTAAGTTAATTTCACGATGATGGAGACATTTGCGTGATCATGAGAACTATTTGGATGTTAGTACAATCTATGATGAGGATAATTGTTAAAACCACATACATTATTTTGAGACACATTACTATTTTCCGAAATACTTTCAAACCAAACTTTATTCATAACATAATGCAATATGCATTATTTATTTTGTAACTCCAAAGAATGCATTCACATACTATAATATCATGCGGCATTCATATACTGCTAATGGCGTGGTGCTTAGTTCTTATATTCATGAGAATATCATGGAATAAAACATAACCACATCAACTTATTTTCAAGATAATTTTACTCCAGTGGTTACGGAAGCCAAAACATATTCGTTCATCTTTGATAAGAACGACAATTATCAAGACGACTACGATAGCAAAGGTGCAAGTCAATTATCCCGCAGTAATCCTAAATGTTCGACATATACGTTGACATCATGAAAAATTTGTTCATGAAGATGACTCGACTACGTCACTCACTGCAAGAAAAATGAGTTGTGGCCACAGAATGTGGTCACAGAAACTTGTGACTATGATAATTCTGTGACCACTAGTTTCTATAACCACAATTCTGTAGTCAAAGCCTTCAAAGATGGAAAGAGGACATTCATCCCAAAAATGTGACCATGATAATTTTTGCAGTACTTATAGTGTCCACAACATATTCGTGATCAAAGAACTCTCGCAACGAGACTTATAGCTATGATTATATGCCACGAAGTCTATCCTTCTCTCTCTAATACAATATTTCTCTTGTTCACTCTCTTCCTGAAATATTTTTAGCAAATGATAAGAGAGTGTGTGGGATGTTTTCATGTCCCAATAAATATCTCCTAGTTTTACATACATACCCTTATAATTTTAACACCCAACCCTTCCATGTAGAACAATATGTACTGTGAATCATATATGCACGTGAGGACTTTTACCTTACCTCGTCCTAATACTTGGGCATGATGACAATCTTATTGTTGCCCTTGATTGTAGACTCAGAATTGTAGAATTCTTGACTCAAAGAAAATAATGTATTATATAGATTGATTCTCCGAAACACAACACACATACACACCTTTTATATAACAACCACTCTACTCTTTACAAGAAGGGATACTTACATTGAGTAATTTCGTAATTACCACAAAGACCCTCAATAGTGTTTAACTTTTACATCCATAACCCTATATTAACTTCCATCCAATTTATCGTTAGCTATGATGATATCTGTCAAGTATTTTACATTTTCTACACGTTAAGTTCCCATTATTTACAAATGAAACCCCTCCGACAACTCCTCCTTCCTTTGCTCGTCGACACCCACCTCTTCCTAGGATAGAGCATTGGGCTTGACCCGACCCAATCCGAGCCCGTCAATTTTCCGTGGGCCTTAGGCCGGGTTGAGGCCCGCTTTTTTTAGCAAATCAAGGATCCCGGCACGACCCAAGGCCCGCACGGTTGGGCTCGAGTTCGGGCCGGGCTCAGTCCACACTTATTTTGATTCCATGAAGTTGCATTTTGATTCTAATTTATTCTTATGGATATAATTCATCCATAACACATGAATATTGGATGTATTTTTATAATATAATATTATTATTCATGGATGAAGGAAATATTAGATGTATTGTGACTATAAATCCATGTCCTCTAATTTAGTTCTAATATGATATTTGGAAATACGAGGGTTCGGGCTCGACCCATTTGTACTTCGGGTTCAGGCCCGGCCTGATCCGAGTATGAAATTTTTGAAAAATGAGGGCCTGAGTCCGACTCATTT
The DNA here is from genome assembly GCA_037367405.1 of Ottelia alismoides. NCBI lineage: Eukaryota > Viridiplantae > Streptophyta > Magnoliopsida > Alismatales > Hydrocharitaceae > Ottelia > Ottelia alismoides. The sequence goes on from JAZKJV010006015.1 coordinate 1,485,980, forward strand.
CTACATCGGGTTCCAGATGAACTTGAACTTTTACGGGTTGGGTAAAGGTCGGATCCGGACCGGTCCCAGTGCTCCACCCTACCTCTTCCTCCCCTGCCGACTGCTTCCTCCTAACTTCCCTCCTCCTCCGGCACCCACCTCCTCCCCTCCCCCTACCCATCGACGACAACCTCCTCCTCCTCCCTTTCCTCCTCCAGCACCACCTCCCCTTCCTCCTCTAGCACCCACCTCCTTGGAGCACGATCTACATACCAACTGCAGCAATCAGAGAATGAGGCACTACTGGATTCTGACTGCGCAACCACCTCGCACGATCAGGCTCTTTGAAGATGAACTGCAGCCCCAACTCCTCGATCTGAGGGATTCCACCACGCAACAACAAAATCTATCTCCCCCCGCGCTACCATGCCCTTGCTGCGACGCCGATATCAGTCAACGCTGTCCCCAGTCGCCCGGAATTCCAACCTCTTCGAGCAGCCGTGAGTTCCCAGCATCACCGTCTCCTTCACCCACATTTAATCCAATGAGAACGAGGAATAGAAGTGCTACAGGCACCGTAGATCGTGGCTTGAAACTTGATCACAACCGTTGAGTTGTCAATCACCTCTTCATAGTTCGATCTGATTTAGGGTCAATCTTGACCATCAAAATAGTGCCTCAACATGAGCCCTTCGATTCACAACCATCGGGATGGAGTACGCCACATGTTAAGTGGTGATAATTGCATAGACATCCTCTGTTTCGTGTAATTTTTCTTTTTTTTACTCCTCCTTAGTCCCAAGTGTTAGACTGTGGATTCGTTAAATTAACTTAGTCATTTGATCGAGTTAATGAATTAAACTAACGGAGGGTTACGGGTGCCAAAGAAAGCATTTACAGGGTGTGTTTGGCACACAGGTTAGGGCGGGTTAAATCGGTAGAGGGTAATTTATTTTTGTGTTTTGGTATTCATATAGAAGGTTAAATTGGGAGTGGGTTAGAAGTATATTTGTTGTGATATGATTGTATTGAAGTTTGAAAAAGTGAGTAGTTACAGTGATGTGGTTGTATTGAAGTTTGGAAAAGTGAGTAGAAGTTTAGTAGTTTATTTACCCCTCAAACCGAACGCCTCCTTAGGGTGCGTTTGGTATGCGGGTTAGGGGCAGGTTAAACTAGTAGAGGGTAACTCGTTTTTGTGTTATGGTGTTTGGATATAGGGTTAAACTGGGGGTGGGTTTGAAGTAGATTTGTTATGATATGATTGTATTGAAGTTTGAAAAAGTGTGTAGTTATTGTAATGTGATTGCATTGAAGTTTGGAAAAGTGAGTAGAAGTGGAGTAGTTTATAATTTTTATACGATATGATAGTATAATATATTATTTTTTGATAGAGTCAATAAAAAAACTGATTTATTTAATATATTAAAAAAAGTAAAAGTGGGACCCACATAGGAGAGAGAGGGAATGGGTTAAGGGGGGTCAACTCTTCTTTGGGGAGTTTACCTCTCTAATCGAACGAGATCTTAGGGTCTTGAGTGTAATTCATGGTTACCGAGAGTTTTTGAGGCAATTACGAAATTACTCAGATATAGGTGCAAATATCCCTTACAAGAATTAAAATCAGAGTTCATAAAACCAAACCGACCGGTCGATCAGACCAGTTGGACTAGGATCCGACCTGGACCCAATCGGTTTGGCCGGTTTTATGTAAATAATTTTTTAAAAAAGAAAAAAATTAGGTCCAACCAGTGGTCGAATCGGATTGACGGCCGTGTTGACCCGAATTGACCCAGTTTTGACGATTAAATATATTTTCAAAAAATAAAGGTATAAATAATGAAATAATAAGGTTTTTATCACTTGTGTCATTCTTAACTTCTGAAATTTCAATCATGTACCTCTCTTTTTTGGAATATAACTTGTGCCACTACTTTCTTGGAGTAATTTTCTAGAAGGAACTATAAATAAATTATTACAATATTATATTCATATATAATGCTAGAAAATGTGACCAAATTTTTTGTAGAGTTTACTTGAAATAGACAATCATATTACTCTATTGAAATATTTGACATTTTAAACGACTATTTCATTGATATATAAATACATATTTACATATATGTATCCGATTCATCGGTCCAAAAATCCGATTCGACTGGTCAGATCAGTAAATTAAGCCTGATCAGGTTTTTTCTGAGTCAATAAGAATGATGACAACATACTGACATCATCACCGATCTGACCGGTTTGAACTGACGGTCTGACCCGGTTGGATCAAACCGAAGATTGATCGGTTCGATTTCCTATCCGGTTTTTTAAACCTTGACTAAAACTCACTTGACCGCTACAACAAACCACTTCTGGTTAAATTCAAATCTCCTCGGTTATTGCTCTCTTGCTTGGTTGTTTGCTTTGCTTTCCTTTGTCGTCATCTCCTTCTTCTCACATCCTTCCAATGTTCTACACTTCAATCTCAGGTCTACAACTCCTTTTAAATTATAGTTAAACGAGGAGAGATGTAATCCCTCTATTGATGTAACGTCCCGGGCTTTCGGTCTGTTATCGAGGAAAACTGACCCAGATAATTTATTGGGTACGGACCCAGATGGACCCATTGACAACCACCCAAAATGCTTAAACCCAAATTGTTAAGTAGTAATCACCACCATTTATAAATCACACCCACACTTCGTGAGTTTTAGATGTGAAACTATGTTTGGGGTTGGGGTGTTACAACTGAAAGCTAAGGCCAATCAATCCTAGTTGGAAAAACTCTAAAAGATATTAATCCATATGACAGTTTTGCTCCACGATCATCATAAATAATTTGACACATTCATAGTTTCACGGAGATAATTACAACAGAAAAAACAAACAATAGCCAATTCCCAACCTTCGATTTGCCGAAACTTAGCGAAAGAAGCAATTTGATTGTGGATTCAGTCAGACCATTCTTCGTGCTCTTGTCCTCACAGAAAGTGGACGGCTCAGATGGCCATTGGGAGCCTTCACACTCTCCTCCGACGAAGTGCTCGGTGCATTTCCGTGAGAATTTCTTCGTTTGTTCTCAGCACCCTCCTCGTCATCCTCGGAGGATGCAGTCTCAGTCTCCCTTCTCGATAAACCGCGACCACCGGTTTTTAAATCCGACGATCTCCGGCCCGCTGGACTCTCATCATCATAAGCAAAGCCATTGCTTACTGAAGTACTAATAGAGTTGGTGCTGTTTGCTTCCAATTTCGAAATGCTTTCCTGATTTATGTCATCAAGTATCGGTAGAGATGGAGAGCTGATGATGTCCTGAGACTCATACTTGGAGAGTAAAACCGCCGCTCTCGCTGCTTCCGCGGTTAGATTTGCGAGATGAAGAGCCTCTTCAGCTGCTGTCGCAGCATCCTTGTATCTTGCCATGATCTTGGTGAGGTCCACATCCTGATACAATTTTAATACTCGTGCTTACTATTTGTCTGATTAATTTGATTTCTAAAGATGAGATTTTCTGAATGCAGTTTGCAAACCTCTGGGATCGTCGAAATCTCGGAATTGTTCATCAGGGAAGCTCTCTTTTCTTTCTTCCTCCCGTTTGAGATGGTTTGAAATAGCGACGTCTCGCGCTCTGCCGACGAGAGATTCTTTGGAATGGTACCCATGATCTGATACACATTCTTCACCTTCTTAACTGCTGGTTTCCACAGCTTTCTGGACAAGTTATTCTTCTCCTTCTTGGATTCGACGTTTTTATTACATGGAGATGCGGTTGCTGAGATGGTGTATGTCGAGCTCAAACTCGACGACGAATTGGATCTACGTAGCTCTGGATACTCTTCACCCACTTCTTGTTTCGACGTCTCCTTGATGCATTCGGCTCCGGTACTAGCCTGAAATTTGTGGATCATATTAAATAAAACACGATATCGAAATGGAAAGAGTGACACGGAAATAAAACGGAAACATCTCTCTCTTAAAATGTGTTGATATGTCTTGAATCCTAAACGTCGAAGAACCATTTTTCTGCCCCTCCATAAGAGGGACGAGTGAAGCTTGCCATACAACAAGGCGGTGATCATTCGGATCATGGTTCTTTGTATCCTATGTATTTTACCTTTACTAGATATAGTGAAAACGATCATCGCTGCTCAAGAACGTAGTCCAATTTCATGTGAAAATAAATTCTGAAAGCCAAAATAAGAATTTATCAATCCAATTAGGAAAAGAAAGGACGAAATTTACCATAGAGGTAGGAATATCCTTGTCAGTCTTCTTCCCATTTGAGAAGCTTTGAAACAGTGAGGACTTCTTCTCTCCTGATGACAAGTTCTTCGGAATGTTGCCCACGATTTGATACGCAGTCTTGAACTTTTCCTTTGCTGGATTCCACAGATTTCTAACTTTGTCCTTCTTCGATTCAACAGCTTCACGGCTTGGGTTTGTCGAGCCCAAGCTGGACGAAGAAATGGAGCTATGTGATAATGGCGGCTGATCATCTCTTCTCCATGTTTCTTCTTCCATCTCTTGTTTGGAGATTACTGAAGAGCTGTCCTTGTTCTGCTTCACGCCCTCATCTCCAATGCCGTCGGATGGATCGGTTTCGTTATTTGTCGATGCGCTTCTACGACTGCCGGGGTTCATCTTCTCCTACAGTTTCCATATCAAAGGATGTATTTTTTGATTAAGGTGTATGGTAAATTTTTTTACTGATTAAACGTATATTGCAGACACAAACGATCAAGTGATATCTTCTATTCAAATCTGGTTAACATAATCCAGAGAAGTTGGACTAAGAGGAGGAATGTTTCAGTCTGGATATTTCTTTTCTGCTCTTACAGGAGGCAGGAAATTAACATTCGAATTATGGTTCAATTCGCGGGCAGTCAGCCCATTTTTCAACGTCCAAAACATCGGTAATCTACGTTTCGTTCGTACGTAATAAACATGGCATTAATTATAATTATATGGAGTCCTACAATATTGTTAGAGAATTTATCTAAAAATCCAAATTAGTGCTTTAATTTACTATCGGAGCAGCAAAATGAGTTCAATGCATGACAAAAAATTTGACCAATATTTCTAAAATCGAACTGGAAACTGAACCGAAAGCTTTATTGAAAAGGCCAGATTGGATTGAAGTACGGAGTGAACTAGATGTTTTCGAACTAAAAACCGATTAACTAGACCCAGGTCTGGTTCACCAGTCGCAATCGTTTAACCGGTCCAGTTTTGAAAACATTCATTCTGATAACTACCCCTCTTGTCTGATTTTAAATATGTCCTACAAAATTGCATTTCATGCTTTGAATTGTCAGAAATTGTGATTTCCTGAGAACAGTTCATAAACAACGGTAGATAGTTTAGCAACTATTATTAAAAAAGGCACGAAATTGTCAAATGTTTATTAACTGTTATTATTAATTCAATAAAAAATATAAAATACATGTACGAGTATATGTGTGTATATGGGAAAAATGGAGTTCTTCCACATGGGGGACAACCAATGGGCGGCACCTGATCAATTTTTCGACAAATTTTTTTAATATTTTCAAAAATACTTTTATGTATTTTCATCACTATATCACCCTAATATAAAATTCCAATTTCGTCAGATACAGAGATTCATATGTTTTTCATATAGAACAAGTAATTTTAATGGTCTTAGAATTCTTGTAATCGACATGTTCTAAATGGAGGGCATATGAGTATCTGTTTCTGACGAAATTGGAATGACATATTAGATGAATATAGTGATAAAAATAGATGAGGGTATTTTTGAAAAAAAATAATAAAAAAATTCGTCAAAAATGTGACGGGTACACTTCGTCGACTGCCCCAAGGGCAACCCATTGAACCTGTGTGTGTATGGGCAAAATGTGGCTGCCCTCTTAGGGGAATTAAATTGGATCCCTGCTATATTTTCTCATTTTTTTATTTTTTTCGAAAAATACTTTTATGAAATTTTATCATTATATTCTTATATTATATCACTCAAGTTTCATACGAAATAGAGACGCATACAACCTCCATATAGATGAGGTCGATTTCAATAACTCTGCGATTGTTAAAATATGATTGTCTAAGTGGAGGTCATAAGAGTGTCTGTTTCTTACGAAATTTGAATAACATAACATAAGGATATAGTGATGAATTTCCACAGATTCAATTTTCCAAAAAAAATTAATAAAATGGGAAAATGAGGCTGGGGAGCCAAGTTAGCTCCTTCCAAGGGGTATCCCCATTTTTCCTTATATATAGGTTAATTGAAATGAAACCCGAGGAGAGTTACCTTGAATAATAAGTTGAATATGTATTTCAAATTTCGTGTGAAACATATGTTCCTAACACTCTATCTGGAATGGGGCAATTCAACAATTCTGAGACCGTTAAAATTTGATAACTTTGATGATGGGAATAAAAGTCTCGAATTAAGTCGAATTTTGAATGATACTATTGTGATATATTGTGATCTAAATCCCACTCATGTGAAAAAGTCTTCGGATCATTGTGCATGTTTCATTTCAGGAAAAATAACAAAAATACGAAAAAATGTGAGAGCACGTAAGTTAGATGCTACTAAAAGTATACTTTATTTTCCATATATATATATATATATATGAAAAAAATAATATAATATGAATTTGTAGCATATTTGTGCGTGATATTTGCTTGAATTTTAAATGCTCAGAATCTAACCTCTTCAGCAGTTGGGATAAGGTCGTCGAGATCAACTTCAATCCCCTCCTGAGAAGCGATCTCCTTTATAAAATCTAGTTTCTCTTCTTCCGCCATTTTTTGGTGGGACAATCTCTCCATCAACTGCACCATTCAAAATCATCGATTAACATCTTCCTCTAAACGTTTTAAACATCAATAGCCAGTTTTCCTGTCCACACAAATTACTATTTTTCCAGCGAATTAAATTACAGCCTCATCGAACATAAGATCAAAAAGCCAAATCTCGAAACAGATATCTAATTAGAAATCCAAATCGGCATAGAGGAGAGATCTGATCTAGAGAGAACCAACCCCGGCATCCACGAGGACGTAACCACGAGATGTGGATCTCACGAAATCCAATCCAAACCTGGATGTGAACTTCTCACGAATCTCCTCAAAGCCCTTCACGTCTCCCTGGAGCTTCCCGGACGCATACAGCACACCGGGCACGGCCTCCACCAGTTCTTCCGGACAATCACTAATCAATATAAAAAGTAAAAGTAAAATATGGGTTTAATTACGAGGAACACGCATATGAAATACTTATACACAGACCTGTGATCGTCGAGTATGGTGGCAGTCGCGTCTTCCAGGAGGGAGCAGTAATCCTTAACCTGAAGCAAAGCCTCCACCATGTTCTTCGTCATCGTCACGGATTCCACCTGTATAGGCTCAAAGTTGAGAGTGCAGCTCTTGCTATTTCTGGACAGATCATCCAGTGAGAAATATCTCGAGCTAAAATTAGATGGGCCGTTTACGCGGTCAAAAGCGCGGTGGTTGTGGCCCTTGCGGAGGTGGCGGATGACGGCGTCCACGGCGGAGGAGAGCTCGGCTTCGTGCTGCGCGATGAGGTCGTCGAGATCGGCGACCATGGTCTCCAAGAGGGTCCTGAGATCGGGGCCTTGAGGCGCCTTCGAGGTCTTCCGCCGCATCAACTTCATGATCTTGGCTTCCATGACCTGTGCGTTCATCGGAAGGTGTCATGTGATGCTTGGAAGTTGGAGCTTATAGGAGTTGGGAACGTGCGGTTGACTGTTGGTCTTCTTCTCAAGGTGGAAAATTCTGAATGACGTAATATAATATACTTTTCGTTATCATTTCGTTTGGAGTGATATTCATTTACTCGATCACTTGTTCTGATTAAGATGAGTTGACCACATCATCGTATGAATGCCTTTTTTTTTTAAAATAAATATTAAAATATTTGGAATTAATTAAATAGACTTTTGTTATTTTAAAAAACCACCCCTTATAGCACCTGACATCAAGTGCCGATTTAGCGCAGACCCTTAGCTCGACCTTCTTCCACTCTCTCCCCCTTTCCTCCCCTTTCTCCTTTAGTACTCCAAAATTTCTATGAAAATTATTTTAAATACTTTATATGATATTATATCATATATATTTTTAATTAAGGTATTTAAATCTTTTTCATATTTATTAGGCCCATTTTAAGCTCTTGTAATTTTTATTTATTTTATTTTGTGTATTTTAAACTTTAAAAAATCTATAAAAGGCTCAAAAATAGTATAGACACAAAAAAATACAAAACACAAAAATATTTAACTTTGTAAATTTTGGGTTCATTTACTATCTTTTTAAAATATAAAAAGATCTATTTATCTCTCACATATATTATGATATATCTAATATAAAAATTAACTAAAAATATTTACAAAAATTTAAAAAATTAGTCCAGGCAATACTCTAAATATATATGATTCCAATATAAAAAATTCTCAAACTTTCCACAAAATTAACTAATTAAAATTATTTTAAAGATGATCCTCTTTTATTTTCTATTTTACGGATCAATCCTTTTTCAAAAATTCTGCATATGCATGATTTATCTTATTTTACGACGGTGTAAAATAGTTGCTGCGGATAGAAGTGTATTTTTTTTCTAAAATGACGACTAAAATTTCTTACAACATTTCATAAATATATCTATATCTTAAGTTTTAAAAAATCAATAGAAATCAAATATAAATAATTCACCATGACATATTAATAATCTCAACATTCAAAATCATAAAAGAAATGCATATATTATGTTAAAATCATATAACAATTACAATTGTTCAAGAAACAATGTAAAATAGTTTACATTAATCTAGGATATCATTTTTCTTAGAATTCCTTTTAGGCTTCCTCATCCTCTTCCTTCACCTCATTTGGCATTGTCCCTTATCTTCTTATGAATATCTTCATGAGTTTTTTTCTGCCTTCTTCTTGATATTCCATTCTGAATGATTTAGTACATGACCGGGAGGATGCGATGTAGCTGAGGACTTCCTCGGAAGGTCAACTAGTTCAGTAACCTGACATGTTTGTGTAAGCTTTATGATCCTTACTCCTACCGATGGTCTGCGAGGCAGATCTGCAGGTTGTTGCGGTTGTAGCATGGGGATGCCAACAAATTGTCTCTTCAACTCGGTTGTCTCATTTTAGAAAACCATCGCAAATATCTCTGCTTGTAGACCTTCTAAAGTGTATTGAGTTGTTGTGTGCGCTGAGAGGGCCCTAATTCAAATTGATTTAAAGGATCAACATATAATGATCCCGCAAACTATGATTGACTCAAAGATACAATATATCCTATAAGCATAAAATAATTTCATTCTATTAATCTGGTAATTAAAAATATAAATTATAAATTGAATAATTGGGATAATTATATATTTAAATTAATGCAACCTGAAGTCCCAAAAGGTGGTTGCTCTTGTGACAACTCTTGTCTACTAAATCCCTCATAATTCAAGACTGTAAGATTTGTAATATATTCAATATTATCAAAAAATAAAAACTAATTTGAATTAATTTGATAATAAAATGTATGCACATCATAAGTCTCAAACATTGGTTGTTATTATTTAGATCTTTGTTCGATGAATTCCGTATAATGTATACTTAAAATATTTAGATTATATTTAATAATTTAATTTGAAAAAAACTAAAATGAACCTTTTCGATAATCAGAGAAAGAAATTATTACCACCTGAAGTTTCAAATGTTGATTGTTGTTGTTGAGATTTGTGTTTGGCGAAATCCGTATAAGGTAAATCTGAATGATTTTGATTATAGACATTACATAAACAAATAAAATCAAAGTTATATCATTTCTACTGGGCCATAAGGTTGGTAAGCTATTGTAAGAATACCATAAAATTAAATATCATTACATAAAACACACAAGTCTTCTTTCTACTGGGCCATAAGGTTGGTAAGCTATTGTAGGAGATGGACTCTGCATTTGGATCCACCTTCTCGTAATGCTCCAGTACCATTGCATCTACTATTTGCATATGCATGCTCAAGTATTATTGATTCTTCTCTTTCCTCCCATACATCTACGTATTGTCGATGTAGAACTGACCAGTCTAGGATGTCAGCGCTTCTGTTTTATTTAGTCGAGAGACAACATCTATTCTCTCAGCGGAGGTCAGGATATGTTGACACATCTCAAATTGATGTATAACACGATTCGGTAAATGCATAGATATAATATCATTGCATATCAATGGTACCCCACTCATCCAAATAGACTGACCTCTTCGACAGATCTCATGCAGTTGTATGATTTATTCATCGTCATATGGTGTCTAAATTATCTACATTCATTAATAAGAAAGTTAATCATTACCTTATTAAAATAAATATGCAATTTATTTCAATATTTACCTAATGTGTCTGTCGCGTAAAATACCAACGTCACCGTCTGCATATTCTCCTTGAAATTTTACATGTTTATCTATTTTAAAGCCAATAATCCTCTTTGAATCTTTGCATGATGTCTCACAATTGACCTGCGTATGTGCACATACTCCCATGCCAAGCCTGCACGTTATCCATGTTTAACTAAATATAGTAATGCTGACGTTTATATACCTGTAAACTATGCATACATGTAGAACTGTGAAAAAACCATAAAGCCTAAACGTGCCAATCTTTGCACCCACTGAAAAATCAACCCAAACCTTTTATTCTACAATAAGAATAGTGCGTTGTGTCGGTCGGGTAATTTTTACAGAATTTTTTTATTTATACTCTTAAACTTAGATGTATAGCGAAAGTACGGGAGTGTGGAACTAAGGGAGGCAAACTATTGTAAACTAGGGTAAATTTATACAAACTAAGATAAAATATGTTTCCTAATTTTTATTTATTTTAGGTATTTTTCTGTATTTTTATTTGATTTTTTTTGTGAATTTTATATTATTTTTGTGATTTTAATATACCTTTGTAAAATAAAGGTATAGATTTTGTGATTTTATATTTATATTTTAGTTTTATCATTTTTATATGTTTTATTTATTTATGATTTTTATTTAATTTTTGAAGTTTTTTTATTATTTTTATTTATGGTTTTAAAGTTGAAAACTAATTTTTATTTAAAATAGATTTTTATTTGTGAGTTTAAAAATATTAAACAAAATAATTATTTTATTTTATTTTTATTAGAAAGTAGGTAAAAATATCTTCAAAATGATATCTTGTACGTATTTGTACGATTTTTATTAAATTATTTATGAGTTTTTAAAATTTTCATGTATTTATATTTTTAGTGGTTTTGTATTTAATTTTTATTTTTTTGGTATTTTAAGAAAAATATGGTAAAATATACTGCATAAACTTTTTTATAGATTTTTTAGAATGTTTTTATATTTTTATGATTTATATAAGTTTGTTATTTGTTTTTTTCTATTTTATGATTTATTAAAAAATGAAAATATTTTTTTATGAAACTGATATAATACTGTATTTAGTATAGTAATAAGTATTTATATGAATTTTTATAAAAATTTTATATTTTATATTTTATTTATTATGTATTTGTTATGATATAGTATATTATACTGTATATAGGGGTATGGAATTAATTCTAGGGAAGTTTGGGATCCACGTGAAAATAGCAAAAAATACAAGGGAAGGTACGCAAAAATCCCGCATATCACGTGTTTGCTCACGTGCTGGGCACCAACCTAGACTTGTTCATGATTAAGCCAGACTCTGAGGGTGCTTCGTGTAGTATTCTGAGTAGATCACGTGGACTCCCATGTGCCTTCGTTGCTGCAGGACCTGATCGTAATATATCAAATGTCAAGGACCTATCCTGCAATTATTACATGCTCATGTTTAGAGCATTTGAGTTTTCAAAGCTCCAGGACTTGTGCACAATTCCCAAATATCGAGGGTATAGTCGCAAAACATCCAGAAATCCCTAGATCCTCACGCGTGGAGCACTTGAGGAGGCGTGAGCAGTGGATATCTATGCATCCTAGCCATCTGATCCTTGATTGATCATGCAGTTTCTATACCAGACATTCTTCCCAAATCTTCTTCACAGATGGCAAAATTAGGATGGCTTAATCTTGATCAAAGCTTCATGGCGATGGAGGCTTCGACTTCATTTTAGGTGTGATGCTCTCGATAAGTGACAGTCTGATCAATATCCTGATAACTCGTAGCTCTAGCAAGGTTGAATTGGCGGTGCTTCGAGTTAGACCTCTCAGAGCTTCATCCCGATCTCAAGTTTTGCGAGCATGATGGCAATCGAAACTCAATCTTCAGATGGACGATGGTGCTCAATTGAATAAAGGAGGCAAGATGCTCGGATCCACGATGGCTTCAGATGCTTTGTAATTAGCCACCTGCAACTGTTTAGACAAGGCTCAAGGCATAACCCTCGGCCAGAAGTCAGATGCAAGGGTAAGTGAATGCAGAGCCATGGGAATGGTGGAATGGCCTTCAAGCTCCGGCCACCGTACGTGGCCGGAGGTGTACATGTGTGGGAAAGAGAACATAAATGGAAGGGATGAGAATGTGATGTGATGATCAGAGGTCGGAATGGTTTTAGGTGATGGACATGCGAGCCCGGCGAGCCATTATGCAATAAATGTTATTGCAAATATCATTCCCTGATCTTAAATGAAGAATAAATAATTTGCATAATATGTCCCTTAGTACAATTAGGGTTATGTACCATGGACATATTAATAATCATATAGCTGTTGATTCAACTATTGAATCATAGAGGCTGATGCTTGGATGAATATCTAAAGTGATAGATTGAGGACTCATCAAGCACCGTCAAATGATTGTTAAGAGATGATCTCCAGTCTGAATAGGAGATGGCAATCCTTTCTCACATAGGCTGATATCTGACTGACCTCTTGATGCAGGTCCTCTGCATAGGAATAGAGATTCAGAGGTGTCAGATTAGTTAGGACAAAGAGTTGACTTAATGAGATCGACATAACCAAAGTCCTATATCGTATGCTGTCACGATATAGGCACGCATCCTCTGACCGGAGACATATGTGTTACTTTATGTATGAGTATGTACATTTGGCAGACCAATAGGTTGATGACCTAACCAAGGTCTATACACCGGTCGCTGGTGTGCATGCAAGGGCATATGAGTAATACGATCTCTCAGAGGGATCATACATGTTCATTACTGAACTGGAAGACATGAGCTCACTCATGAGATATTGGGAAGAATCGAATTCCGTGCACAGTCGTATCGCTTTGGAACTTTGACTGAATTTCTAGGTTTGATATATACTTTTGGAAAGTATATGATCAAGACCTAGGTATGATATATGCTTTTGGAAAGTATATGATCGATACCAACTCCCAATGATCAAATGAGAAACTTTCTGATAAAACCCTTAAGTAGACAGTATAAAGTTGATCTAAAACTTCGGGTTTATTCTGAGTCTTCCAGTATGCAGGATGTACATGCGTTGGGAATACCTGAGGGTGATGTGATCATAAACGATTGTATAACCATGACGCTTCCATTCCTAGGGAGTAATGAAACGGGTCTGGATTTTAGTGACTCCTCTCAGTAGAGAAGTAATCTGATCTTGGTGTAAATGTTGGACGTTGATCTGAATGTGATTCAGATGCAATGAGAAGATTAGATTTGCGGTCTTGATTTAATCAAGCATCTATGGGAGACCCGAGATCAGGATTTAAGATGTGATCTCAATATCCAAGTCACTATAAGCGGAACAATACAATCGCCCTATCCTTATCTCCAAGTATCCGTGGAGAAAGCGCATTATCCTTGAAAGAGTTCATGGATAATTTCATTGTTGATATATGTATCCAAGCATCGAGAAAATTGATAATTAAATGTGATTTAATTATCATGGATAATATGAATTTGATTCATATTATAAGGAAAGATATCTAAGATAATTAAATGTGATTTAATTATCAAAGATATGAATAATGTGAATGTGATTCATGTTATTTGGGCACATGATAAAAGAGATCCAAGATGATTAAATGTGATTTAATTATCATGGATATGAATAATGTGGATAGCACTATCCATATTAATCATATATATTATAAATTTGATTTATAATATATTAGAGAGAGCATATTGTGTTTTATATTAATTAATTATTGATGTGAATTGAATTCACATTGGATGATTAATTAAAATATAATTACATTTTGTTTTGGGATGTAAATGTGATTCACATTTTTTCTAATGGCATGATTGTAATATTTCACAAGATAATTATGAATTATTTTTATGAAATAATTTACAACAATTATTGTTGTTAATCCTGGAGATATCATGAGATAATGGTATCTCATGAGATAATGAGATCTCATGAGATGTTGTAGCCGTCCCCCTTTTTTAGGGAATATGGTTTTATCTCCTCATTATCTCGAAGGATAATTAATTGATTTATTTTAATTTAAATATATTGATTTATTGATAATTAAATTTAATTAAATTAATTGTTGTTGTGTTTTTACAACAAGATCATAGCTATTGAAAGAAACACAAATCAATCTCAACCATTGATTGTGTGTTGTCCATGGATTGAGATCCATGGACTCCCAAAACCCTATATAAGAAGAGGCATCCCATGATATTCAAAGATATGAAAAATGAATGCTATCTCTCTCTCTCTCTCTCTCTCTCTTTCTCTCTATATGCCCATTCCCTTTATCTCTCATGTGATCGTCGACCAAGGATGCCCTAGAGAGATTCTCCATTACCGCAGCGTCGTCGTTATGCTGCCCGATCGTTTGCTCGTGGATCTCCGTCTACTTCGGCGTGCCTTTCTCATGAAGAAGACTTCGTATCTCGTTTGTATAGATCAGTAGATCCGTGGCTTGGATCATCAACATGGATTGCGAGAAGCACGCGTCTCATCCACGCGCTCGCAAGCGTCTCCTCCGTTGGATCAGACTTGAGACAGGAGGTCTCTTTGTTTAGAGGCTCGATCGCAACCATGCTTCAAGAGATAATCCTATTACTTGTTTTTGGTTTAGACGAAATGATCCGAGAAGTGTTCTTGGATCATGTGGTTTCGTCACATAGAAATTTTTTAATTTCCGCTGCATCAAGCAACTAGTGCGACTAGTCGCTCCCGATCGCATTCGATGCGTTCATCACACTTCGTGATGTGCTTGAGGATCTTTCCATATCCTTCAAGTGGCATCAGAGCCAAATTTTCGAAGGTTTTGGATGAGATCCATGAACCTCCGAAGATTTGGGCGCGATTGGGTTCGTGAAGTTTTTAGCATTTCAATTTTCGCAGCCTGTCTTGTGATAAAATTTCAGCCGTGTTTAAAATGTTAAACACAAAATTTTAAATTATATAATGTTTTCCATTAATTAAGAGAACAATAGGATTAGAGTTTGCGTGATTTGGTATCCGATAACTCAAGACATGATCTTTTTAATAACCATATATCCACTGTTTCGGGGGCTGCGGATCATGATGTAATTAAGATGTTGATTGCGGATTTGAAATACCTTGAAATGCATGCAAATCACTTAGTTTCTGTTGTAAATCAAATTAGCAAACTTTAGGAACTTATTTTGCTTAATTTTGATTTAATTTGATTGAGATATGGTAATTTTAGCAAGTGAGGGTCCCTACTGAAATAACTTTTCTAATCAAGAACCTAGTGATTGTCATTTAAGAAATTAGTGAAATTAAATTATTTAATTTCCTGGAATAATTGTGCATAAATATTTGTGAAATATTTGATGATAATTATTTCCATAAATGACAAACCAATTATTGATCAGATGTGATCGATATCACAAATTGGTTACATGATCTACATGATCTACATTCCAACAAATATGTTGCTTGAATAGGATTTGGGATTTGTTTAGCAAATCTCATTATAATACTAATTAAAATGGTTTTGATTATTATTATATGGTATAATTTTGGTTGAAAAACCGATGATCATCTCAAGTACAAGTGATCTATTTTGCATTATCCTTTCCCGAGGTGGATATGGTGCCTAGTCGGGTCCCATCGGTACTGGCGATGAAAACGGGTAGGGTTGGTATAATGCTTAAGAAATCACGATGTATTTCTAATTATTAAAATTCGAAACAATATGTATTTGAGATAATACTATAATTCAAGTAACAACTAAGAATGATTGTTGGATATTAATTGGATCATTGATTTAATATGATTAGATTAATTGGAATCTAATTAAAATTAAGACACTCTATTATAAATAGATGTGTTATTTCCCTTGGAAGAATTGATCATAATGAATGCGATTCATGATGATTAATTAGAATTTGAATATGATATGGAGGATCACATAAGTGGCATCCATGGTCTCCCATCAAGGCGAAGGGTTCCGTCACCAGATATTGTATGTAGGAGACGTCTGTCGGAAGTGACAGCTCCTGCATACAATCCATTTGGATCGGGCTCTTCGCTTCTCGAAAGAGTAAGGTCGTATACGTAGTGACCCCAATATCGAGTTCTCATATTATTGGGCCGATATTGGATTGCGTATAGTGAGTATTAAGCCTGTTGACAGTTGGTTCAATTAATGACGGGTCAACATCACCTTAGGGGTGGTGGGCCCGGGTGTTAAAGACCGAATTGGGAGATGCAAGTTGGACTTGCAAGGTGTAATGTGTTCCCGCTTCTTTTTATCGGAGTCACAAGTTCTCATATTATTGGGATGTGATAAAGATAAGGAAGGAGATCCCATATCTTGCTTGAGATATAATGGTAAGTATACCTCTTACATTGAAAGTGATTAAAGGAATGAACTTTCAGTGTTGACAAGACAGGACAACTTTGATATAAAAACTCCTAAATCAAAGTAAAATATGTATTTATATAAATATATATACACTTATGCAAATTTCTTATTTCAGATAATCCTTCATTAAACCCACTCAATGTTATACTCAATAATAACCAGTAAAATATCATAGATTGGACTCATGATCCAGATATTGTGCTTGCAGTTGGACACATAATGTGGTTGCAATGTGCAAGTTTCCTCAAAATAATGAGGAATGACAATTAAATAGACAATAGATCTACAACCCTAGGGTTTGTATGTCTCTATAGTCTTGATCTTTCATCGAGTGTACTTTGGAGTGACATGTCGATGATGATCGCAATTGTCAAATAATCCTTATAAAATCTATGAAGATGTTTTGGCATACATATGTGCTCTAGACATTTAATCGTGAATGACTTGGTTCTCTGCATTATACAGAATGGTAGCTCGAAAGAGATGATGCATTTGTTGAACGCGATTTTTCACGGGTCTAAATATGTCTCACACAAGGTGGAGACGTAGTCGCTGTGGCGACCCACAAGAAATCCTTATTCAAACAAAAATTAACCCACAACAGAGATCAAACAATGAAAAGTGGTGCGGAGTTAAAATTTATTATAACTCTACAACAAAGATGTGTATAGATGCAAATATGGTTAGAGGTCGAACACAGGAAGCAAACAGGTAGATCGGGGCAATAATGCTAAAAAATGAGTGTGGTCAATTGTCTATACAGGTGCAATGTTTTTGTGGGTTTTTAATTTTATATTTTTTATTTCATTTTTGATTTTATATTTTTATATTTTGATTTTTAATTTACTGATTTTTTATTTTCTTTTATATTTTATATTTTTATATTTTATTTTTCTATAAAATAAGATATAAAGTTATATAAAATATATAAATACAAGAGAGATGAGAGAGAGAGAGAAATAAAAAGAGGTAGAAAATACAAGAAATAAAATATTTTTGGCTTTTTATATTTTTATACTACTTTTGTGATTTTTCCAAATTTTTCCTAGTTTTTTTATTTTTAAAGTCAAAAATACTGAAAACGGTGAGCAAAATAAAAGGGCTGAAACTGAAATGGAGATAAAGAGTATCAAACAACAACCAAAATTCTCCAAATGAATTTTAATTTAAAGATAATAAGATAGAGAAGATCAGGAAGCAGAAAATATATTTTTAGGATTTTTAGGAATTTTTAATATTTTTATGAAGGTTTTTGAGGTTTTCTAATTTTTAGGAATTTTCTTTTGTATTTTTTTATGTTTTTTGTTTGAAGTTAAAAGATTCCAAAACACACAAAATATAATTTTTTTGGATTTTTTTAAAATGTTTTATAATTTTATATACTTTCTAATCCAAACAGTAAAGAAAATGCGTGTTTTTGAATTTTTATAAATAATAAAATGCAATAAAAATGCAAAGTAAAAATATGGCATGAAAGAGCAACAAAGCATGAAGGTATTATATTTTTTGGGAATTTTTGGGATTTTATAGATGCATGAAACAAATACTAGAAACAACAAGAAATTGCATTCTTGTAGGGGTATTTTTGTAATATGTGAAAAGTCACAGGGCAAAAATGCAATATTCTCGCAAAATATATAACGCAATAAAAAATTTTTCGGTTAATATTAAATAAGCAAACCCCCAGGGCCTCTTCTGCAAAAATGGCAAGGCACACGTGACTCGCACACGCCTGGCGGGGACCTGTTTATATTTACCACATATATGGGGGCTAATATGCAAATTATCCAAAACTATATAACTGCATTACAAAGTTCACAGACTTAGACAAAATAATAAAAGTTATAGGGGCCCCGTCGCAAAATGTCCTCCTCACGTGGTCGCCCACGTGAGCTGACGCGGCTTGGGGCGATATGCAATTATCAAAACCACAGGGGGCGATTTGAAAAGTACACAAATAATATAAGAGCAGAGGAAAGTTTATAAGTTAATAATTAAATAACAAAAATGGCTGGGCTAATTCTGCAAAATACCCAAAATGCGGATCGGACGGCGGATGGAGTCTCACTTAAACACGTGTTACGATCCTTTGGCTCGATACCGGTTTACGCCGAGCGGCTTGGATTAGAAGATCTCAGGATGATGAACGGCCCGTGCACACTTGATCAAGCGGCTGTTGTGCAGTCTGGAGCGGGCCCTCGATCTAACGACGAATGGCCGCGGAGGAAGAACATGGAGGAACTCTGCCGTGGCGAATCTCCTCCGGCTCAATCGCGCATCTCCGGCGTCCTCGCTGCATCAAAATGGTGACCTGAGCTCCTACTGGTATTCTATGTACTTCTGGGGCTTCAAAAAGGGGTGCCGGCCTCCTGCGCACGCCGGTAGAGGTGGAGGAGCAAGGCGCCTCCAGGAACCCCCGGCGAGCGCCCAAAATTGCCCAGATGCCTCTGTACCGCTCAGTCCTGCACAAAAAAGGTAAGGGGAGTCATGGGCAAATTGTCGCGACCTCCCATGGGCAAAATGGGATGCAGTGTGGCGAGAATGGAGCTCGTTGGAGCAAGCTCCAGCGAGGTGGTCGGGGTAGCGATTCAACGGGACGGGGGGGGGGGGGACACAGAGAGAACGACTGGGATAAAATCCTTCACTACAGGAAACAAAATGATACAAAAAAACAGAAGAAAATTCAAACCTCAAGGGCTGCTATGCCCGAGATGTACCTCGATGACCAACCTCGGACGGAGGTGGTGGAAGCGCCTTCACGACCACCTAACCTCGCCTCTAGGAAGCTGGGGGACCTCCTGTCACAAGCTCCAGTCCAGAGCTCGCCGAAGAGAGAGGAAAAATGGTCAAGAAGGGTTCAAATGAGGAAGTGGAACTCTGGGGTGGTTTTGAAGAAGATGGCTCTGGCGGCTCCAAGAACGAGGCTTCTGGGGCGACGCAGCGATTCAACGCCCGAGGAGAGACATGGACGTGAATCACCGCTCTCCAAGGAACAAAAGTCATCAAGGGTGCATGCCGAAAGTATGAAAGGAACGACCTCGATAAATCCGCAAAAAAGGGGGAAAACCAAGGTCTGACAGAGCTACAGGGGGCGGGTCAGAGAGTTGACCCGCAGTCAACTCTCGGACCCTTCTGGTTGGTCCACGTGGACCAACTAGGAAAAATCCTACGAAAAATATTTAAAAATTGATCAATTAAAAATAGCAAATGAATTTATTGATTTTTTGTTATTAAATAAAAAATGTTTATTATTTTGTAAATTATTTTATTATGATTTTTATTTAATTTTTCGAGATTAAAAATTACAAGTTTCCTTTTATAGGCTATATAGGTATCTTTGTTTATATATTTTAATATTTTATTTTCATTTTGTATTTTTATTTTATTAATTCTATTTATTATTTTATAAATTTATAAAGTATTTTTATACACTTAAATATATTTTTATTTTATTTTTCTGAAGTGTTTTGTACACTTAATAAAATAGGAGTATTAATTATACAGGTATACTTATAGGTATTATACCTATGTATTATATACATGTATTTAATTTTTGTATTTTCTTTGTGTTTTTATTCTGATTTTAATACACATATATATTACAAATAATATTTACAAAATTATAAAAATATAAACTTATAAAAATAATGAATAATAAATAAAATAAATATTTTAATCGGTATAAGTATACAAGTGGGGTCCAAAACTCAACTTTCAAACCGTAACTCCAAAAAATACGAAACCTCTTAATTAAATAGGTTATTAAAAGTTATATACAATTAAAGGTGATTTTGATACAGTTTGAGTTTTTATTTGATAGATACATGCATGGGAAGTTGGGATTCTGGAATCTTATTCAGATCATAACTTTTTATCTGTACACTATTTTTGAGTGAAATCAATTTTGTATTTTTCTATATTTAATTATCTACAACTTTAATGTACAAAGTTTCTTTATTTGAAGTATAAAAAATGGAACCAAAAATAGGTCCCAAAATGAATAAAGAATGAGTTAAATAAAAGGGTATTTTTATTGTATTTTGGCCCTTATCTCCCTCTACTTTATTCCTTGTCCACCTAGTCATCGAGATGCCTAGGTCTTGGGGTTTCGGGTCATAAAATATTTATAATATTTTGTTCTTTTTCTTTTCTTTTCTTTATTCAATAATTTTGGCTTCAAAAACCGCATTTTGTACACTATTTTCACAATAATGTGAATGATAAAATGCCTAAATCAGCCCTATTCACATGCATTTACTAGGGTTTTTAAGGCCAAAATGATAGAATAAAGATGATGAAACGTAGATTCATCATCCCCCTATACTTGCCTTTGCATTTCCCTAGCAAACACCTAGGCAATAAGTGCAAAAAGAAAAAAAAACAAAGAAAAGAAAAAGAAGAAAATTGGATTTAGTTTAATTATCAAACTTGCCTTCACAAAATCAAAGTTTGGAGTCAGACCTTTGGAATTTTAGGGCAGGCGGAACCTTAATGAGAATCGGGTTTGAAATCAAACAACCTCCAAGAATCCCAAAACTCTGCTCAAGTCTCCTTAATAGCCAGGTCAGAAATATTTCAACTCATACGCTAACCCTTATGACTGTGAATCTGACTCGTACAGTATAAGTGATAGTGGCTCTTCCCAACTGAAATAACAAAGAGACTGACTTCTCTAATATGACAACCCAATGATTCCCCAATCCAACAACTCATTCCTCGGGGAGCAGGGTATTCCATTCTAAGTTCAAGTGGCAACCAGCTCAAGAGGAGGGGGTTGAAGAGAAGAATGGATGATAGCCAGTGTAACTGCCTATCCTAGGATGCAAGACCAGTGTAGTCAAGTCATCGAGCTGCAGGCTCACATGATTTGACTTTGAAGCTCAAGCTTGCTTATTTGACTATACATATATGTACACTCCAGCATGCATTTTTATTTCTGTACAGGCCTGCCCACTTTTTAGAGTTTTTGCTTTTTGCATTTTTTTGAATACTATATACAACATCACTTACATAGGGAGTTTTTCCTCTTGATCCAGTAGACTATCCCTCTTTTGAAGCTTTATTGCAACCCACAATCTCTTGTCCTCAAAACTCATCATCACCGGATGGGTTGGGGTGCACTTCCCTCCCTAGAGTAGGACAAGTGTTTCCATCTGTGTGCATCTCATACCGGCAAATCCAACCTCCTCACCACTCCAACTAAGTTGAGCCATGTGAAAGGTGCATGTGTCCAAGTTAGGTCATTATCAACAAGAGTCGTGCGTGTGCTCCGAAATACTCTACTTAGGCAGTCAAGAATCCATTGAACCAAGTCCCGTGATCCTCAAAGAATTAAGTCAACTAGACCTGAAGTACCTCAATTCCAACTCCTATAAGGTTCCTGTTAATTAAGTAGATTCAAGGTCCAACCAAGCTCCAATCTTCGGATTTTACTTAGATTTGTTCAACAATCAAACTCAATTTGAAAAATGCGAATGCTATGCAAAATGCGGAAAATATTTTTGTGATGCAATTTTCAAAGATTTTGAACTTTTTATGGATTTTGAAAAGATGATGCACATGCATTTTTAGTTTTTTCAAAAAGGTTTTTCAAAATTTTTTGGTATTTTAATTTTGCAAATGTTTTTGGGATTTTTGAAAACAAAAAGATTTTGGCCAAAAATTAGGTACAAATATTTACACGGGATGCATCTTGTGTTGACAAGAAGTAGATTTTAAGATTTTACAAGGGTAAGTGGTCAATTTTATAGGTATCGACATAGGGAATTTTAGGTGATATGTAAGTAGTCCTCAAACTTATTTGACAAGGGTTTTTAAATAATTTTGAAAACTATAGTTCGAAATAATTTCTATAAACAATTTTACAACATGTACACACATTTGAAAATTACGTTGCAAAGGTTTTCCAAACAGTATATATAGATTTTTCAAATATTTTTACAACCATTTTTCAAACCATTTGCAAATCGTTTCTCAAACATTTTATTTCACAAAGAAAATAAATTTTACAATTAAAATGTTTTTACAAAGGTTGAAAACATGTAACAAAACATTTTCAAAATAGTTTTCAAAAGATTTTTCACGAAGATTTTCAAACTATTTTCCTAATATTTTGCAAAAAAAAATATTTTCACCTGATTTATTAATCAGTATATACACAAAGAATTTGAGGAATGGTAACACCTTTTTATTAAGATTTTTAATGAGTTTGATAAGTATAATTAGCTATAATTATTGAGAAAAATACGAAAGTACGAATTATGGCTAAAGTATATACACAATACATACGACCCCCCTATACTTAGCTTGAGCTATGTCCTCATAGATCAGAGAGAAAAGAGAAGACATAACTCGTACTGAGTATAGAAAAGTCCAAAGAATAATCGAATAAGAGATGAATGAACGAATGAGAAGCTGACCGACCCCCCTATACTTAGGATCAAATAATCCTAAGTATAGCAGACTGTACACAAGGTAGGGAGGGTCAAGGGTGGTAATGAACAAATCGTACTCGGACTGTCTTCCCCTATACTTAGGGCAAGATATCCCTAAGTATAGACAAGGAGAGGAGAAAGTGGAGTGGATCAAAGAATAAAATCAACTCGGGGTGCACACCCCCTATACTTAGGACAAAGTACGTCCTAAGTATAGAAGACTGACACAAAGGGGCGACACCTTTCTGGTAGATACAGAAGATAAAAGAGGAAAAGAAGAAAAGAAGAAAAGAGATCAGAAGATAGAAGAAGATAGAAACAGATGTACGCATCACTCCCCCTATACTTAGGGTAAAAGAAGCCCTAAGTATAAGCAACAACATGAGTGATGAAACGGAACAATGAATGAACACTCGGCTCATTCACCCCCTATACTTAGGACAAAGTACGTCCTAAGTAAGGAACACACGAGAATGGGGTGAATGAGTGAAACGGGGAGAGAGACAGAGATGAACAAAAGCGAATACACAACAAAGTGGATGTACACAGCATCAAGAAGGTCGAAAGCAAACCTTCTTGCGAGACCGCTGAGGAATAGATTTAGTATGATGCAGGTCGACATTGGGTACTCAGATGACACTAACCGATCAGGGTCGACGGGGTGTAGTTCCTCAGTGTCTCTAGGGTGTGAAGGTACAGACAGAGTAGTGGAAGAAGTGTGGTCAGGTCTGGCCTTGGGGGTCTCGCTGATATCAAAGTGAAAAGCGACAAACTCATCATCATCATCGGAAGAAGTGTAATCAATGTCGTCCTGCGAGGTCTCGTCCAGGTCAAAACCAAAAGGAACGAACTCTTCAATGGAAGTAGTCGAACTTTGTTTGTCCTCAATAATCTCAACCGGATCATCTTTCTCATCAAAAGGCCCGAATTCCCGAATAAGGCAGCTAAATCAAATTCGATCTTTGTCTCATCTGAATCTAAGTGAACAGGAACGAACCCATTAGTGGAAACAGTCAAATCATGTCCGTCCTGTCGAGTCTCAGAATCTTCCCTCCACTCAATGGTATCAATCGTGTAAATCCCGCGGATGTCATCAACACAACGCCAATCACAGGAAGCAGAAACTCCCAAGGTCTATGCTTTCCGAGCCTTCCTCCTTGGAGAGGAATTCTCGGGTCTCATCATCGATCATAAAGAAAGTCCCTCTGATATCCTCATATAGATCATAGTCCTCGGGGTCAGCCAAGATAGGTGAAGGTGCATCAGGTGCAGGTCTCTGGTCAGCAGTCTGTGTGGTGATCAACATTTCGCTTTCGTCAACAGGACAGAAGCGAATCTCTCCTAATCCGTAATCAATAACAACCCTCGCAGAGGAGAGGAATGGTCGTCCCAAGATGATTGGAGAGTGCTCCCCTGTGGAGGTCTCCATGGGCAATACGACAAAATCAACATGGTAGCTCGTGCCTTGAATCGATATGATGACATTTTGTAGTATACCCTTCGACCTCTTGATTGATACATCAGCAAATTGAACTATCATCCTGCTCTTCTTGAGAGGCCCTAAGTGAAGAAACTGTACCAGTGAGAAGGGTAATATGCTAATAGAAGCACCGCTGTCGAGGAGAGTGTGATCACATGTGTGGTCAGAGATGGTGCAGCTAATGAAAGGTGTGGCAATGTTCTTTTTCCTAGGAATGGGACGGTGTGTGATGGCGTGGGCAATGGCCATGGTCAATACATGACGATCAAATCTGCTCGTCTACTTTCTCTTCTTGGGAAGAGGAGCAGATAAATCAGTCATGGCTTGGTGAAGTGGGGCACGGAAGATCTCATGAATAATGGCCACCACTTCGGGTTCAGTCAACATTTTTTTGAATTTTTGGATCTCCTCCATACAAGGGAGGAAGTTGGAATCAACATATACACGAGGCATGCCAAGAGCAGTCTGTACAGTGACATCCTTGGGGTCAAAGGTGGGACAGAATGTGAAAGGCTGTGCGGTCAAATGGTCCGGCAAGTGGGCACTCTCCTTACAGTCTGAATCAACCAAAGGTCTCCCGAACTCTTTTTGGATTTTTAAACTTTTCTCATTTTTATATTTTGGGCGATTGCAAGCTCTCATGGAAATCCTCGAATGAACCCATATCTTCAAATGGTGGAATATCATGGTCGCTCTTATTTGTACTAGTGAGGTGATCAATCCTCTGTCTCATATGATCCATCATCTGGGTCAAGTGCTCAAGGGTGGACTCCATGAAAGGTGACTCCAACAGCTCAGTCTCGGGTGAATGTGAATGTGGAAATTGTGGAGGTGGTGGTGGATGTAGGTAGAAGTCCGAGTCCTGATACAATGGTTGAGGCGGGTATGTACAAAAGTCAGGAGCAAAGTCCTCCTGGAAAAAAGGAGGTGAACCGACTGGAGTGAACGAGAGATCCGCAAAGTCCGGATAGAAAATGTCAGTCGGACATCTCGAAACAAAAGGTAAATGATCGGGAGAGCACGGAGGTCAAGTGAAAGGAGTGAGAAACAAGGCGCAAATGCGCAACGACGATCTAGAAAGCACACAAACAATCACAAGCAAACTTACACAAAACAAACCCTCAATTCACCTACTCAACTCGGTAGAGACCGTGAAAGAGCGGTCTTTTTATCTAGTCTGTTTTAGAGTTAGGTGAGAAGTCCAAAAGTTGCACAAACACTTAGGGGGCTGAAATGGGATTTGGGCACTATCCGTAGTATGTGCGCGGGCAAGTAAAAACGAAGACAATGAGAGGATTACTCGCTCCAATATCAGATTTTTCTTTTTAGTTGACTTTTAGGGTCAAGTAATGTTAGCCGTCTCAATTTTTTGGTTATCACTTTTTTGGATTTTTAGTGAGAATGCATGAGACTATCAGGGAATCAATTCCTTTAAGCACCTAGGTGATCAAAATCAGAGAAAGAGTCGGAAAAGCAATGCAAGCGGCAAATCAATGATGTATGCTAAAGATAAATGCTCACCTTGCCTCCAGCACTCTTCATGCGCAGATGCTCAGCAGAATTGAAACCTATCTATATGCAAATGCAAGCCGATGAAATCACCCTAAGTTTCAAAAATTGCTATTAGCGTGAAGATCCGATGCTAATGACCTAGAATGGAACCGAAGTATCCGATCTTGGAGTCTCCTCGGTGCCCACCACAGTGGGTCCTGCACTCGCTGTATGGAGAACTTTCGTGGTGCGGTGGTTCCGGGACTAAGTGAGAAGCAATTCAAAATTTTGACTAAGTCCAAACGAATCGATAGGCACATGCAAATATATTAAGTGTTTGGCCTTAATCAATTGCAAGAAATCCTAAAACTAAGGGCTCAATCACACAAAGTAAGGAAAACAAAATCAAGAAACAAAATAAAAAATGCGATGAAAAACTGTGGAAACCGTGGAAACCCGCGGTAAGCCCCAAGTGAACATATCACTTGGAAATTGGGCCCCGAATGTCGCAAGTCCTGAGTACCTGTATTATTACAACAAATAGAGGTCTCATCTCTCTCACCAAAATTACACAAATAAATAAATGCACAAAAATGCTCAAAAGGCAACTCTATTCTCAAGTCCTCCTTGCCTCCTTTGATGCTAGGTCAGAAATCTCCTGCACCTTCACGTGGGTGCATAGGCGCCTAGGGAGAGCACCTCCTCGATCCGCGGTTCCTCACATAAAGTCAACAAGAGAGGGTGATTAGACAAGTCAAATAATTATATCAACTAAATGAGCAAATAAATAAGGCAAAAATAGAAAAATAATTCCAAGCAAAAAGCCGATCTATGTGTTGTTGCTCCCCGAGACGACGCCATTGTTGAATGTGATTTTTCACGGGTCTAAAATACATCTCACACAAGGCGGAGACGCAGACGTTGTGACGACCTGCAA
This sequence comes from Ottelia alismoides, assembly GCA_037367405.1. Classification (NCBI taxonomy): domain Eukaryota; kingdom Viridiplantae; phylum Streptophyta; class Magnoliopsida; order Alismatales; family Hydrocharitaceae; genus Ottelia; species Ottelia alismoides. The sequence goes on from JAZKJV010006015.1 coordinate 1,513,074, forward strand.
GAAATCCCTATTCAAACAACAATTAAACCCACAACAGAGATCAAATAATGAAAAGCGGTGCAGAATTAAAATTTATTATAACTCTACAATAAAGATATGTATAGGTGCAAGTATGTGTAGAGGTCGAACACAGGAAGCAAACAGGTAGATCAGGGCAATAATGCTGAAAATGAGTGTGATCAATTGTCTATACAAGTGTTATGTTTTTATGGGTTTTTAATTTTATATTTTTTTATTTGCTTTTGATTTTATATTTTTATATTTTGATTTTTAATTTACTGATTTTGTATTTTCTTTTATATTTTATATTTTTATATTTTCTTTTTCTATAAAAAAGATATAAAGCTATATAGAATATATAAATACAAGAGAGATGAGAGAGAGATAAAAGAGGTAGAAATACTCAAAAAACAGGAAATAAAATATTTTGGGCTTTTATATTTTATACTATTTTTGTGATTTTTCCAACTTTTTCCTAGTTTTTTGGTTTTTTAAAGTCAAAAATACTGAAAACAGTGAGCAAAATAAAAGGGCTGAAACTGAAATGGAGATAAAGAGCATCAAACAACAACCAAAATCCTCCAAATGAATTTTAATTAAAGATAATCAGATAGAGAAGATCAGGAAGCAGAAATTATATTGTTAGGTTTTTTAATATTTTTATGAAGGTTTTTGAGGTTTTCTAATTTTTAGGAATTTTCTTTTGTATTTTTTTATGATTTTTGGTCTGAAGTTAAAAGATGCCAAACACACAAATATATTTTTTGGAATTTTTCAAAAATATTTTATAATTTTTATGTATTTTCTAATGCAATAGTGAAGAAAAATACGTGTTTTTGAATTTTTTATAAAGAATAAAATGCAAGAAAAATGCAAAGTAAACAAATGGCGTGAAAGAGTAACAAAGCAGGAAGCTATGTTATTTTTTGGAATTTTTGGGATTTTATAGATACATGAAACAAATATTAGAAACATCAAGAAATTGCATTCTGGCAGGTGTATTTTTGTAATATGCGAAAAGTCGTGGGGCCCAATGCAATATTCTCACAAAATATATAACACAATAAAAATATTTACGGATTGGACATCAAATAGCAAACCCTCAGGGCCTCTTCTGCAAAAACGCCAAGGCGTACATGACTCGTACGCGCCTGATGGGGACCTGTTGATATTTACCACAAATATGGGTGGCTAATATGCAAATTATCCAAAACTATATAACTGCATTACAAAGTTGACGGACTTAGACGAAATAATAAAGCTATAGGGGCCCCAGACGCAAATGTCCTCCTCACGTGGTCGCCCACATGAGCTAACGTGGCTTGGGGAGATCTGCAATTATCAAAAAGTACACAAATAATATAGGAGCAGAGGAAAGTTTTATAAGCTAATAATTAAAGAACAAAAATGGCTGGGCTAATTCTGCAAAATACCCAGAACGTGGATCGGACGATGAACGGAGTCTCACTTAAACATGTGTCACGATCCTGTGGAGCGATACTAGATTCACGCCGACCGGCTTGGATTAGAAGATCCCAGGACGATGAACGACTCTGGTGCTTGATCGGACGACTGGTGTGCAGTCTGGAGAGGGCCTCGATCTAACAATGGACGGCCGCAGAGGAAGAACAGGAGGAACTCCACCGTGGCGAAGTTCCTCCGGCTCAATCGTGCGTCTCCAGCGTCCTTGCTGCTTCAAAATGGGGCCCTGATCTCCTTCTGGTATTCTCTGTATGTCTGGGGCTTCAAAAAGGGGTGCTGGCCTCCTGCTCTCCCCGACAGAGGTGGAGGAGAAAGGCGCCTCAAGGAACCACCAGCGAGCACCCAAAATTACCCGGATGCCTCTGTATCGCTCATCCTGCACAAAAAGTGAGGGGAATCACTGGCAAATTGCCGTGGACTCCCATGGGGGAAATGGGATGCGTGTGGCGAGATTGGAGCTCGCCGGAGCAAGCTCCGATGAGGTGGTCGGGGTAGCGATTCAACCGGGGGGGGGGACACAGAGAGAACGGTTGGGATAAAATCCTTCACTACAGGGAATAAAATGATACATGAAAAATGAATGAAAATGCAAACCTCAAGGGCTGCTATGCCCGAGATGTACCTCGACGGACAACCTTGGCCGGAGGTGGTGGAAGCGCCTTCACGGCTGCCTAACCTCGCCTCTAGGAAGCTGGAGGACCTCCTGTTACAAGCTCTAGTCCAGAGCTCGCCGAAGATAGAGGAAAAACAGTCAAGAAGGGTTCAAAAGAGGAAGTGGAACTCGGGGGTGGTTTTGAAGAAGATGGCTCTGGAGGCTCCAAGAACGAGGCTTCTGGGGCGATGCATCGATTCAATGCCCGAGGAGAGAGATAGGCGTGAATCATCGTTCTCCGAGGAACAAAAGTCGTCAAGGGCGCATGGCGAAAGGATGAAAGGAACAACCTCGATAAATCCGTAAAAAGGGGGAAAACCAAGGTCTGGCAGAGCTACAGGGGGTGGGTCAGAGAGTTGACCTGCGGTCAACTCTTGGACCCTCCTAGTTGGTCCACGTGGACCAACCCGAAAAACCCTACGAAAAAGATTTAAAAATTGATCATTAAAATAGCAAATGAATTTATTGATTTTTGGTTATTAAATAAAATTTTTTATTATTTTGTAAATTATTTTATTATGATTTTTATTTAATTTTTCGAGATTAAAAATTACAAGTTTCCTTTTATAGGCTATATAGGTATCTTTATCTATATATTTTAATATTTTAATTTCATTTTGTATTTTTTTTATTATTAATTATATTTATTATTTTATAAATTTATAAAGTATTTTTATACACTTAAATATATTTTTATTTATTTTTATGAAGTGTTTTGTACACTTAATAAAATAGGAGTATTAATTATACATGTATACTTATAGGTATTATACCTATGTATTATATACAAGTATTTAATTTTTGTATTTTACTTGTGTTTTTATTCTGATTTTAATATAGATATATATTATAAATAATATTTACAAAATTATAAAAATATAAACTTTATAAAAATAATGAATAACAAATAAAATGAATATTTTAATTGGTATAAGTATACAAGTGGGGTTCAAAACTCACTTTCAACCGTAACTCCGAAAAATACGAAACCACCTTCATTAAATAGCTTATTAAAAGTTATATATAAATTAACGGTGATTTTGATTCATTTCGAGTCTTATTTGAGAGATATAATCTTGGGAAGTTGGGATTCTGGAATCTTATTCAGATCATAACTTTTTATCTGTACATTATTTTTGAGTGAAAACAATTTTGTATTTTTCTATATTTAATTATCTACAACTTTCATGTACAAAGTTTCTTTATTTGAAGTATAAAAAGTGGAACCAAACATAGGTCCCAAAATGAATAAAGAATGACTTAAATTAAAGGGTATTTTTATTGTATTTTGGCCCTTATCTCCCCCTACTTTATTCCTTGTCGACTTAGTCATCGAGATGCCTAGATCTCGGGGTTTCGGGTCATAAAATATTTACAATATTTTATTCCTTTTCTTTTCTTTTCTTTTCTTTTCTTTATTCTATAATTTTGGCTTCAAAAATCGCATTTTGTACACTATTTTCACAATAATGCATGAATGATAAAATGCCTAAATTAACGCTATTCACATGCATTTACTAGGGTTTTTAAGGCCAAAATGAATAGAATAAAGATGATGAAACGTAGATTCAACAGTATTCAAAATGTTTGAATACCTACCTGAACCTAAGTCTCTAAGAGTTAAGATGTGTGTAGATATGATTAGTGTCATCATTCTACTATATATACTCAAGTCATTCATGAAGCTTCATAATAATCATTTTGTATGAATTTAATGAAGCATGTATAAGTGTTGAAGTTCTCTTGTATTGAAATCTTCTGAATTCAACATAAGAGATTCTTTGTCTTGAACAATGGTTGTTTATAGATGAAGAGAGCACAATTGAAGCGTGGGTTGGACCATGTGAGAAGGAAAGTCAAAGAGTTGATTGTACTTCTGTGACTTCCGTATGACATCCTAAGAGTTGGATGAATCCCAATACTGTAATAAGTTGGTATGTTGATAGTATGACTATCAAGTCTGTCTAGAATCCTTGGAGAATGACTTAGATAGTGCATCATAATAATCTATATATACATTTGATCATTGAAATTGACTTGCTTATTTGATAAGATAAAGTCTAATAATTGTATCTCAATCTTCTAACAACACATGCAATGTATTGCACATGTTTTAGAAGACTGGAGAATTTGATTTTTCAGGTTTAATAGTCATCTACATGGATTTTGATGAAATTGTTGCAACAATCTCTATTGGATAGATGTACTTCGTATTTTCAGTGGAGAGCCCTTTGTCTTAGAGAATGTCTCTATGACCTAGTGTTGAACCCAAAAATCGATGGTCTTAAGTTCCACACAAGGTAGGAACTCAGTCGCTGAGTCGACCACACGAAATATGGAATTCAAACAACAATCAACCCACAACAGAAATCAAGCAATGAAAAGTGGTGCGGAGTTAAAATTTATTATAACTCTACAAAGGATGTGTATAGTGTGCAAGCAGTGTAGAGGTCGAATACAGAGAGCAGACATGTAGAACAGGGCAATAATGCTCAAAAATGTGAATGTGATCAAATGTCTATCTATGTTATTTTTTGTGGGTTTTTAATTTTTAATTTTTTTGATTTAATATTTTTATTTTTATTTTTTTATATTTTGATTTTTAATTTCTGATTTTATATTTTCTTTTTATATTTTATGTTTTTATATTTTTTTTTCTTTAAATAGAATATATACAAAGTAAGAAAAGAGAGGGATAAAGTATTTATAAAAATAGGTAAAAATAAGTAAAATTCAGGAAATAAAATATTTTGGGCTTTTTATATTTTATACTATTTTTGTGATTTTTCCAACTTTTTCCTAGTTTTTTGTTTTTTTTTAAAGTCAAAAATACTGAAAACAGTGAGCAAATAAAAGGACTGAAACTGAAATGGAGATAAAGAGCATCAAACAACAACCAAAATCCTCCAAATGAATTTTAATTTAAAGATAATCAGATAGAGAAGATCAGGAAGCAGAAATTATATTGTTAGGTTTTTTAATATTTTTATGAAGGTTTTTGAGGTTTTCTAATTTTTAGGAATTTTCTTTTGTATTTTTTTTATGATTTTTGGTCTGAAGTTAAAAGATGCCAAAACACACAAAATATATTTTTTTGGAATTTTTCAAAAATATTTTATAATTTTTATGTATTTTCTAATGCAATAGTGAAGAAAATACGTGTTTTTGAATTTTTTTAAAGAATAAAATGCAAGAAAAATGCAAAGTAAAAAAAATGGCGTGAAAGAGTAACAAAGCAGGAAGCTATGTTATTTTTTTGGAATTTTTGGGATTTTATAGATACATGAAACAAATACTAGAAACATCAAGAAATTGCATTCTGGCAGGTGTATTTTTGTAATATGCGAAAAGTCGTGGGGCCAAAATGCAATATTCTCACAAAATATATAACGCAATAAAAATATTTACGGATTGGACATCAAATAAGCAAACCCTCAGGGCCTCTTCTGCAAAAACGCCAAGGCGTACATGACTCGTACGCGCCTGATGGGGACCTGTTGATATTTACCACAAATATGGGGGCTAATATGCAAATTATCAAAACTATATAACTGCATTACAAAGTTGACGGACTTAGACGAAATAATAAAAGCTATAGGGGCCCCAGACGCAAAATGTCCTCCTCACGTGGTCGCCCACATGAGCTAACGTGGCTTGGGGAGATCTGCAATTATCAAAAAGTACACAAATAATATAGTGAGCAGAGGAAAGTTTATAAGCTAATAATAAAGAACAAAAATGGCTGGGCTAATTCTGCAAAATACCCAGAACGTGGATCGGACGATGAACGGAGTCTCACTTAAACATGTGTCACGATCCTGTGGAGCGATACTAGTTCACGCCGACCGGCTTGGATTAGAAGATCCCAGGACGATGAACGACTCTGGTGCTTGATCGGACGACTGGTGTGCAGTCTGGAGAGGGCCCTCGATCTAACAATGGACGGCCGCAGAGGAAGAACAGGGAGGAACTCCACCGTGGCGAAGTTCCTCCGGCTCAATCGTGCGTCTCCAGCGTCCTTGCTGCTCAAAATGGGGCCCTGATCTCCTTCTGGTATTCTCTGTACGTCTGGGGCTTCAAAAAGGGGTGCTGGCCTCCTGCTCTCCCCGACAGAGGGTGGAGGAGAAAGGTGCTCAAGGAAGCACCAGCGAGCACCCAAAATTACCCAGATGCCTCTGTATCGCTCATCCTGCACAAAAAGTGAGGGGAATCACTAGCAAATTGCCGTGGACTCCATGGGGGAAATGGGATGCGTGTGGCGAGATTGGAGCTCGCCGGAGCAAGCTCCGATGAGGTGGTCGGGGTAGCGATTCAACCGGGGGGGGGGGGGGGCACAGAGAGAGGTTGGGATAATATCCATCACTACAGGGAATAAAATGATACAAGAAAAATGAATGAAAATGCAAACCTCAAGGGCTGCTATGCCCGAGATGTACCTCGACGGACAACCTTGGCCGGAGGTGGTGGAAGCGCCTTCACGGCTGCCTACCTCGCCTCTAGGAAGCTGGAGGACCTCCTGTTACAAGCTCTAGTCCAGAGCTCGCCAAGATTAGAGGAAAAACAGTCAAGAAGGGTTCAAAAAGAGGAAGTGGAACTCGGGGGTGGTTTTGAAGAAGATGGCTCTGGAGGCTCCAAGAACGAGGCTTCTGGGGCGATGCATCGATTCAATGCCCGAGGAGAGAGATAGGCGTGAATCATCGTTCTCCGAGGAACAAAAGTCGTCAAGGGCGCATGGCGAAAGGATGAAAGGAACAACCTCGATAAATCCGTAAAAATGGGGGAAAACCAAGGTCTGGCAGAGCTACAGGGGGGTGGGTCAGAGAGTTGACCTGCGGTCAACTCTTGGACCCGCCTAGTTGGTCCACGTGGACCAACCCGGAAAAACCCTGCGAAAAAGATTTAAAAATTGATCATTAAAAATAGCAAATAAATTTATTGATTTTGGTTATTAAATAAAATTTTTTATTATTTTGTAAATTATTTTATTATGAATTTTTATTTAATTTTTCGAGATTAAAAATTACAAGTTTCCTTTTATAGGCTATATAGGTATCTTTATCTATATATTTTAATATTTTATTTTCATTTTGTATTTTTTATTTTATTAATTATATTTATTATTTTATAAATTTATAAAGTATTTTTATACACTTAAATATATTTTTATTTTATTTTTATGAAGTGTTTTGTACACTTAATAAAATAGGAGTATTAATTATACATGTATACTTATAGGTATATACCTATGTATTATATACAAGTATTTAATTTTTGTATTTTACTTGTGTTTTTATTCTGATTTTAATATAGATATATATTATAAATAATATTTACAAAATTATAAAAATATAAACTTATAAAAATAATGAATAACAAATAAAATGAATATTTTAATTGGTATAAGTATACAAGTGGGGTTCAAAACTCAACTTTCAAACCGTAACTCCGAAAAATACGAAACCACCTTCATTAAATAGCTTATTAAAAGTTATATACAATTAACGGTGATTTTGATTCATTTCGAGTCTTATTTGAGAGATATAATCTTGGGAAGTTGGGATTCTGGAATCTTATTCAGATCATAACTTTTTTTCTGTACATTATTTTTGAGTGAAAACAATTTTGTATTTTTCTATATTTAATTATCTACAACTTTTATGTACAAAGTTTCTTTATTTGAAGTATAAAAAGTGGAACCAAACATAGGTCCCAAAATGAATAAAGAATGACTTAAATTAAAGGGTATTTTTATTGTATTTTGGCCCTTATCTCCCCCTACTTTATTCCTTGTCGACCTAGTCATCGAGATGCCTAGATCTCGGGGTTTCGGGTCATAAAATATTTACAATATTTTATTCCTTTTCTTTTCTTTTCTTTTCTTTATTCTATAATTTTGGCTTCAAAAATCGCATTTTGTACACTATTTTCACAATAATGCATGAATGATAAAATGCCTAAATTAACGCTATTCACATGCATTTACTAGGGTTTTTAAGGCCAAAATGATAGAATAAAGATGATGAAACGTAGATTCAACAGTATTCAAAATGTTTGAATACCTACCTGAACCTAAGTCTCTAAGAGTTAAGATGTGTGTAGATATGATTAGTGTCATCATTCTACTATATATACTCAAGTCATTCATGAAGCTTCATAATAATCATTTTGTATGAATTTAATGAAGCATGTATAAGTGTTGAAGTTCTCTTGTATTGAAATCTTCTGAATTCAACATAAGAGATTCTTTGTCTTGAACAATGGTTGTTTATAGATGAAGAGAGCACAATTGAAGCGTGGGTTGGACCCATGTGAGAAGGAAAGTCAAAGAGTTGATTGTACTTCTGTGACTTCCGTATGACATCCTAAGAGTTGGATGAATCCCAATACTGTAATAAGTTGGTATGTTGATAGTATGACTATCAAGTCTGTCTAGAATCCTTGGAGAATGACTCAGATAGTGCATCATAATAATCTATATATACATTTGATCATTGAAATTGACTTGCTTATTTGATAAGATAAAGTCTAATAATTGTATCTCAATCTTCTAACAACACATGCAATGTATTGCACATGTTTTAGAAGACTGGAGAATTTGATTTTCAGGTTTAATAGTCATCTACATGGATTTTGATGAAATTGTTGCAACAATCTCTATTGGATAGATGTACGTATTTTCAGTGGGAGAGCCCTTTATCTTAGAGAATGTCTCTATGACCTAGTGTTGAACCCAAAAATCGATGGTCTTAAGTTCCACACAAGGTAGGAACTCAGTCGCTGAGTCGACCACACGAAATATGGAATTCAAACAACAATCAACCCACAACAGAAATCAAGCAATGAAAAGTGGTGCGGAGTTAAAATTTATTATAACTCTACAAAGGATGTGTATAGTGTGCAAGCAGTGTAGAGGTCGAATACAGAGAGCAGACATGTAGAACATGGCAATAATGCTCAAAAATGTGAATGTGATCAAATGTCTATCTATGTTATTTTTTGTGGGTTTTTAATTTTTAATTTTTTTGATTTAATATTTTTATTTTTATTTTTTTTATATTTTGATTTTTAATTTCTGATTTTATATTTTCTTTTTATATTTTATGTTTTTATATTTTCTTTTTCTTTAAATAGGATATATACAAAGTAAGAAAAGAGAGGGATAAAGTATTTATAAAAATAGGTAAAAATAAGTAAAATTCAGGAAATAAAATATTTTTGGACTTTTTGTTTTCTTTTGTATTTTTTGTGATTTTTGGATAGAAGTTAAAAGACACTAAAATAAACAAAATATATATTTTTTGGGAATTTTTAAAAAGGGAATGAATATATTAAAAAATAAAAGACTGCAGGAAGGTAGGAATGACGTTTTTGAATTTTTTTGACTAATCAAACAACATGATAAAAATACAAAAAAATACCTAATTGTATAACAAGTCGGAGGCACACGGAGATATTTTTTGAGTTTCAAATAGATAAATGATGCTCCAGAAATAAATCAATCATTCAAAATATTGTAGAAATTCTACAGGATACAAATAGCAATATCTTTTGATGAAATTTGAATACAAATTCGGCCCTACTAATTCCTACAATATATCCGAAAATGAACAAGTGATACCAAGTACAAAAAGAGTTATTAAAGAAATACATCAAATCAGTACCCTGAATTCAAAAATTCACCATTAATAGTTCGTGCACCAGAAAATTTTGAAATTTGGATATTAGAACTTCTAAACAGCTTTCTAACAAAAAAATCTCACAAAAAACTGAGTTCAGACGAATGAGTTATAGCCATTACAACACAGAGGCGCAGATGTAATAGTAGTACGAAACTGCAATTCAAAAAGTGCGAAAACTTCCCGAAATAATCCAAAATTGCGAGTATCTGAATGCAAAATTCACCACTTATCCACGTGGCATGCGTGGATGCGCGTTGAAGCAGGCCGATTAGACGGTTGATGCCCCTTGGGACATGGACGATATAGATCAAAGGGGAGGGGGAAGATGGATGGCAACTGTAGCGTGCACCCTCCCCTTCATTCCAGTTCTGCACAGCACGAGATGGGGCTGCCCAGGTGCGCAGGTGGTGGCGTTTTTCTCCTCCGACGAGCTCGAAATACCCTCTAGGTGGCTGCACGTGGTCTACTCAATACCTGCGAGATCAAAGGGCTCGAGAATGAGGTCTCGACCTGTTCGTTAGGTGCAAACAAAATGATGAGAGTGAAGTTCTCCTGTGAAAATGGGGGAGATGTAGGAGTTGCTCCTCCATCAAGCTTTGGCCAAAGGGTGTGGGGTTGCGTGGGTGTTAACAAGAAGATGCAGAATGAAATGTGGGACATGATTTCGGATGGTATCTCTGCTTGAAATGCAAGAAGAAAGTGAAGAAAATAGACCTCAAGCGATAAAAAACCGCGAGATGATACCTTACGGCGGCGCGGGCCACCGGAGATGGATGGAGCGCCACTAGACATCGACGGACCTTGCGAGAGGGGGTTGGAGGAGAGCTGTCACCTATCCTGTCCAGAGCACGGCCAAAACAAGGGTCCAAGCTCGGTCCAAATGGGTTAAAATTAGAAAAGGGAAGAAGGGTGGTTTTTGTACAATGTGGTTGACGGGGCTCAAAGATCGAAGAATATTGAGAACATCGTGGATCCAGTACCCGAATCAATGCGTGGGCGTGTAAGAGCAATGGACAAGGATCAAAAGTTGTAAAGGACTCGACACGAGATGGTGAATGATTTAACCTCGAAAAATCCGTGAAAACGGACAAAAACAAGGCTCTGATAGGAGTGGCAGAGGCTGGTCAGAAAGTGGACGAGAAGGCATGAAGATCGAGGTGTAACCAGCGAATCATCGATAAAATCCTTGATACAAAATATGGGCGTGTATGGTGGATATATAGGGAGAAAAAGTCAAGAAGGACCCGCGGTGAAATTGTGAGCGATGCGAGCCCCAAAATTCTGAGAATTGGGGCAAAAACACATTCGACAGGGTGCAGGGTGGTGGCAGTGCAGTTGACCAAGGTCAACTGGTACTGTGCCCTGGTTGGTCCACGTGGACCAACCAGGAAAAATCTCCTGGAAAATATATTGAAAATTCAATAAAAATAGAAAACGAATTTATTAATTTTTTATTATTAAATAACAAATGTTTATTATTTTCTAAATTATTTTATTATGATTTTTATTTATTTTTATGAGGTATAAAAATACAAGTTACCATTTATAGCTTTATAGGTATACATATCTATATATTTTGATATTTTATTTTTATTTTGTGTATTTAATTTTATTTATTTTGTTTATTATTTTATAAATTTATAAAGTATTTTCATACACTTAAATATATTTTTATTTTATTTTTTTGAAGTAGTTTATACACTTAATAAAATAGAAGTATTAATTTTATAGGTATATGTACAAATATGATACCTATGCATTATATACAAGTGATTTTATTTTTGTATTTTATTTAGGTTTTTATTCTGTTTTTTATGTACATATATATTATAAATAATATTTACGAAAATTATAAAAATCTAAAATCATGAAAATAAAGAATAATAAATAAATTGAATATTTTAATCTGCACAAGTATACAATAAGGGTACAAAACTCAAGTTTCAAACCGTAGCTCTGCCAAATGCGAAACCACCTTCATTAAATAGCTTATTTAAAATTATATACAATTGAAGTGAGTTTGATGCATTTCGAGTTTTATTTGAGAGATACAGGTTTGGGAAGTTGGGATTCTGGAATCTTATTCAGATAATAACTTTTTATCTGTACAATATTTTTGTGTGAAATTAATTTTGTATTTTTCTATATTTAATTATCTACAACTTTCATGTTCAAAGTTTCTTTATTTGAGGTATAAAAAGTAGAACCAAAAATAGGTCTCAAAAAAAATAAAAGGGTGTTTTTATTGTATTTTGGCCCTTATCTCCCCCTACTTTATTCCTTGTCGACCCAGTCATCGAGATGCCTAGGTCTCCGGGTTTTCGGGTCATAAAATATCTACATATTTTATTTTCTTTTCTTTTCTTTTCTTTATTCTATAATTTTGGCTTTAAAAACCGCATTTTATACAATATTTACAGAATAATGCATGAATGCCAAAATGCCAAAATTAAGCCTATTTAAACGCATTTACTAGGGTTTTTAAGGCCAAAATAATGGCAATAGGTCGACCATCCATCAAATTTTCAACATCTTCAACCAAGTCATCAAGCTGATTGTGAGCAACATCATTGTGAATATCAATAGATGGAGAGCTACTTACAACGATCCGAGGACTTGGATCATCCGAGGAGAGATTGAGATTGGGGTTTGGTATCTCGAGATCTTCAAGAGCCATGTTGTTGTCCACCTCTTCTTATCTGATGTAATATTGAGTAGATGGCATGTCCTCATTTATATTCCCATTGTTATTCTAACCAACAATAACCATTTCACATACCTCACTAAGAAAATAAATACCAGCTTCATTGTACTCCCTCTGAGGAAAAAACTGCTCATAATACGATGTATGTTCACAGAAAGTAACATCCTTGCTAACATAATTTTTTTCCGACAGGGACATAGCATTTGTACCCCTTTTCTGTACTAGAGTAACTCAAAAAATGCACCTCATAGCCTTTGGATCTAATTTCCGCAAGCCAGTTCTCGAATTGTGAACAAAGGACACACAACCAAATACACGAGGATCAAGACAAAAAGTAGCCTTATCAGGGTGCACAATAGAGAAATGAACCTGTTTATTAGTCACAACACATGGACACCTATTAATAAGATGTGTAGTAGTTAAAGTAGCTTTCCTCCAATAAGTTTTCGGAATATTTCTTTGAAATAAAGGGCCCTGGTGACTTTCAATAAGTGATGATTTTTCCTCTCAGCTAAATCATTTTGTTGGGGTGTATAACTGCAAGAAGTCTCATGAATAATCCCCTTCTCCTCAAGAAAAACATGCAATGATCTTTCCAGGCACTCTCGAGCATTGTCAATCCTTAAAATTTTAACGGTTGTATCATATTGGTTGTTAATCATGTTACTGATGAATACCCATTCATCACTCTTTATTCTTATATTTTAGCTACAAAAACCTTTGCAAATGCATGTAGATATATGTAAATATAAATAATTACCAAAAGCATGCATTGTGTAAAAACCTATAATTAGCATGTTTTTGTGCAAAAATAAAAGAATAAAGATTAAAAAGAAAAAGAGGGAAATATTTAGAATAAATATTGAGCAACCTAACCCAAGGGAGGGCTCAGCACGAGCCTGACCGCATAAAAGCCAAAGTAGAGGGAGATAGGGGCTCATGTGTAAATATTTGTAGATAAGGAAAACTATATTTTCCTCACCCAAAAATATGCTTGTAAATACTTGTATATATTTATAAAAATAAAAAAACAAAAACAAAAGAAAAATTAAAAATCAAAAAGATCAAAAATACCCTTTCATCATGTACATAAACCATGTTCCTATATTTATTTAACCTTGTAAATAAATAAAGTTATTTTCCAAACTTTTTGTAAGTATTCTATGCTATATATTGTAAATGAATAAAATAAAAGAATCAAAACAAAAATCAAATAAAAATAACAAAAATCAAAAATGCAAAAATACATTGTACATATACCATGTATATAGATGTACATATCTATTTATTTTACCTATGTATATAAATAATAAAAATCAAATAAAAACATCCTTTTATTCCTTATTTCATTCTATAAATAAATAAAATATAAAATAAGGATAAAATTGTATAAAAATAATATATAAAAATCAAAATTCAAAACCCTATATATAGTGTATATACCTATACCTAGTACATATTATGTATATAGCCTATTTTTATTTCCAAAAATTAATTAAAAATCACAAAAAATTAGAGAAAAATAAAATAAACATTTTTTATGTTTTAAGTTTTTGTAAATTCGGTCATTTTCTGGCTCAAAATAATTAAATAAAAATTCAAAGCTTGGCGGGCTCTGATTGGTCCACGGGGGATTGTTGACCCCGTTCAACTCTCCCCCTAGGACCACCAGAGCCGGGTCCGTCCTGCCCGACCCGCTTTCTCCTATTTTTATCCGGCTGACCCGACCGCCATTAACCCAAACCCCGGGTCCGAATCATTCTCCTTGCATCCGGCATCCTCGTCGGAGCCGCTCCCTCGGGATCCGCGCGCTCCTGAGCTTGCCCGGACCCCCTCTTCTCGGACCCCTAGCCATATAAAGCTGGAGCTCAGCCACCTTCCCACGCTATCTTTGGCCATTCGCCTCCTTCCCTGTGAGCTCCAGAGAGACCGCGAGAGTGACAGCGAGCGCCTCACCTGTTGCAGCGAGGCGAGGAGGAGGATTCCACTGATCCGGCGACGTAGCCGCCACAGCTCCGCCACCTGAGCGAGCTTCGAGCCTCGGGCCGAGACGACCCTCGAGGCGACGACCAGGAGCACCCCCTGCTCTTTCCCAGTCTCACCGATCATCCAGGTAGTCCCGTAGCTCCGCCATTTCGTTCGATTCTCGTTTACCCCCAATTTGCGCCGCCGTCATCTTTCTTCGATTCACCCCGGTTCCGACCACCATCCGACCATCGGACCCGACCTTCACGTTCGCCTTCCTCCGCCGCACGTTCTGCACCCACTCACTCAACCCAGCTCGCACAGGAGCTGGGAACCGGGCTCCTCCGTCCACCACCTTCGCCGGAGCCCGCCACCCCGACGCACCAGCCACTTTCGCTCCGCCTAACTGGGTCGAGGCAGTTTGCCCTCGACCCGCGAGTCTTCTGAGCCCCTTTGCAGGTCATTCCGAGCCCAACTGAGGGCTTGGTCATTCAGGCCGGGAGACCCAGCTCCGCCGACCGTACCTGAGCTCCTCCGAGCTTGGGTCGATCATCGGAGCATCGCAGCAGACGCAGGAGCGCACTAGCATTCTTCTCCGATCATCAGAGCGCTCCTAGGAGGAGGCTAGCTCCCGCACGAGCCCGGCGAAGCTCGCCGGGGACCAGTTCTTCCAGCATCCTCCCAGAGTCGTCGGATTAGCCCTAAGCTCCAGACGCCATCCTGACCGTTGGTTCCTGGAGCGCCCTTCGACGTCAGATCTGAGGTGACTGATCCGGACCGTTAGATCCACACGTGTCCTGGCCTAGACCGTTGGATCGACCAGAGCAGTACCAGCGTTGAGAGCCGCCCCATTTAGACCGTCCGATCTACACGTGGCAGCCATCCAGCCGCTCCGGTTAATAAAGGGTAATTTACCCTTAGGCCCTTATCTTTGCTTTATTTCGCATTAGTCCTGTAAATATTTAAGTACGTTGTTTAGTTTTAGGTTTATTTGCATAGAGGACCCTGCGCTTTAGTGTAATTGCATTTATACCCCTGCCTATGGTGAGCCACGTGCTTCGTCACGTGTTTTGTTGGTGTATTTGCAGTAAATGCCCTTGCAGTTCTGGATGTTTATGAATGAATGAAACTTTTTAGTTAATTGCATTTATACCCCTGTGAATGCTTTATTCTCGCATGTGCGTTTTATTTTGGGTTATTTGCAACTAACCCCCTGGACTTTTGGTACGTGTTACCAATTGGTCCTCGGGGCTTATTTTCCTTACATATAGGTCCCTGAGTGCCCCAGGCACGCGCTTGGCGCGTGTTTTGCTGGGTTAATTGCACCGGGACCCCCAGAACTTTGGGTATTTGCATTCCAGTCCCTATGCACAGTGCCCTATCTCTATTTTTGAATAAAATATCAAATCACCTCCGAATCCAATGAGAATTTGACACATGGCTCCTGCCATGGTGTAGGATTTTCACAGATTTATTTGCTATTTTTAAAATTCAAAAACCTTAATTTTTGTTACTGTCGAGATTGAAAAATCACAAAAAATATAAAAACTCCTCAAAAATTAGCTACTGTTTAATTTGTGTTCCTTGATTTTCTAGCCAATTTTGGCTATTTTTCACCACTGGAAAACCTTAAAAACTTAAAAACACTAAAAAGCCCATAAAAATTCCAATAAATTAATTAAAAACTCAAAAATATTAAACTTGGTACCTAATTTTCCTTGTTTTACGTGCTTTATAGGAAAATTACCTCCAGGCCATTTTGAGGCCCTTAGATATTTTTATCTAGGGTTTCTTGGCTCGGCTGGACAGTACCTCTTATTTTTACCACCGTTTGATTTTTAGAAAATAAAATAAACATCAGAAAATTATCAAAAATTCACCAAAAACATAAAAAATATAAAACACATAAAAATATTTTTGTTTTGATTTTTAGTTGATTTTTGGTGCTTGAAATAATTTGTTGAATTGTGTTCTTCCTTGCTTTTCTTATTTTCTTAATAAACTTAAAAATCCAAAAAAAATACAAAATAATTAAAACCACTAAAAATATTTTCCTCTTTTCTTTTATTTGTTTTGACTACTTCGTAGGCCTCTCGGCCAATCCGTGCTCCTTGAGTTCGACCCTGGGTGCTATACCAGGTTAATCACATAGTAGGACCGCTTATTCGTGCTTGATTGATTTCTGATTTATTTAGTGGTTCGATTTTTCTTGATCGACATAGCCAGGTGATCTAGGTCGCAACGACCATCTAGACACCTTTGCCTTGATCATTTGGCGTGTCATCAGAATGGCGCCGTTGCCGGGGAGCACGGCTTAGTAGTCGTTTTTCTTGAGTTTTTCCGCGGTTTTGATTTTCGCTGCTTTTTGTATATATTTTTGTAGAAATATTTTTCTGATAGTTTCTGACAATAATTTGGACTGACCACTTGTCTCTTTTTCTTGCGAGGGCCTGAGGATCGAGGCGGCCGATTTCGAGAAGCCGACGCAACCGCGAGACTCGGAGGTGGCTCCCTTCTGCACGGAGCCGCAGGAGAGAGCGAGAGAGAGAGAGAGTTGAGTGGGTGAGGTTAGATTAGGAATATTTGATTATTGTTGTAATAATACAGGGACTCAGACTGGACTTGGACTTGGTTGACCTAGCGGGTCTGTTTCGCCGAGCACCGGTGTGCTCGGGGGACCCTTAGGAGTTTTTCGCGGTTTTACGCGGCTTTATTTTCTTTCTTTTTACTGCCTTTTACGGTTTTTAGCGGTTTTTCTCGAGCCCTAGATTTAGGATTTTCTGTTTGACTGTGCCGTAATTAGTAGGATCCCCACACCTAATTAATTGCCTGTTCCTATAGAACGATAATTGGACCTACTAATAAATCAATAATAAAAATAGCTTAGTCGCTTTCCTGAGAGCCTACGCGCCGCGAGCCTGCCCCGTCAAGCGCTACTCCTGAACTCGACTTGTCGAGAAGAGGAGGGGTGGGTCTAGACCGGACTCTTTGGATCGAGGGCGAGTGACTAAGGTAGACGGTTCTGGTCGAGTAGAAATTGCCTGTTTAGGACTCGGTTTTCACCGCTGCACCATATAGGTAGTTTCTTTCCTGCCCTTTACATTTATACGCAGATCATATTGCATGTAGAGTGCTGGAGTCAGGTACGCCTTCCTTACTTTGCATGCATCATTGATTTCATCGTGCATCGGCTTTTTCGTCTTCTCCCCCTGTTTTGGATTAAATAATCAGGAGAACTGAAAAATTCGTTAGGCCCTTTTGTTTGATTTGAAAAATACTAAAAAAGAGAAACCATAAAATTGGGACTGGCTAAGACTATTGACCTTAAAAACCGCTCACCCTAAAAATTTTGTCTTGGGGAGAGCAACCCCCTCATTGTATGGTTTGGATGCGCGAGAGAGTGACCCGCACCCTAGGTAGAGCCCCCCGGTGCTAGTCCCGACTGATTACCGACTCTTCCGTGCGGGCCAGTCGGTTGGGATAGCATCGGATATCCTAACAGGTCACGTAAGCGCTCTGATATTTTGTGTGTTCACCAAAATAAAATAGACAAGATAATTTGACTGAACTTTCACGGTCTTCAGCTTGCGTTGCGTTGGTGAACCGGGGGTTTGTTTGTGATCATAGTTGCTCCAGATCTCATCCGCCTTACTCGCCAGATCAAGATGATGGGGTAAACGGTCTCTTAGGCAGCCTCTGGCTGCACCGCTTTCGGGCACGTCTACCTCATCATCTAGGTTGGCTCGCGAGAGCCCAGACCCGCTCTCCGAGCCCGAGTACGATTCCACCCTGTTCCCCCTCGACCC
This sequence comes from Ottelia alismoides, assembly GCA_037367405.1. Lineage (NCBI taxonomy): Eukaryota > Viridiplantae > Streptophyta > Magnoliopsida > Alismatales > Hydrocharitaceae > Ottelia > Ottelia alismoides. Next base: position 1,531,362 of record JAZKJV010006015.1, read on the forward strand.
CCTTTCTATCCTGCATGAGAGACACGAGCCCGAGGAGAGACTGATTGATTTGACAGCACCTGAGTTGGGCTCGTTTGATTTTGCAGACGTCGCTATGGCCGGAGCCGGCAGTTCCGATGATCACTCCCGTCAGCCTGAGCACTTTGTACTTGACCAGGGAGCGATCAACTCCACCCTGATCGCATCACTTGAGACAGTCCAGCAGCAGTTACGCGATCAGGGAGCGTTTATGATTGAAATGAGGAGAGAGTTGGAGAGGCTCAGAGCAGAGAGAGACCAGCAGAGCGAGCCTGAGGAGATACCTGATGCAGAGGCACGAGCCGCAACAGCCGCAGCAGCAGCCGCCGCCGCCGCCGCGCATCGGCAGCCGCCGCGGCAGGAGGACCACCTAGACCGATGCGGGAGTTGCACAACCCCGGATCGACACTCATGCATCATTGGGTAGTAGTACCAACGATCGTGGGGGACTTCAAGTTCCCCCCGAACACCCTGCAGTTACTGCCCCGTTTCCACGGACTTGCCACTGAGGAGCCCCACCTCCACCTCCAGGAGTTCCTGATGATCTGCAGCACTGTCCACGATCGCCACGTGGACCAGGACACGATCCGGATGATAGCCTTCCCCTTTTCACTGGCAGATAGAGCAGCCACCTGGCTGAAACACTTGGGAAGTTTGTCTACACCTGGGAGCAGCTCCGCACCGAGTACTTGAACAAGTACTATCCACTCGGGCGGACGAATGCAGCGAGGGCCCTGATCAGCAACTTCTCCATGTTCCCCAACGAGCAGTTTCACGAGGCATGGGAGAGGTTTCGAGAGCTCCTAGACAGATGCCCGCACCACTACATCTCCAAGCCGAACTTAGTTCAGAGCTTTTTCAGCGGGTTGACGCCAGAGCTTCAGGGTCTGGTGAACGCTTCTTGCGGCGGGTCCTACTTTGCCAAGGACCACGACCAGGTCTGGGCCATCTACGAGGAGATGGACGAAAAATACATGATGATGTCCCAGACCAGGTTGTATACTCAGAGAACCCAGCCACAACAGCCAGGACCCGTGCAGTACCAGCGGATATCACGGGTAGATGTAGGTCCATCCAGTTCGTCCGCAGTCGCAGCAGCACAGGCAGAGTCATCCGCTGCGGACATGGGCATTATCAGCGAGAAGTTGGACCGCATGGAGCTGATTGAGAAGAAGCAGTGCCAGGGCATCACTCAGATGGAGCAGATGGCACAGACTCTGAGCGACATGAAGACCCAGCTCTTGTGTCTTCAGGAGGCACAGACGGCTTCTCAGCCCCGTCTTCAGTCGCGAGGCGACTCCGGCAGCAGCAGCAGCTCGTCCCAGCGCTCCAGCACCCTTGTGCAGCCTAGACAGGTTCACCTTGTACAGGCGGAGCCGTACCAGCAGCCGCAGCCCACTTACCAGTCTCCACAATCTCCAGAGATGCAGATGGTGGTCTACCAGCCGGATCAGCCTCTGGCAGTACTCCCGCCAGCCCCTACGATGCAGAGCCGTTGACGGATGTCAACGGGATTTGGTATGATCACCCCCAGCCTGGGATCCGACGAGATCACCCCGGATTCAGGTGGGGGAGTGGTGGAGCCCAGCCCCAGCAGCAGCCGTCAGGTCAGGGAGGGCAGTACTCCCAACAGAGAGATCACCAGCAGCAGCAGCAGCCCCCAACATACCAGGAGCACCAGCCATCATCCTTCGGTCCGCGTCCCTACCAGCAGCAGGGACAGTCGTGGAGACGTGAGCAGCAGGCTCACCCAGTTCAGCAGCAGCACCCTTCCTCATACCCCTCTCACCACTAGCAGCAGTTTCAGCAGCCTCAGCACCAGAGAGGCTACCCGTCGAGCTCCCACGAGAGTCCCGCTTTAGATGACATCGCCCGCCTCCTCACGGACCAGCAGGCCACATTCAGACGGGAGATGGACGAGTTCCGCCAGGAGATGCGGGACTTGATGAGAGGGAAGGCCGCCATTCCAGCCCAGATTGAGCCGAATCCGAATAACCTCAAGAGGAAATCTGAGCAGGTAGTACACACTGAGTTGCCACTCCTAGTGACCCGTTCGTTTGATACATCTTCGGATCTATTTGATGCTGATTTTGTCACACTTAGGAGTGGTAGGACCCCAGCAGGCGGCGACGCGTCATCTGAGCTTCACCACGAGGATACGTCAGAGGCGCTACATGAGGAGGAGGAGAGCGGTACTGAGGCCGCTCCAGATGATGACGGTGGCACTGAGGCCACCAAGGATGCTGATTCCACCAGCGGTACTGAGGCCGCCGCGTCACCAGTTTGAGGAGGTGGTACTGACGCCACCCGTTTAGCCGAGCCACCCCGCGGTACTGATGCCGCGAGACGTCTACCAGCAGCAGCAGCAGCAGAGCCATCCCGTGGTGGTACTGAGGCCACCGGTGTTTGTATTGAGAGAGATGTTGTCTTTCCTCGCCTTGATGTACCTCAGAACTTTGATTCGAATAAAGGAAAAGGTTTAGTTTCTTCTGGTCCCACTGTGGTGCATGATGTATGTGTGGATCCGGTCGTCGAACCGTCTAGGCCTTTTCCTAGTCCTTCATCTGAGAAGGACCCTGTGATCCCCTTCCCTAGAGCCCTTCAGATGGGGAAGGGGAAGAAAAAAGAAAATCCGAAAAAGAGAGAGCTTGAGGAGTTCAGCCAGAGCATGATCGATCGATTCCACATCCACCTGACCCTCCAGGAGGCTTTGCAGCACATCCCCCTTCTCCAGCGTTCTTTGAGAGACAGGACTACAGTCAGGAGGAGGAGGAGGAACCACACTTTCAGAGATTCACGTGCTGACCAAAGCCACGTGTTTTGCGATCCAGAACCGCCTGCCAGCCAAGAGGCCAGATTCAGGGGCCCCGTATGTCAGATGCCAGATTAGTGAGCAGAGGTTCGACCGTACTCTTCTAGATAGCGGATCGTCAATCAACCTTCTTCCGGCAGCCCTTCTCGACCGCCTCGAGTTGGGCACTCTTCGACAGAGCAGGACAGTCCTTCAGTTCGTTGATCGATCTGTCAAGAGGCCGAAGGGGTTATTACTAGACGTTATCATCACGATTCAGGGCCTGAAATTCCCCGTGGACTTCATAGTGTTGGACATGGAGATCCCTGAGTCAGTGGCCGATACCCCCATCATCCTCGATCGTCCATTCTTGGCCACAGCCAAGGCGGTGACTGATCATGATAGCGGGAAGGTGTACTTTCGCGTCGAGGGCGAGAGTATACAAATAGAGACGGTCGAGGACTACAAAGCTAGAGAGAGAGCCCGCTCAGATGCGAGTACAGATTCAGAGCAGCTGACAGACACAGAGCCAGACATCCACCAGGACTGTGATTTTGTGATCACAGACGATGAGGCAGCTTGGGCAGATCCTGCAGCACAGACCATCCTCTCATATTCAGATACAGCTGATGCCGAGATGATGGCAGAGGAGAGTCTGGAGAGCACAGCCCTGGTTCAGGATACCATAGAGGCAGAAGAGCCGGTCCTTGATCGCGACACGATGTTTAGTGATGGTGGTGCTGAGGCCACCTTGTTTTCCGGTGGTACTGATGCCACCGCGATTGATACAAATCCCTCGGATTTAGAGTCTGATTAGACCGATTGCTATGATCAGATGCCAGACCTGAGTCCACCTGAGCCTATAGATGAGGAGGAGGTAGATGCAGAGCCGAGCAGAGACAGTACAGTTGAGCAGCCTTCTCCCGATCCAGTTTGCGAGAGTACGCTTTCACTTTCCCAGGCATATTTGGCAGACTTAGCAGCTTTCACTCAGTTTCTTCCGCAACCAGACTTGCCAGCACCCAGCATTCCAGAGCTGAAGCCGCTCCCTACTTCGCTGAAGTATCGATTCCTTGCGGGCGATCCAGAGATGTACCCAGTCATCATCTCCGCCGAGTTGACTGGAGAGCAAGAATCCCGTTTGATGGGGTTCTTGAAAAGAACCGCAAGGCGATCGGATGGAGCGTAGCAGATCTCCATGGGATTAGTCCATCTGTGTGCTCCCACCATATCTATCTCGAGGAGGGGGCGAAGCCGTCGCGTGAGTTCCAGCGGCGACTGAACCCCAACCTGAGAGAGGTCGTGATGAAGGAAATATCGAAATGGTGGAGTGCAGATTTTATTTATCCCATTTCCGACTCCAAGTGGGTCAGCCCCTTGCATGTGGTGCCCAAGAAGACGGGCATCACGACTGTGATCAGTGAGTCGGGAGAGGAGATCGCTACACGAGTACCCACCTCTTGGAGGGTTTGTGTTGACTACAGGAGACTCAACCAAGCCACCAAGAAGGACCATTTCCCCCTGCCTTTTATTGACCAGATCATTGAGAAACTGGCAGGGAAGAGCCATTATTGCTTCCTGGATGGGTATCGGGCTACAACCAAGTGGCCATCGCTCCTGAGGATCAGGAGAAGACCACCTTTACATGTCCCTTCGGCACATATGCTTTTCGACGCATGCCATTTGGGCTATGCAATGCCCCTGCGACTTTTCAGAGGTGCATGCTGTCGATCTTTTCGGACATGGTAGGGGAGTGTTTAGAGGTCTTCATGGACGATTTCTCGGTCTACGGCGACGGATTCGACTCCTGTCTTGACTGCCTAGACCGAGTACTCCAGCGATGTATTGAGTATCATTTGGTTCTATCTTGGGAGAAGAGTCACTTCATGGTGACTCAAGGGACGGTGCTTGGCCACATCATCTCCAACAGGGGCATGGAGGTTGATCCGGCCAAGGTTGATGTCATTAGGAAACTCGCACCGCCGTCCAATCTGAGGCAGCTACGGTCATTCCTGGGGCACGTTGGATTTTATAGGAGATTCATTCAGGATTTCAGCAGGATTGCCTGACCGTTGACTGACCTCTTGACGAAAGACACCGAGTTCCTTGTCGATGACAAGTGTCTCTCGTCCTTTGCGACTCTCCAGCAGTGTGTTATTGAGGCTCCTGTTCTCCAGCCGCCTGATTGGTCTCTCCCATTCGAGATCATGACGGACGCCTCCGATTTTGCCGTGGGGGCAGTGCTGGGACAGAGGAGGGATGGAGTTCCGTTTGCCATACACTACGCTAGCCGCACATTGGATTCCGCTCAGCGGAATTATATGGTCACAGAGAAGGAGATGCTAGCCGTAGTGTTTGCCCTAGATAAGTTCAGATCGTATATCATTGGATCTAGAGTGACTTTGTTTACAGATCACACCGCCATCAGGTACCTCATGGCAAAGAAGGATGCCAAGGCCAGACTGACTAGATGGATCCTTCTACTCCAGGAGTTCGACATTGAGATCAAGGATAAGCCTGGAGTCAAGAATACGGTGGCGGATCATCTCTCCCGACTAGAGCAGCCTGAGGAGTCTGAGCAGATTGACCCTATTAGAGATACCTTCCCAGATGAGGCGATCCTTGCTATCGCCTCACTCCCGTGGTATGCCGATATTGTGAACTTTATCGTTGCTGGGAAAGTCCCAGTGGATTGGCCCAGGCAGAGGCTTGAGACCTTCCTCGCGAGGGCCAAGTCCTACCACTGGGAGGATCCCATCCTTTACCACGAAGGAGTGGATAGCATCTGGCGTCGGTGTATTCCTCAGGAGGAACACCATAGCGTCCTTACTTACTGCCACAAGCTTGAGGCAGGAGGACATCATTCTGGGAGGAGAACGACACAGAAAGTGCTCCAATCCGGCTTGTGGTGGCCTACCCTCTTCAAGGACTCTGATGAGTTCGTGAAGAGGTGTACTGACTGTCAGAGGATGGGCACTTGTGGACAACGTGATATGATGCCGATGCAGCCCATTCACTTCTGTGAGGTTTTTGACGCATGGGGCATCGATTTCATGGGTCTATTCCCTAAGAGTCAGGGATTTGAGTACATTCTGTTGGCCGTTGATTATGTGAGTCGTTGGGTGGAGGCTATCCCCGCTCGAGCCGCTGATGCGAGGACAGTTTGCAGATTTTTGAGGAAGCATATCATCACGCGGTTCGGGGTTCCACGAGTTCTGATTTCTGATGGGGGATCTCACTTCATCAATGACCAGGTGAAGGCACTTGCTAGCGAGTTCGACATAGATCATCGTGTTGCTACACCTTACCATCCACAAACGAATGGTCTAGCCGAAGTGTCGAATAGGGAGATCAAGACTATTCTGCAGAAAGTCGTCCGCCCTGACCGAAAGGATTGGTCACAGCTTTTGGACTCGGTCTTGTGGGCATATAGGACGTCTTTCAAGACACCTTTGGGCACATCTCCCTTTCGCCTCGTATATGGCAAGCCGTGCCATCTACCTGTTGAGCTGAGGCACAAGTCACTTTGGGCAGTTAAAGATATTTTGATGGATCCAGATGGTATGGGAGACCAGAGGAGGGCAGAGTTAGCTGCCCTGGAGGAGCTTAGGGATGCAGCTTTCTCAAGCAGCCTACATTATAAGGAAAAAGTGAAGGAGTGGCATGATTCTCATATCAGCCACAAGCATTTTGAGATTGGACAGAGAGTATGGCTGTTTAATGCGAGGCTACGATTATTTCCAGGGAAGCTACAGAGCAAATGGAAGGGACCCTACTTGATCAGAAAGGTACACGACAATGGTAGCATTGATATATCCGAGTTGTCTTCTGAGAGTACCTTTCGAGTGAACGGCCAGTGGCTCAAGCCATTTCTAGATCATGAGCCGCGGGACGGTATTGTTGCCTCTATTCATTTTGCGTGAGATGTGGTCTCTTGACTCACATCTTTTGCATCTCACGCCTGATTTTCACTGTTCTTCCGCCTTGTATAGATCCAGTTGTCCATATCATTCTATTCTTTAGTCCCACATCCCTTTTCTCATCTTATGATTACGCTATACTTAGGGTGTACTTTACCCTAAGTATAGGGGGGATGTAGGATCTGCGGGTATTCTTTTCATTCTTTCTGCTCCTGTTTTGCTGCCTATACTTAGGGATATTTTACCCTAAGTATAGGGGGGGCAGACTCTGTATCTTCTTCACTCGGATTTCCCTTCATGTACAACTTGCTATACTTAGGATTAGTTAATCCTAAGTATAGGGGGAAACCACCGAGTCCCTCTCATTCTATTCATTTATTCGTTTCTGTACTTAGCCATTCCTTTTCACTCCCCTTTTACTAAGCACGAGTTATGTCTTCTTCATCGCTCTTGATCACTCTGAGGACATCGTTCGAGCTAAGTATAGGGGGGGTGTGTATATATTTCATATATACTTTAGCCATAACTCGTACTTTGTGTGAGTATGTTAATAAATAAAATGGCTAAAAATCACAAAAATTAAAATTTTTTTCATGTACATAAACTTCTTTTATTTGCACATACATAGCTAGTGTACAAAATATGTTTGTAAAAATGATTTCAAAAATCTTTGTGTAAAGCTTGTGTAAATATTTTTGTATCAAAATTATGTATATAGTACAAAATTTTTCTAAAATGGTTTGAAAATCAAAAGTTTGCAAAAATCTTGTGTAAATATGTGTAAATATCTTCTTGCAAAACTTGCACCTCATGCATCATTCATCCATGATTTCAAAACATTTTTCAAAAATTTTGCACGATTGTAAATTTGTGTAAATAAGCATCTTGTGTGCATATATGTATATATTTTTTGGATGAGAGTTGATATTTAAACTAAGCCTGGAATCAAATTGAGAAATGGAGCTTGAATAAGATCGTAATCCACTTAACTTTAAGAGGAACCTTATAGGACTTAGGGTTAAGGCTTTTCAGGTCCATAAGGACTTAATTCTTTGAGTCCACTAGGCTGTGAGCATATGTCATCTTGATGAGCCTAAGTAGAGCACTTAACAACACACGCATGACTCTTAGAGACAATGGCTTGACTTGCACCAGCACTTTACACATGGCTCTCCACGGATGAGGTGGTGAGGAGGCAGTTTCCTTTGGCTTGGGGTAGCATATGAGGGTAGTACTTCTAGGCGGAACCTCTCTTCTTCTTCTAGTGAAGGAAGTGCGTCTCAACTTGGTCTAGTGGTGATGAAGGCTAAAGACAGAAGTTGTGGGTTGCAATAAAGCTTCAAAAGAGGGATGGTCTACTGGCTCAAGAGGAAAATTTCTTGTATATATGCTGCACCATGTAGATATGTTGTATAGAAGTCCTTGAAAAAAAAAATGCAAAATGCAAAAAGAACTCCAAAAAAGTGGTGGGTCGGATTGAAAATTTAATAACCCCACCGGAGTGTATATAGTCAAATAAAGCAAAAGCTTATGGTATCCATGAAGCTTGCAGCGGGAGACTTAGCTACACTGACTGAGCTTCCAAAAGTCTATACTTCTTCCCCCTCTTCTTGAGCCGGTTGCACTTGAACTTAGAAGGGAATACCCCGCTTCTCGAGGAAAGAGTTGCTAGACCGAGGCATTAGAGTTACCAGGTTGAGGGAGGTTGTTTCTTTGTTACTTATGAGGTGGGGAGCCACATATCACTTACACTGCATGGAAAGATTCATGGTCATTAGAGTTTGTGTATGTAGACTTGTTCTTATCTGGTTTATTGAGGAGTCTTGCCCATAGATTGGTGGAACTTAGAGGCTGTTGGGTTTTAAGCTTAAGTCCAAATAAGGTTCCGACACATTAATAATCCAAAGATCTGATCGAGCTCCATATTTCAATTTAATGAAGGAAAGTTTAATAGTTCAACCTTGATCCATGTACATCCCCCTCTTTTTCTTTTCCTCTCTTTCTTTTTCACTTCTTTTTCAAATAAGTGTTTGCTAAGGGACTAGCAAAGTTAAGTATAGGGGGGTGATGAATACCCATTCATCACTCTTTATTCTTATATTTTAGCTACAAAAACCTTTGCAAATGCATGTAGATATATGTAAATATAAATAATTACCAAAAGCATGCATTGTGTAAAAACCTATAATTAGCATGTTTTTGTGCAAAAATAAAAGAATAAAGATTAAAAAGAAAAAGAGGGAAATATTTAGAATAAATATTGAGCAACCTAACCCAAGGGAGGGCTCAGCACGAGCCTGACCGCATAAAAGCCAAAGTAGAGGGAGATAGGGGCTCATGTGTAAATATTTGTAAATAAGGAAAACTATATTTTCCTCACCCAAAAATATGCTTGTAAATACTTTTATATATTTATAAAAATAAAAAAACAAAAACAAAAGAAAAATTAAAAATCAAAAAGATCAAAAATACCCTTTCATCATGTACATAAACCATGTTCCTATATTTATTTAACCTTGTAAATAAATAAAGTTATTTTCCAAACTTTTTGTAAGTATTCTATGCTATATATTGTAAATGAATAAAATAAAAGAATCAAAACAAAAATCAAATAAAAATAACAAAAATCAAAAATGCAAAAATACATTGTACATATACCATGTATATAGATGTACATATCTATTTATTTTACCTATGTATATAAATAATAAAAATCAAATAAAAACATCCTTTTATTCCTTATTTCATTCTATAAATAAATAAAATATAAAATAAGGATAAAATTGTATAAAAATAATATATAAAAATCAAAATTAAAACCCTATATATAGTGTATATACCTATACCTAGTACATATTATGTATATAGCCTATTTTATTTCCAAAAATTAATTAAAAATCACAAAAAATTAGAGAAAAATAAAATAAACATTTTTTATGTTTTAAGTTTTTATAAATTCGGTCATTTTCTGGCTCAAAATAATTAAATAAAAATTCAAAGCTTGGCGGGCTCTGATTGGTCCACGGGGGATTGTTGACCCCAGTCAACTCTCCCCCCAGGACCACCAGAGCCGGGTCCGTCCTGCCCGACCCGCTTTCTCCTATTTTTATCCGGCTGACCCGACCGCCATTAACCCAAATCCCGGGTCCGAATCATTCTCCTTGCATCCGGCATCCTCGTCGGAGCCGCTCCCTCGGGATCCGCGCGCTCCTGAGCTTGCCCGGACCCCCTCTTCTCGGACCCCTAGCCATATAAAGCTAGAGCTCAGCCACCTTCCCACGCTATCTTTGGCCATTCGCCTCCTTCCCTGTGAGCTCCAGAGAGACCGCGAGAGTGACAGCGAGCGCCTCACCTGTTGCAGCGAGGCGAGGAGGAGGATTCCACTGATCCGGCGACGTAGCCGCCGCAGCTCCGCCACCTGAGCGAGCTTCGAGCCTCGGGCCGAGACGACCCTCGAGGTGACGACCAGGAGCACCCCCTGCTCTTCCCCAGTCTCACCGATCATCCAGGTAGTCCCGTAGCTCCGCCATTTCGTTCGATTCTCGTTTACCCCCAATTTGCGCCGCCGTCATCTTTCTTCGATTCACCCCGGTTCCGACCACCATCCGACCATCGGACCCGACCTTCACGTTCGCCTTCCTCCGCCGCACGTTCTGCACCCACTCACTCAACCCAGCTCGCACAGGAGCTGGGAACCGGGCTCCTCCGTCCACCACCTTCGCCGGAGCCCGCCACCCCGACGCACCAGCCACTTTCGCTCCGCCTAACTGGGTCGAGGCAGTTTGCCCTCGACCCGCGAGTCTTCTGCGCCCCTTTGCAGGTCATTCTGAGCCCAACTGAGGGCTTGGTCATTCAGGCCGGGAGACCCAGCTCCGCCGACCGTGCCTGAGCTCCTCCGAGCTTGGGTCGATCATCGGAGCATCGCAGCAGACGTAGGAGCGCACTAGCATTCTTCTCCGATCATCAGAGCGCTCCTAGGAGGAGGCCAGCGCCCGCACGAGCCCGGCGAAGCTCGCCGGGGACCAGTTCTTCCAGCATCCTCCAGAGTCGTCGGATTAGCCCTCAGCTCCAGACGCCATCCTGACCGTTGGTTCCTGGAGCGCCCCTCGACGTCAGATCTGAGGTGACTGATCCGGACCGTTAGATCCACACGTGTCCTGGCCTAGACCGTTGGATCGACCAGAGCAGTACCAGCGTTGAGAGCCGCCCCATTTGGACCGTCCGATCTACACGTGGCAACCATCCAGCCGCTCCGGTTAATAAAGGGTAATTTACCCTTAAGCCCTTATCTTTGCTTTATTTCGCATTAGTCCTGTAAATATTTAAGTACGTTGTTTAGTTTTAGGTTTATTTGCATAGAGGACCCTGCGCTTTAGTGTAATTGCATTTATACCCCTACCTATGGTGAGCCACGTGCTTCGTCACGTGTTTTGTTGGTGTATTTGCAGTAGATGCCCTTGTAGTTCTGGATGTTTATGAATGAATGAAACTTTTTAGTTAATTGCATTTATACCCCTGTGAATGCTTTATTCTCGCATGTGCGTTTTATTTTGGGTTATTTGCAACTAACCCCCTGGACTTTTGGTACGTGTTACCAATTAGTCCTCGGGGCTTATTTTCCTTAAATAGGTCCCTGAGTGCCCCAGGCACGCGCTTGGCGCGTGTTTTGCTGGGTTAATTGCACCGGGACCCCCAGAACTTTGGGTATTTGCATTCCAGTCCTTGTGCACAGTGCCCTATCTCTATTTTTGAATAAAATATCAAATCACCTCCGAATCCAATGAGAATTTGACACATGGCTCCTGCCATGGTGTAGGATTTTCACTGATTTTTGAGGACATTTCTGATTTTATTTGTTATTTTTAAAAATTCAAAAACCTTAATTTTTGTTACTGTCGAGATTGAAAAATCACAAAAAAATATAAAAACTCCCTCAAAAATTCCCTAAAAATTAGCTACTGTTTAGTTTGTGTTCCTTGATTTTCTAGCCAATTTTGGCTATTTTTCACCACCGGAAATCCTTAAAAACTTAAAAACACTAAAAAGCCCATAAAAATTCCAATAAATTAATTAAAAACTCAAAAATAACAAACTTGGTAACTAAATTTTCCTTGTTTTACCTACTTTACAGGAAAATTACCTCCAGGCCATTTTGAGGCCCTTAGATATTTAATCTAGGGTTTCTTGGCTCGGCTGGACAGTACCTCTTATTTTTGCCACTGTTTGATTTTTAGAAAATAAAATAAACATCAGAAAATTATCAAAAATTCACCAAAAACATAAAAAATATAAAACACATAAAAATATTTTTGTTTTGATTTTTAGTTGATTTTTGGTGCTTGAAATAATTTGTTGAATTGTGTTCTTCCTTGCTTTTCTTTTTTTCTTAATAAACTTAAAAATCCAAAAAAATACAAAAATAATTAAAAACCACTAAAAATATTTTCCTCTTTTCTTTTATTTGTTTTGACTACTTCGTAGGCCTCTCGGCCAATCCGTGCTCCTTGAGTTCGACCCTGGGTGCTATACCAGGTTAATCACATAGCAGGACCGCTTATTCGTGCTTGATTGATTTCTGATTTATTTAGTGGTTCGATTTTTCTTGATCGACATAGCCAGGTGATCTAGGTCGCAACGACCATATAGACACCTTTGCCTTGATCATTTGGCGTGTCATCAGTTACCAAAAATTCGAATCACACTTGGCACTTCAGTTCTATTCTTCAACAAATACAGATAAGTATATCAAGAAAAGTCATCAATGAATGTAATAAAATAAGAATGCATGTCCAAGATCTTCACATTAGAATGTCCCCAAACATCAGAAAGAACAATTTGGAATATTGAACTACTTTTACTTCTAGAGTCAGGATAAATAATTTTAGGGTGCTTAGATAACGAACACACTTCATATAAGGGAACCTTACTGCCAACTTTATTGCATAAAAGAGGAAATAAATGTTCAAGAACATGAAAATTCAGAGGACCAAGACGTTCATGCCATTGTTTTAGAGTTTAAATTTTATCGGATTCCTTGTCAACAGTTGCAAAAATCCAGAAAGAAATAATACGAGCAGGAAGGCGATACAGAACATCAACAATCAAATTAATCCCAATTTACTTCCTCATCTCCAAGTCCTATAAGACACAAGATCGAGCATAAAAAATCAAACTACAGTTTAAATCTTTGGTAATGCGATAAACATACATGAGATTTATAGGAAAGTCTGGGATATGAAGAGCATCTTTCAAAAGAAAATTATCAATAATAGATATGCTCTCTTTTCCTACCTTAGTAACAGAGGAGCCATCAACCATATTTACTCATTCTCTCCATGAACTTAGTCTATAATCATGAAACATCTTTGGATTACCTGTCATGTGGTTAGAAGCACTACTATCAATGATCCATTCATCAGTTAGTAAATGTTTACCTTCACATTTTCTAGCAGCCACAGTAGAGTTTATAGCTTCAGCATCACAGATGCCTTTGCCGGAGATGGGTATCTTCTTGACATAAGCGTTGAGATTCTTTATCTGATCATCAGTGATTCTCTTCCTATCGACAGACATGGCAACTGGCATCTTTTCTTTATTTGACTTTTTCTCTGGATGAAGATCCCCAACAATAATCCATCATATGACCAGTCTTCTTGCAGTGTCCGCACTTCTTATCCTTCCAATAGCCACTCTAGCCCCCTTTGTTGAGTAAAGTAGATTGGTCAAAAATAAAGACATGTTCATCCTTTATAATCGCACGCCTTTGCTCTTCGGAAAAAACAACATGATAAACTTTCTCAAAGTCAGATCCAACCCCACTTGTCAACAATTGATTCCTAGTAGCCTGAAGCTCATTATTAAGACCACCCAAAAAAATAAGAATCCGTTGCTTCCATACTTCATCCAAGTATTTCTTCTGGTCTGTGGGACTTGTCCAATGTCATTACAGTAGTAATAAATTTCTTCCCATTTTCCCTCCAATCCAGCATAATATCCAGCAACAACCGTGTCTCTTTATACCATGTTGTAGACCTCCCTATTCAGTTGATAGATCCTAATGTCATGATATTTTTATCCATAAGTACTCTCCAAAGTGAGCCAGTGTTCTCTAGCATATTTTTTTGAAGAACAAGAGGTTGGATATCCGGAGACACGGCATTAATAATCCAGTTCCTGCATTGACTATCTTCAATGTACCATTGCTCATACAATTTATTGATAACAGGCACGGTTTTTTTCGACCATCAATATAACCTCCATGACCATGTGAGGCCAAGGCAACTTCCAAGATGATATACCATATTAAATAATTGTTCTTTGTCAGTTTAATTGTTGTAATCCGAGTTGGAATATTATCCATTTTTAGCACAGGACAAGAAAGCCCACGAAGAAGAAAACAAACAAAAAGCACAAAAATGACTCAGAGAGGGTTTGAACCCACTTAAGAGAAGGGAAAAATTATTTCCCAAAAATCCTCTTTAATATGAGCTCAATGGCAGTAGCAGAAGCACACGCTCAGGGGACCACCGTGATACCAGCCGCTCAATATGAGGCGCGGGAGGGGGCGGTCAGGGGCAGCGCGCAAGGGGACACCGCACACGGGATGGTTGCACGAAGGAGGGGTCGCGCGTCGGGTGCGGATCCTCTGCCGTAAGTCATTTCTGCTACAACGCATGGATGAGCACCACGTGCCATCCAATGAATCCGACAGCTGCCCTCTTTCCTTCCCCAATCGCCCGACCCGTCTCTCCTTCCCCGACCCCAGCCATCTCGCCGCCAGCGCCCTCCCCTGACTCAGCCTCCTCGGACCCGCCTCTCGCTCGCGTCCCTGTCGCCGCCTTCGAGGTCGGCCCTGGCATCTGCCCCTCCTGCCTCCGCCTCCTCTCACTCCTCGCAGACTCCCTCCCATCCCCACCTTCCCCCGACCCCTTCCCCCTTCCCCCGCTCCGTCTCCCCCTACCTCTCCCACCGTCATCGCCGCCACCACGACCTCGACCACCCCCTCTTCCTCTCCACCCCGCAACCCCAATCCAAGAAGTTCCTCCGCCTCCCCTCCCTCACCTCCTTCCGCACTACCCACAAACCCAAACCCGATCTCCCACCTCACCAGAAACCCGTCTCCGCTTCCTGGCTCTCCTTCCTCCGCCTCTCCCGCAAGCCCAAGCCCCACCTCACTCCAGAGGACCCTGACAACCGTGATCTCTTATTCTCCACACCATCGCCTGCGTGGCGGATCCCAACGTTGACACCGACGCGGCGCCCCAACAGCTGGCTGAGCCCCCTTGGCGGGCGGCTGAACCACACCGAGGTGGGCGTCGATCCCCGCCCTCATCACTGACAGCATCGTCACGGCTGGCGGCGAGGTGACTGGGGTCGGGGAAGGAGAGACGCGTCGGGCGACTGGGGAAGGAAAGAGAAGCAGGTCAGCCGTCGGATTCATTGGATGACACATGGCGCACATCCATGGGTTGCAGCAGAATCTACTGCAAATGACTTACGGCAGACGATCCGCGGCCGTCGCGCGTCAGGGGGGCGTCGCGCACAAGAGGGATGCACACAGGAGGGTCGTGCATCAGGGGGGCGCGTGTCAGGGGTCATCGCGCACAGTAGGAAACACACATAGGAGGGTCGCCCGCTATGGGGGTGTCGTGCGCCCAGGGTGGTTTGGAGAACAACCAACTCGTAGTCAATGGCAGTGATAAAGACGATCATACGGACTTAACTCTGATACCATGTTAATTTTAACAATGGAGAAAATGAAGATTGCAAAAGGATTTATATGAAAAACCCCCAAAGAGGGAAAAGCCATGGAGGCACAAAACCTTAATCTCCTTTCTTAGAGATTAGGGCATTCTTCACTAAGATAAACATCAAAGAGGGGATGAGTATATTATGTAGATAAGAATGGGTAAATGAATCCTCATCCAACAATCCATTTACCCAAGAAAAGTAACTCAATCTCAACATAAGGAAAAGATTTGTGATGTTTATATGAAAATAAAATGATAATTTTTTTAGCTTCTACAGTGGTTCTTGGAAATAGTACAGCTGCTGCTGCAGCAAGACTTGGGTAGAATAGCTGCTGCTTTTTTGTGTATGGTTGCCTTTTTGTAGCGGTCGATCCGGCCACGCATATGATACTATGTTATTTACGGGCTTCAGACAGTCACCCCAAATGCTTTGTCACTGGGGGGCACTCGTTAAATAGCGCCGCAGTTATAATGATTATATACGGCAGCGAGAATACTCAGAAACAGGAAAAGATGGCCGTGTTTGCCAAGTGAACGCAGCAGATGGCCGAGGTTTTATGCGGCAGTTCTCGAGCACGACAAATAACAATATTTCCAGTAATGTCATCAACGAGGGAGCAGTTCATAAAGCACCTGCTTGTTGCATATGATCATGCTTCCTTGGCAACGTAGCTGCTACTTGAATGCCAGCATGCTTCTTTCACCACATACATGTCATGTTACCATCTTGTTAGCATGCCACCTTCACGTACCTTGACGACACACCTACTATTTTCTTGCGGGCATGCTACATTCATGGTGTAGCTGCTATTTGTACGTTAGCATGTTACATTTATGTGGTATCTGTTTCTTGCTTGTCAGAATGTTGATTAGATGACATACTTGCTACTTGCATTTTAGCATTTAAATTTGAAGCCGAGCCTACTACTTGCTTACTGGTATTCTACTATCACAACTTGCATGTTAGCATGCTACTTGGACGATGCTGCTGCTACTTCGTCCATCATTTAGTATTTGAAGACACACTTATATATGCCAATTTAATTTCAAATCTGATTTCAAAACACATTCGGAAAATATATTTGATGCTAAATACTACACATCTGTTATCGTCACGATGATGTTTTCATTGCATCATAAAAATTTTCATGCGAAAAGAAAACATTGGATGGTGTGATTGTCTTTTAAATAAAGCCTTTTCACTACATTCTTGAATTCAATTTTTTTGACGTATATAATTTGAGATGGACATGTTATTGATATAAACTGGTGCAATGATTTGTTGACAATAAGAGTTTCCGTACACACATACAAACAATCAGTTTCAATCAATCAAAATCACAATGACAATAGATCAAAAATAAATAATCCTTGATCCATAATCAACTAGCCATTCCTTACGAAGAGGGAAGCCATGCGAGAGAGGGGAGCATCTGGAGAGGCAAGAGAAGGTGGAGAGGGGGCTGGGTTGATGTCCGCAGGCGGAGTCGCTCAAGGAAGGAGGGAGGCGGGCTTCGTCCGCAAGAAGCTCCTCGGGGCGTTCATCCCGTCCCAAGGAGTAGGCTGCCTTTCGGGCGGGGATGTTATCGGTGTGGATCGTTAGGCCACTGGGCAAGGCAGTGTAGAGAACCCGTTCGTTGCTTTAGGTGCTTGGGCTTCGCACATCGCAGCAGAAACTGCAGAGGGGGAGGCCGATCGGGAAGGGAGGAATCGTTATCCGCTACTACACCGCGGGTCCTGATAGGGGAAGGAGGAGGTAGAGGAGCCCTGTTCAAGGGGACATCGGATGTGGGCTTGATTGCGGGAGGAGGCTTCAAAGGGGATGTGGCTGCCTTGTCGCCTTGGAGGGTTGTGGTCAGAGGCCTGACCGGATGCGAGATGGAAGCTCTGTTGTCGTTGACGCTAGCAAAGAGATCGCTACTCAGGTGGCGGTGCGTGCGAGAGGATGATGGTTACTTGCCACAGAGAAGTCTAGATCTGGTCAGAGTGAAGGGGATCCCCCTTCTATGGCGGAACCTGCAAAAGATCAGGACGCTGCTGGGAGGGATTGCCGAGGTGAAGGGTTTGGCTACCACTGGAGTTCTGCCGGGGGAGGGAGTAGATCCGCTGATCTGGGTGCATCGGCTTCATCCGCGGAAGCTTGGCTGGTGGACGGTGTTCGTGGAGGGAAGGCGGCTGCAGCTGGAACTATCGTCAGCGGTGTCGAAGATGGGTTGGGAGGTGTCTCGGCAGCAGCACGGCGAGGCATCTCCGGGGGGGTCGGGCCCGCTGGCCGGACCCCCGATAATCACGCCGGTGGTTACTCCGCGTCCCCTGGTCTCCGTGCCTGTTGGTATTCCTAATTCAAACGAGCATGATGGGGCGACTTCCAAGGAACGTCCAATACGTGCGTCAACAACGGCGGTTTCAAATGGTGTAGACACGCCCGGGATTAACTTTGGAGCAATTAATCCATTACTAATTGATGAATCTGTGATTCATCACTTCAAAAGTCAAGAATAGAGCCTTGTTCCCGAGTAAATAGAGGCATATTTCCCTTTATATTGCATAAATAACATTCATGCATGCATCCATAATTCATACATTTTAGCAGTCCATTTACATTTAAATAAGAAGCCAAAAATCCCTTGTAAAATACCCATTCACTAAAATAACCTCTTCTCTATAATATGTACTCCTTAGTTAATAATATAGGGAAGAATGCCAAAAATCCCCTTGTAAAATAGTCAATAAAGCCCTAGAACCCCTGTACACTAAAATGCACATAAAGCCCTCATACAAACTCCGAATTAGGTCTACTTACTCTTAGAATACTACACATTAAAAGACCTTTAAAATGAGACTAATTTCATTGAATTTGGAGCTCGTATGAGAAAGTTGGGTTTTTGGGCCACTTTGTATACTACATAGGAGTATAATTGTATCTTTGTATTTATGTATCATATTTGACCTCATCTCCGTCTTTGGTCAACATGAAACTTGTAGATCTCATCGAGATCTACAACTTTCATATTTTGAGTTTTTCCAAATTCGGTCCCCTCTTCTCTCTACACATGTATCTTCTTCCAGCCACTCACAGCAGGCCACGTGGCGCCCTCTGGTTGCGCCACGCGGCCCGCTTTCCCTTGCCTCATCCGCCTGCATTCTCAGCCGTTGGATCACACTTTAGATTCAACGGCCCCGCTGTGTCCACGCGCGCCTATTGCCTCAGCCATTGATCTTCTCCGCCCCTTGATCATCACCGTTCGTCCGCGCCTCTTCCAGAGCTCGCCACGTGGCGGCAGATGGATCATCTGATCGAGCCCATCTCAGCCGCTCCTCCGTTGGCGTCCCTCAGCCGCTTGATCAGACCCTCGGTATCATCCAAACCGCCCGATGGCGCTTCGTTCGCAGCTCGCCACGTGGCTCCACCGCAGCCCATCATCACCGAGCCCCCGATCTAATCCTACCCGCCCACCACGCTTCGATCACCACCGTTGGATCACAAGATCCAACGGTGGAGACCTCGTCTCCTACCTCCAGGCGCCCCTCTCTCCCACGTTCCCTGCCTTGCGGGAGGGGCGCCCCCTTCCTATTCTTGGAAGCACCTCATCCACCTTCTCCGACCACCAGCACCACCACGATTGAGGGCACTCCTCCCTCACCCTCGCCAGCTCCCTCGCTTCCCACGATCTCCACCATAGAAGCCCCACGTCACCCACAAACCTCGCCTCGTCGCCAACACTGCTGCCACCTCCATCCTTTAAATACTCCACCACCGGCAACCTTCAGCCGCATCCGCCACTCCAGAGAGCACCCCTGAGCTCTGATCCTCCAGTTGGTGACAGCAATTCGACGAATCATCGAGCGACGAAGGGCATCAGCTCCGGCGAGATCCACGGCAGCTCCGTCGTGTTGCAGCCGCTCCTCCGAGTAGCTGCACGAGCTCGGGACCCTACCGATCCCTAGAGCGACGACCCTGGAACTCGAGACCGAGCTCCGATCCCCAGGTAACCCCCTCCATTCCTCCTCCGATCTTCTTCTTCTTTTCCTTTTATTTTCTCCGATTTTATTCGCCGTCATCGGTCACTCTCTCGCTTCCCTTTCATCTCGCCGAGCTTCGCGTCGAAGCTTCCATCCTCGCGGTAGCTTTTACGACCTCCGACAACGCACCTCGCAATACCCCGATCACCAGCTCCGCCATTTGGCCGGAGCTCCATCTCCAGACACACTCCGTCACCCTTAGGCCTCTCCGATCACCGTAACCTCTCCACAAACACACGCACGAGCTCTGGCTCTATCTTTCGCACTTGTAGGTACCCAGCTTCTCATTGAACGGAAGCTCGCCGGAGCCACTCTCGAGCTTCACTGCCACTCGCAGGCGGCGGAGGATCGTTGGGGCAGACGAGCAGCTGCCGTTCGATCACATCGATCGAACGACCCCCACATCGCCACGCGTCCCCTCACCGCAGCAGCTTCCCACCGTCGATCGCTCCTCTGATCCAGCGGCCCTCAGCGAGCCACGTCGTCGTCTTCATCGAGCCTCAGAGGCCGTTGGATCATCATCGATCCAAAGGCCTGAGGTCACGCCACGCGTCGGCACCGACACCCCTCGGATCCATCTTGATCCAAGGGCCTTCATTACGCCACATAGCCCCAGCCCGAACCTCCTCTCCGAGCCTAGGTTCGGGTCGAACGAACCTCACTCCAGACCTCCAGAACGCCCGAGCCTAGCTCCGAGCCTCCGCAGCCATCCAAGCCTAGGCCACCCACGTGAGGAGCATGTGCGGCCTGGGTAAATTGCACAGAGGCCCCTGGAGCTTTCCCGATTTGCAAAGCGGTCCCTGTGAAGCAGATCCCACGTGTGGAGCACGTGCACTGTGGAGAATTTGCACAAGAGTCCCCCGCATTATAGGTAATTGCATTTTAGTCCCTGTCTGCATACTTGCTTATTGTATTTTTAATTGTTTCTGTATTGCATTTACACCCCTGTGTTTGCACGCATCCCTAGGTTGCATTTTACATCATTTTGCAAATCTAAAAATTGCATTTTGTTGAGAATTTTGTCCTCTGTCTATTGGTCCACGTGTCACATTTTTGTAATTTCAGTAGAATTATTAATGAATTGATTGGTGAATTTTTGACATATTTTGCTCAGTACACCTTTTGATTTATAGTTAATTCTCTGTGCTTACAAAAATCATCAAAAATTCACAGTAGCTTAAGGACAATATTCTTAACATACCATAAAAATTTCATGTTATTTGCATGCAAATCGAGGCCTAAATAAATTGTTGAGTGATTTTCTTAATTTAATTTTAGTTAATTCATTTCACAGTGAAATTAAGATCTGTTAATTTTCCTAGGTCCCTTATCAATTGAGCTATCTAGGATAATTTTAGATCTCGGAGAAATTGTGGTTTGATATTTATTAAAAATTAAATATTGAAAATCACCCTGTCTGCTCATTTAATTCACAGTAAATTTATTCAGTGTCGAAAAATTCCAAAAAGATTAGTATAGGTCATTTTCATCATCATTAATCATCTGGCCAATTTTCATAATTTTTGGACTTCATTTGATATATTAATTAAATTGAAACGTTAAATTGGCTTGTATTTTCCGCATAAGTCTGCATAAAAAGTAAAAAAAGACCAAAAAAATTACTCCTCGAAAATCAACACTCGGACACTTCCTAAAATTCACTTAAGGAGACAGATGCCTCCCTGAGATCGACCTTGGACTCCACCAAGTAAAAAAATATTTGCCGCTTAAAATTAACTTAACATTAATTGATAAGTGGTTATTGATTAACCCCTCGTATCCGACTGCAACGAAACATATTAATTAATTTGGACATTAATTTGACCGAGTTAACTAAGGGTGCGGGACGGTTGTCAAAATGGCGCCGTTGCCGGGGAGGCACGGCTTAGGTTAAGTTTTGGTGAAATTTTGAGTGCTTGATTTTCTTTCCCCGGGTAGTCTGACCCCCGGTTTTTCTTGTGAATATTTCTCTGTCTTTAAATTTTTGCATTTTTTGTGTCGTTCTTTATCTGACCTCAACTTGTTTTTGTGCGAGGGACACCGGAGTCGAAGACGCTTCGAGGAACACGCATTCGAATTAGTTTGAGTGATTTGAGAGAACCTGTAATTCATTTACTTCCACATTTTTCGCATTTTTTCCAGTGGTTCCCGTTCGGGATCTCGCGTGTGTAAAAATAGTGGAATCGTGTCCCCGTGTGCTGTGTGGGTGAATTGTAACTTAGCTTGCACTAGCGGCTCCTCGAGCCAATCTAGGAATTGCTTGTGCTCGTAATCATTAGGACCACACAAATCACTTGAAAGACGCACTTAGACCGCAGTACTTAGCCAAATTAAACTGTTCTTCACGCTAATAGAACTGCTTGTCTAGGAGCAGCTTTCATCGCCTGCATTTGCATTTAGATAAAATTTCAATTCTGTTCTGCATCCTGCATAAAGCGAAGGGATCACTGTAAGTCTCCTGAACTCAGCATAACATCATTGTTTTATCGTGCATCGGCTTTTTCTCGATTTCTCCCTCTGATTTTCACAATTAATTAAACGGAAATTGGGACTGTCCGATAGGCGTGCTGTGTGGTGGACTTAATCAGTGATAACTTAACTTAAAATCGGGACTGCTAAACAGTATTGACCAAAAAAAAGAGAGAATAAAATTTGAAAATTGTTTGCGGGAGATTAATCCCCGACCCTGTTTTCAGGCTGAGTGAGGGTACTTGAGTGTGTGTGAACACCTTAAGGCAGAGCCCAAATCCCCGCCTTCCATATCACGAGCCAACTAATCTTAGCAAATATCACGAGTGGGATACTTTTAAGCTCATTGACAAGTACCAAGTAGCCTCCGCCTTCGCAGGTAGATAGGGGCGAACCAGCGGTACTCTGCGACAAGGCCTAGCTTTGTCAGCCTCCGCCTGCTTGCAGGTAGATAGGGGCACGTCATTGAGTCCCCACTCCGGATAGGAGCGCAGAAAGGGAGGATCGGCGGTATCTTAGGCGACAGGATAAACAGGGAAGACGTATCCGGCTCTAAGCCGACTTCCCTATAGGCTGCGCAATCCTTGCTATCTCGTTTGAAAAATCACACTTAAAATTTACAAGATTAATCGGACTCGATTTTGAGTCCTTCACTGTGTTGAGTGTGAACTCAGGGTTTTGGATTGATTTTGCTTGCCTCAGATAGGAGTAAAATCCTATCTTCTTCTCGCCACATCAAGATGAGTAACTGGGGAGATCTCGACGCATTATTCACTGATCTCTCTATGAGTCCCCCAAGCGACTCGTCTTCATCGGTCCAGGCGCACCTTGGACCACCCAGGACTCATGACCCTCTTGAGTCTTGGTTCCCTCAGGGTGGTAACTCTCAAACCAACCCTTTCATCTCCTCCGAGATTATCGAGGAAGATCATCGCCTCGGTAATCCTTTCCTTGATTTATCCTCTGACATCGACCTTACTTTCCCCCCAAGACTAGAGGACGAGATACCGCCAAAAGTACCACCAGATGAGGAACAAATAAAACAGATTCTTGCTCGCCTCGCTGAAGCCGAACAGAAGAATGCAGATCTCACGGCGCGGATGGGACGGATCATAGTAGCAGAAGGAATCGACCGACCAATGGTCGATACCTATAACCCGGCGGAGAACGAGATTCAGAACTGGTTGGCACCTGCAGTTCCCGCCCAGGCATTTGAACTGAAGCCCCACTTCCTTAGTCTGCTTCCGAAGTTCAACGGAAACCTTAATGAAGAACCATACACTTTCCTCCGTGACTTCGAGTTGGTGTGCAACAATCTTAGCCATCCCAATGTTGGCCAAGATTATATTCGGCTGAAGGCCACCCCTTTTGCCTTAGGTGATAAGGCTGCTCATTGGTTGAAAAACTTAGGGGTGGTATGCAATACTTGGATGCAGTTCAAAGACCTATTCTTGAAAAAGTTCTACCCTCTCAGTAGGACAAACCAGATGAGAACGAAGATCGCCAGCTTCGCCCAAGGACCTAGTAAACCTTTCCATGATGCTTGGGATAGGTCCAATGATTTAGTACAGAAATGCCCCTGCCACGACATTTCAAAGGCGATCTTAGTCCAGACCTTGATCTGTGGACTAACCCCAGAGATGCAGGGGTTAGTCAGTGCCGCCTGTGGAGGAAGCTATCTGAACAAAAACGAGCACGCCGTATGGAAGATCCTAGAGCAGATGGCGGAAACCGGCAGGTCGCAGGCCACCAGGGCCTATCAGTTGTCTCCTTCCATCCTATCCAATGAGACAACCTGAAGGACTATAGCGGATCTGACTGAGGACCTCATCCCCAGCATGGGGATGATTGCCGACAAGCTTACCATGGTCGAGCAGATCCACAAGAGAGTCGCGGAACTTGAGTCTCTCTCGCGTCTACCGAAGCAAGTGGAGGAACTTTCTGAGAAGGTAGCTAAGATCAAGCTACCTGCCCCTTCTGCACCACCTATACCTGTACATCGAGTCCATCTTGTACAGGAACAGGCACCTGGGTCTCAGAGTAGCTGGGATCAGACTTACACCCAGCCGGACCAGCATGCACCCCCACAAGTGGAGACGGGATACGAGGAGCCTCCACAAGTATACGAGATCAACGGGCTTTGGTATAGCCGTGACCCGATTGTCAGGCAGGCCGAAATGGGGAAGGATCAGCCTCACCGTTCATCCCCAGTCTACCAAGAAACCAGGCCCGTTCCAACACCGCGCTTTCAATCCAGGCCAGAACAAGGGTACCGGCCGCAACAATACCAGCAGCAGCAACGCACCTATCAGCAGGGACCAGCACCATCCCATCAGCAGCAGCAATATCGGCATGGCCAGCAGGGCCAATACAGAACCTCATCTGCACAGCAGTCAGCCCAGCCCACCGGATTGGAGTCTCTCACCTTGGCGATCCAGACCCTGTCTGATAAGGTCCAATAGATGCAAAATGATTACCTGGACATGAGAACCGACATCAATCGGGTCTCTCGTACCCAGGACCAACAGATGGCGCCAAGGACCCCAATTCCCGCACAGGTTCAGGCCAACCCGAATAACATACTCCATGGCCAGAACCGACCTCGAGATCAGGTATACTATTCAGATAATTATTTATCTGAACATGAGATCCTTTCGTACGATAATGTAAATCACATGTCCCTCAGGAGCGGAAGGACCGTGACCATACCTGATCGGGCACGGGAGCAGAAGGAAGGAGCCTCCGACACTCTACCTGAGGAGAACTCGGAGGAAGAAGAGGAGGAGCATCACCATCATCATTGCCGGCAGAAGAAGAGGATATCTGAGTCCTCAAAGCAGCAGTCTCGCATTTGCATAGAGTCAGAAGAAACCGATGAAGAGCCCGCACCTCCATCTGAGGAGGATCGTCCAGCAGTAGCGGAAGAAGCATCACCGGTTTCGCCTCAGCAATTTCTTTTCAGTCAGAGTCAGAGTCCTGTCTTGTATCAGAGTCAGAGTCCTGTTAAGAACTCAGTTCCCGAAGTCAATAAGAACATTTCAGTTTCCGAACCTGAGTTAGAGTCAATAATCCCTTTCCCCCGAGCTCTTACGGGTGGAAAGAAGAAAACCAAAAAAATCCAAAAAGATGACCCTGAGATGGCTGAATTCTGCAATAAACACATCAAGGTCACAATCCCTTTTGACAAGTACGTGGAGATGACCCCTGCATTCCAAAAATACCTTAAGGTGAGATGCACACCTACTAGGGTTAGCAGGAAGACCAAAAGCTGTGTTGAGAAACACATTTTATCAGTAGCCACGACTTGTGCAATAAAGAACTCGTTTCCTCGGAAACGAAGAGACATGGTTGCACATTATGTGGTGAGTCATGTTGATGACATCGCGTTTGCACGCACTCTCTTGGACAATAGTTCCTCAATCAATTTGATGCCCACAGTCCTCTATGAGCGGCTTAATCTCGGACCTCTTAGGAAATCTAGAGCTCTTCTACAGTTCGCTGACAAATCAACCAAGAGGTCCCAAGGGGAGTTGAGGAACATTGTGATCAAAGTCGAGGGGCAAGAATACATGGTGGACTTCACTGTCCTGGATATGGAAACCCCTCGTAATTGGAGAGATTCCCAGATCATTCTAGGTAGGCCCTTCCTTAGAACAGCATGGGCCTTATTTGATTATAAGAATGGGAAGATTCAGTTCCAAACTCCAGGCGGAGATGAGGAACTTGAAATGAAGCAGACAAGATGGCAGAGACCGGATTCCGAATCCAGCACCGAGTACTCTTCTACCGGAACAGACTGCGAGCATGTAGACTTAGTGGGGCCATGGAGACAGAACCCAGCCAGCACCGATGTATCCATCTCCTTTGAAGATGATCCAGTGCATGAGTCAGTCTGCGAGATCCTCAGGAACGAGTACAGCTCTGAGCCTGCATCGCCCTACATCTTCGATGACGTAGAGGCCCAGTTGGGCATGTCAGTCCTTACATCTTTAGGACAATCGGAAGATGAGGATGATGAGTCGGACGAGGCGTTTGCCGATTGTATGGAAACTTTTGACGATCCGACTCCAGAACCGCGCTTGGTGGCAGCTATAACAGAAAATGATCCAGCCACTTTCAACACCGAACCAGAGCAGATTGAGCCAGATTTTCTAAATGATCACACTATTCCTGAGCTCAAACCCCTACCCACAACCTTGAAATATGCCTTCCTTGTGGGCCAAGACAAGAAATTTCCGGTCATTATCAGTTCACAATTGACCGAGGAGCAGGAATCTCGCTTGCTAGAGATCCTGGAGAAAAACCGCAAGGCGATAGGCTAGAGCATTTCCGATCTCCACGAGATGAATCCCGCTCTGTGTTCGCACCATATTTACTTGGAGAACGAAGCCAAACCCTCTCGTGAATTCCAACGTCGGTTGAATCTAAATTTATGAGAGGTCGTGAAAAAAGAGATAGAAAAATGGTGCGACGCGGGTTTCATTTACCCAATCTCCGACTCTAAGTGGGTGGCCCCAATCCATGTTGTCCCGAAGAAGTCGGGAATTCAGACGACCACCAACGAGGATGGAGAGGAGATCGTGACGAGAGTACCCACGTCGTGGCGGGTCTGTGTGGATTACAGACGCCTGAATGCTGCGACGAAGAAGGATCATTTTCCCCTACCATTCATTGATCAGATCCTAGAGAGATTGGCGGGAAAAGAGTTCTTCTGCTTCTTAGATGGGTTCTCGGGCTACAATCAAGTAGCCATAGCTCCCGAGGACCAGGAAAAAACCATGTTCACATGCCCCTTTGGTACCTATGCTTTCAGGCGCATGCCTTTTGGGCTATGCAATGCTCCAGGTACTTTTCAAAGGTGCATGATTGCTGTATTCGCCGAAATGGTCGGCGAATTCCTGGAAGTCTTCATGGATGACTTCTCGATCCATGGCAATTCTTTCGATTCCTGTCTTAGGAATCTGGACCGAGTCCTCAAAAGATGTTGTGAGGTTAATCTGGTGCTCTCCTGGGAGAAAAGTCACTTCATGGTGACGGAGGGCATAGTGTTGGGGCATGTCATCTCCAAGAGAGGAATGGAGGTTGACCCTGCCAAGGTGGATGTGATCAGA
This sequence comes from Ottelia alismoides, assembly GCA_037367405.1. Lineage (NCBI taxonomy): Eukaryota > Viridiplantae > Streptophyta > Magnoliopsida > Alismatales > Hydrocharitaceae > Ottelia > Ottelia alismoides. Next base: position 1,558,444 of record JAZKJV010006015.1, read on the forward strand.
CGACTCCAGACACCCACCAACGTAAAGCAGTTGCGGTCGTTCCTCGGGCATGTTGGATTTTATCGGAGATTCATTAAGGATTTTTCTAAGATTGCCCGACCGCTAACTGAGCTTTTAGGCAAAGACATGGAGTTTATTGTTGATCACAAATGTCTTGAGGCCTTTAAGCTTTTACAAGGAATGATCATGGACGCACCCATCTTACAAGCCCTAGATTGGTCTCTACCTTTTGAGATCATGACGGACGCCTCTGATTATGCTGTTGGGGCTGTGTTGGGACAAAGAAGAGATGGCGTCCCGTTTGCAATTCACTACGCAAGCAAAGTGCTTGATTCTACTCAGCGCAACTATACGGTTACAGAAAAGGAAATGCTTGCGGTAGTGTTTGCCTTGGACAAATTCAGATCTCACTTAATTGGATCCAAGGTAACTGTGTTCACAGACCACACGGCACTACGATATTTGATGGAGAAGAAGGACGCGAAGGCGCGTCTTCTTCGTTGGATTTTACTTATCCAGGAGTTTGATTTGGACATCCGTGATAAACCTGGAAAGAAGAACGTAGTTGCCGATCACCTTTCTCGTCTCGAAGATCTTAATACTTTCGAGATTTCACCAATTCGAGACTCCTTCCCTGACGAGTCGATTTTTGTTATTGACTCACTCCCATGGTACGCCAATATCGTGAACTATCTTGTCTCCAAGAAAGTTCCCGAAGATTGGCCCAAGAACCAAATCAACCGACTAAAGTCGGACGCAAGACATTACCACTGGGAGGATCCGATCCTTTTCTTTGAAGGACCGGATTGTGTCTGGAGACGTTGTATTCCTCAGGAGGAATACCAGAGTGTCCTTTCTTTATGCCATAGCTTAGAGGCAGGAGGACACAACTCCGGGAAGAGGATCGCATGGAAGGTACTTCAGTGTGGCTTCTACTGGCCGACTCTGTTTCGCGATGCCACCGCCTTCGCGAAGTCGTGCCCAGTTTGCCAGAGAATGGGAGGAACCGTTGGTTCCAAGGATGAGATGCCAATGCAGCCGGTCATCATTTGTGATGTCTTTGACGCCTGGGGCATCGATTTCACGGGCCCATTCCCTGTCAGCCACGGGTTCGAATACATCCTCCTTGCGGTAGATTATCTGTCCAGATGGGTGGAGGCTATCCCAACCCGAGCCGCAGACAGCAGGACTGTCTGTAAATTCATTAGAGAGCACATAATCTCTAGGTTCGGGATCCCCAAAATGATGATATCATACGGGGGTAGCCACTTTGTGAATCGGAGGTGAAGAAACTCCTCAAGGACTACGGCATCGAACACCGTGTCGCAAGCCCTTACCACCCACAAACCAATGGTATGGCTGAGGTGTCAAATAGGGAGGTGAAGACCATATTGCAAAAGCTTGTCCGCCCGGACAGGAAGGACTGATCTCAGATCTTGGATCAAGTCCTCTGGGCGTATAGGACGGCTTACAAGACACCGTTAGGCACCTCCCCATTCCGAATGGTATTCGGAAAGCCATGCCATTTGCCCGCAGAGTTAGTGCACAAATAAGAATGGGCAATAAAAAAGGTCAACTGGAACACACACCTGGGTCAGAAACAGAGAGACATGGATCTGAATGAGCTTATGGAAGTCAGAAACCGAGCATACAACAGTAGTTTGGTGTACAAGGACAAGGTGAAGCATTGGCATGATAGATATATCAGACGAAAGACCTTTGTTCCTGGACAGAAGGTATGGTTGTTCAATGCTAGGCTGAAGATTTTCCAAGGCAAGTTAAAGTCTAAGTGGACGGGACCATTTGTCGTCCGTACAGTGCATGATAGTGGATGTGTCGAGATCTCAGATCTCGCAGATGACGCACCGACATTCCTAGTGAATGGACATCTGTTGAAGCACTTCGTCGAATCCAATGAACAGTTAGTCCATGTGAAGGAGATTGTATTCATGCGCGAGACAGATACAACAGATACACCTCAAGCCGCGTATGAGACCTTGCAGCAGTGAACTCCAGCCATCAGCAGCATCTTGAAAGATTCACACCGACTCCTCTGTGTATACCATCAGTCTTGTACATCCTATCCTTTACCCCCGCGATTCTAGTAACCCATCCCCACATCATCGAACCATTATCTTGGACTATACTTAGGATGACCAGATCCTAAGTATAGGGGGGAGGGGTCACTTGAGTCGGTTCAATGTACATTCTCCAGATCACATTGGTCCTCATACTCATTTCTTACCGATACTTAGGCTGACCTGAGCCTAAGTATAGGGGGGACCGATGCCCGCATTGATACTTATCCACTTCCCATCTTTCCCTCGTCCGCCCCATTTCTGATCTTCTTCTACACTTAGGCTGCCAGAGCCTAAGTGTAGGGGGCGGGACGACTTCTATACTTCTTGTTCCTTTTGCTCTCCTACGCTTAGCACGAGCTATGTCTTTTTCCTCGCTCTTCGTGCTCTGGGGACATAGCACACGCTAAGTATAGAGGGGCGTGTATATATTACATATATACTTTACCCATAGCTCGTACTTTCGCGTATTTTTGTATATATTTTACAATAATTATGGGTGGGTAACAATCGGAAATAATAAAAAAAATAAAAATAAAAATATAATAATAATAATAATAATAAAAATGAAAATGAAAAGAGTCTTCTTATTTACTCATGCATATCATATCTGCATCTAAGAAAAAGAAAAAAAGAGTCTTGCATTTTCATAGCATGACATCTCATCTCATCTGCATACTTTGCATATGCAAAGTGAAAAGCTAGTGGGTTCTGGACTAAGTTATGAGCAGATATTGAGGATGGAATTGATTTGACCTTAATCCACCTAATTCCAGAGGAACCTTATAGGAACTGGAGTTAAGATTTTTCAGGTCAGGTGACTTAGTTCTTTGAGTCCGCAAGTCTATGTTCATATGTCATCTTGACCAGCCTGGGTAGAGCACTTAACAACACACACATGACTCTTAGAGACAATGGCTTGACGTGCACCAACACTTTACACATGGCTCTCTACGGATGAGGTGATGAGGAGGCAGTTTCCTTTAGCTTGGGGTAGCATATGAGGGTAGTACTTCTAGGCGGAACCTCTCTTCTTCTTCTAGTGAAGGAAGTGCGTCTCAACTTGGCCTAGTGGTGATGAAGGCTAAAGACAGAAGCTGTGGGTTGCAAGAAAGCTTCAAAAGAGGGATAGTCTACTGGCTCAAGAGGAAATTTCTTGTATATATGCTGCACCATGTAGATATGTTGTACAGGGGCATTTTGTTGAAAAAAATGCGAAAAAGAACTCCAAAAAACGTGGTGGGTATTGAAAATTTAATAACCCCACCGGAGTGTACGTAGTCAGGAAAAGCAAAAGCTTATGGTCACCATGTTACATCTCATGAAGCTTGCAGCGAGAGACTTAGCTACACTGGCTGAGCTCCCAAAAATCTATACTTCTTCCCCCTCTTCTTGAGCCGGTTGCACTTGAACTTAGAAGGGAATACCCCGCTTCTCGAGGAAAGAGTTGCTAGACCGAGGCATTAGAGTTACCAGGTTGGGGGAGGTTGTTTCTTTGTTACTTCTGAGGTGGGGAGTCATATATCACTTACACTGCATGAAAAGATTGATGGTCATTAAAGTTTGTGTATGTAGACTTGTTCTGATCAGGTGTGTTGAGGAGTCTTGAATAGAAGACTTATGGAACTTGAAGTCTGTTAAGTCTTAAACTCAGATCCCAATAAGGTTCCGACACATAATTAATCCAAAGGTCGAGTCAAGCTCTATTTTTAACTTTTGTTCATGACCTTGGTACGGAACCCAAAATTATTTCACTCTTGCATTTCATTTAGTTGCTCGGGGACAAGCAAGGTTTAAGTATAGGGGGTTGATGAATCTGTGATTCATCACTTCAAAAGTCAAGAATAGAGCCTTGTTCCCGAGTAAATAGAGGCATATTTCCCTTTATATTGCATAAATAACATTCATGCATGCATTCATAATTCATACATTTTAGCAGTCCATTTACATTTAAATAAGAAGCCAAAAATCCCTTGTAAAATACCCATTCACTAAAATAACCTCTTCTCTATAATATGTAATCCTTACTTAATAATATAGGGAAGAATGCCAAAAATCCCCCTTGTAAAATAGTCAATAAAGCCCTAGAACCCCTGTACACTAAAATGCACATAAAGCCCTCATACAAACTCCGAATTAGGTCTATTTACTCTTAGAATACTACACATTAAAAGACCTTTAAAATGAGACTAATTTCATTGAATTTGGAGCTCGTATGAGAAAGTTGGGTTTTTGGGCCACTTTGTATACTACATAGGAGTATAATTGTATCTTTGTATTTATGTATCATATTTGACCTCATCTCCGTCTTTGGTCAACATAAAACTTGTAGATCTCATCGAGATCTACAACTTTCATGTTTTGAGTTTTTCGAAATTCGGCCCCCTCTTCTCTCTACACATGTATCTTCTTCCAGCCACTCACAGCAGGCCACGTGGCGCCCTCTGGTTGCGCCACGCGACCCGCTTTCCCTTGCCTCATCCGCCTGCATTCTCAGCCGTTGGATCGCGCTTCAGATTCAACGGCCCCGCTGTGTCCACGCGCGCCTATTGCCTCAGCCATTGATCTTCTCCGCCCCTTGATCATCACCGTTCGTCCGCGCCTCTTCCAGAGCTCGCCACGTGGCGGCAGATGGATCATCTGATCGAGCCCATCTCAGCCGCTCCTCCGTTGGCGTCCCTCAGCCGCTTGATCAGACCCTCGGTATCATCCAAACCGCCCGATGGCGCTTCGTTCGCAGCTCGCCACGTGGCTCCACCGCAGCCCATCATCACCGAGCCCATGATCTAATCCTACCTGCCCACCACGCTTCGATCACCACCGTTGGATCACAAGATCCAACGGTGGAGACCTCGTCTCCTACCTCCGGGCGCCCCTCTCTCCCACGTTCCCTGCCTTGCGGGAGGGGAGCCCCCTTCCTATTCTTGGAAGCACCTCATCCACCTTCTCCGACCACCAGCACCACCACGATTGAGGGCACTCCTCCCTCACCCTCGCCAGCTCCCTCGCTTCCCACGATCTCCACCATAGAAGCCCCACGTCGCCCACAAACCTCGCCTCGTCGCCAACACTGCTGCCACCTCCATCCTTTAAATACTCCACCACCGGCAACCTTCAGCCGCATCCGCCACTCCAGAGAGCACCCCTGAGCTCTGATCCTCCAGTTGGTGACAGCAATTCGACGAATCATCGAGCGACGAAGGGCATCAGCTCCGGCGAGATCCACGGCAGCTCCGCCGTGTTGCAGCCGCTCCTCCGAGTAGCTGCACGAGCTCGGGACCCTACCGATCCCTAGAGCGACGACCCTGGAACTCGAGACCGAGCTCCGATCCCCAGGTAACCCCCTCCATTCCTCCTCCGATCTTCTTCTTCTTTTCCTTGTATTTTCTCCGATTTTATTCGCCGTTACCGGTCACTCTCTCGCTTCCCTTTCATCTCGCCGAGCTTCGCGTCGAAGCTTCCATCCTCGCGGTGGCTTTTACGACCTCCGACGATGCACCTCGCAATACCCCGATCACCAGCTCCGCCATTTGGCCAGAGCTCCATCTCCAGACACACTCCGTCACCCTTAGGCCTCTCCGATCACCGTAACCTCTCCACAAACACACGCACGAGCTCCGGCTCTATCTTTCGCACTTGCAGGTACCCAGCTTCTCATTGAACGGAAGCTCGTCGGAGCCACCCTCGAGCTTCACCGCCATCAACGACAGGCCGCTCTCCGACGCTCCTGAGACCACCAGCATCTCCCCCACGTCTTCTGGGATATCTCCGACCAGTCGGAGAGCGTCAGCGACACGAGGAAGAACGGGCGGAGCTGCAGCACCTTCGCCGGAGCCCCGCCTTCTCCTCCGCGGGCGGCGGAGGATCGTCGGGGCAGACGAGCAGCTGCCGTTCGATCACATCGATCGAACGGCCTCCACATCGCCACACGTCCCCTCACCGCAGCAGCTTCCCACCGTCGATCGCTCCTCTGATCCAGCGGCCCTCGGCGAGCCATGTCGCCGTCTTCATCGAGCCCCAGAGGCCGTTGGATCATCATCGATCCAAAGGCCTGAGGTCACGCCACGCGTCGGCACCGACACCCCTCGGATCCATCTTGATCCAAGGGCCTTCATTACGCCACGTAGCCCCAGCCCGAACCTCCTCTCCGAGCCTAGGTTCGGGTCGAACGAACCTCACTCCAGACCTCCAGAACGCCCGAGCCTAGCTCCGAGCCTCCGCAGCCATCCGAGCCTAGGCCGCCCACGTGAGGAGCACGTGCGGCCTGGGTAAATTTCACAGAGGCCCCTGGAGCTTTCCCGATTTGCAAAGAGGTCCCTGTGAAGCAGATCCCACGTGTCGAGCACGTGCACTGTGGAGAATTTGCACAAGAGTCCCCCGCATTATAGGTAATTGCATTTTAGTCCCTGTCTGCATACTTGCTTATTGTATTTTTAATTGTTTCTGTATTGCATTTACACCCCTGTGTTTGCACGCATCCCTAAGTTGCATTTTACGTCATTTTGCAAATCTAAAAATTGCATTTTGTTGAGAATTTTGTCCTCTGTCTATTGGTCCACGTGTCACATTTTTGTAATTTCAATAGAATTATTAATGAATTGATTGGTGAATTTTTGACATATTTTGCCCAGTGACACCTTTTGATTTATAGTTAATTCTCTGTGCTTACAAAAATCATCGAAAATTCACAGTAGCTTAAGGACAATATTCTTAACATACCATAAAAATTTCATGTTATTTGCACGCATATCGAGGCCTAAATAAATTGTTGAGTGATTTTCTTAATTTAATTTTAGTTAATTCATTTCACAGTGAAATTAAGATCTATCAATTTTCCTAGGTCCCTTATCATTTGAGCTATCTAGGATAATTTTAGATCTTGGAGAAATTGTGGTTTGTTATTTATTAATAATTAAATATTGAAAATCACCCTGTCTGCTCATTTAATTCACAGTAAATTTATTCAGTGTCGAAAAATTCCAAAAAAAATTAGTATAGGTCATTTTCATCATCATTAACCATCTGGCCAATTTTCATAATTTTTGGACTTCATTTGATATATTAATTAAATTGAAACGTTAAATTGGCTTGTATTTTCCGCATAAGTCTGCATAAAAAGTAAAAAAAGACCAAAAAAATTACTCCTCGAAAATCAACACTCGGACACTTGCTAAAATTCACCTAAGGAGACAGATGCCTCCCTGAGATCGACCTTGGACTCCACCAAGTAAAAAAATATTTGTCGCTTAAAATTAACTTAACATTAATTGATAAGTGGTTATTGATTAACCCCTCGTATCCGACTGCAACGAAACATATTAATTAATTTGGACATTAATTTGACCGAGTTAACTAAGGGTGCAGGACGGTTGTCACTAATTACACGGGCTGCCAGCATTAATTTTTCTGGAAATGGCCAAATCGTGGATTTGCATGGAAATGTAGGGGACCACAAAGATGGGCAATCAATATGGAATTCCACGCAGGATGATTTTGCAACAGTGGCATCGGGTAGGGCGAGGAGCCCACCCGTTTGGTCAAAGAACCCTCAGCAAGGTACGCGGATCTCGTCGATTCCGGAAATTAGACCCATAGGCAAAGCAGACCCAAAGCTGTGAGGAGATTTGGGGCAGGACCCTTCTATACAGTTGGTTGTGGACCTCCGACAAACAGCTATGGTGGAGGACGGTCTGGAGCCGGGTTTGGAGCGCGGGTGTTGGTCGGGCCGATTTGTGGGGGGCACCTCAAAGGTCCAGGGGCTGGCGGTGGTGCTGGGCGCCAGCGCGGGAGATGTCGAGGTGGGAGAGGCAGGGTTGGTGGACGAAGGGATGTGTGCGCTTCCTCAAGGGCCGGTAGGGGAAGGTTTAGAAGTGACAGAAGGTGGTTTAGAAGGGGAGGGCAGGGGGTCGAAGGGTTCAGAACAGGTGGAGCAGGGGGCTGGAGGTGTAGCGCTTGGTGGTGGGGGGGAGCGGGTAGGGTGGTGCTTTGAGCGGAAGCCGCGGGGATGGAGGAAAAAGGAAAAGCGAAGGTTGAGGATGGAGTCGGAACGGCATCTGGAGGGTAAGGATGAGGTGTGCAGTAATGAAGTATCCGAAGGGCAGCCTTCGCCTATTGGGAAGCCAAGTTTCTTTAGCTTGCTTGATAGGCATTTCGCGGAGAGCTTGGGCGTGGTTCCGCCAAGAGGGATGACTAAAAAGGTTGCCAAATGAAGGTCCTTTCTTGGAATGTGAGGGGGTTGGGTCGTCCCGAGAAACGACTAGGGGTAAAGAATCTAATAGGAGATGCTCATGCGGATGTTGTGCTGTTGCAAGAGACGAAGATATCAAGGGCTGGGGGAGAGGCCTGGAGAGATTTGGGAGGTGGCTCTTTGTTTGACTTCGCAGAGGTCGAGGCTCAGGGAGCAGCTGGCGGGCTCCTGACTAGTTGGAGGAGGCAGGACTTTGAGAAGGTGGCGGAGAGAAGATCTTTGTACTCGCTATCTGTGCGTCTGAAGAGGAGGAAGGATGATGTCACGTTTATTATGACCAATGTTTATGGGCCTTCAGATTCAACGACGGTTTCCTTGGCAGCAGATATCTCCGAGGTGGGAGCGAGCAGAGAAGAGGGCATTTGGCTGATTGGTGGTGACTTAAATGTGACCTTATTGCCCGAGGACAGACCATTGAGGGGCGGTGGACGTGATGCTAGTTCAGAAGATTTCAGGAATCAGATCCACACATTGGGGCTCACAGTCATTGATGCAGCAGGTTGTGCCTACACATGGCGGAATGCTAGATCAAGATCAAGGCTGGACAGATTTCTGCTTTCATCTGAGGGAGTGGAGTTTTTCCCCTCTCTCGAGCGTGGTCGTTGCCTCGGAGTCAATCTGACCATACACCAATTCTGTGGTCTTCCAAGGAACATCAGCATCCTAGGTCTTTGTTCAGATTTGAACGAGCATGGTTGATGGAAGAGGGGTTTAGGGAGGAGGTGATCGCGAAGTGGAGAGGATGGCAGGTGGAGGGGTCGGCAGTAGGGCGGCTGGCTTCAAAATTAGTACTGTTGAAGAGATTCCTGCTCGATTTCAGATGGGGTGTCAGGGCGCAACGGAGGGAGAAAAGGCGGGAAGCTCAGCAGGGGGTCGTCCGACTGGATGGGCTAGAAGACCAGAGGGGCCTGAACCATGATGAGGTAATGGAGCGGGCAAGGCTGCTGGAAGAGTTACTTTTAGAGGATAGGAAGGAAGAAGTGGAATGGAAGCAGAGATCTAGGTAGAAATGGCTGCGCGAGGGGGACGCGAACACGAGGTTTTTTCATTCGATGGCCTCAGGTAGAAGAAGGAGGAATTTTATTCATAGTCTCCAAGTTGGAGGGGAAAGGGTGGTGGGTGAGGCTTTTGTGGGAAGGGCCTGAAGGATATGGTTAGATCCTCAAGCGCATCACGGAAGCGTGATCGTCGTATCGAATACGACAAAGAACGACTAGTCGCACTAGTTGTTCTATGCAGCGGAAATTAAAAAATTTTCATGTGACGAAACCACATGATCCAAGAACACTTCTCGGATCGTTTCGTCTAAACCACAACCAAGTATTAGGTTTACCTCTTGAAGCGTGGTTGCGATCAAGTCTCTAAACGAAGAGACCTCCTGTCTCAAGTCCGATCCGTCGGAGGAGACGCTTGCGAGCGCGGGGATGAACCGCGTGCTTCTCGCAATCCATGTTGATGATCCAAGCGGCGGATCTCCTGATCTCGACACACGAGATCAGATGTCTTCTTCACGAGCGGGGCGCACCGAAGGAGACGGAGATCCTCGAGCAAACCATCGGGCAGCATAACGACGATGCCGCAGCGATGGAGAACCTCTCTAGGGCATCCATGGTGGACGGCCACATGAGAGAGAGAGAGGACGTGTAGAGAGAATGAGAGAGAGAGAGAGAGATTTGTTGCCTCAACTTGTGTGTCAAGAAGAGCAATGGGGTGCCTCTCCTTTTATAGGGTTTTGGGATCCATGGATCTCAATCCATGTGTCAACACAAATCCAATGGTCCACATCAATTTGTGTTTCTTTCAATGGTCATGATTTGTTGCTAAAAACACAACAACAATTAATTTAATTTAAATTAAATATATGTTGATAAATCAACACAATTTAATTAAAAAATTAAATCATCAATACATGGAGATAATGAAAGGAGAGAAAGCCTCCTTCCATGTGGAGAGGGGGGACGGCCTCCCTTTCCTAATGGGAGTGTGGCCGTCCACCCTCCTCCATTAGGAAGGTGGCTATTTCACCTTTTATGTAATCTCCATTATTTGCAACAACTTTTGTTGCAAATTATTTCACAAAAAATAAATCCAATTTATTTTGTGAATATTGCAATCATGCCATTGAAAAATTGTGAATCACATTCACAACCCAAAACAAAATGTAAATTACATTTTCAATTTGATGTCCAATGTGAATCCAATTCACATTAACATTTAATTAACAAATGTAAATTACAAATAGCTCTCTCTTATATATTATAAATCACATTTATAATATATATGACTAATATGGATATTGCTATCCACATTATTCATATCCATGATAATTAAATCATATTTAATCATCTTGGATCTCTATTCTCTTGTGTCCAAATAATATGAATCACATTCACATTATTTACATCTTTGATAATTAAATCTCATTTAATTATCTAAGATAACTCTCTTTATAATATGAATCAAATTCATATTACTCATGATAATTAAATCACATTTAATTATCCATTTTCTCAATGCTCGGATACATATATCAACAATAGAATTATCCATGAACTCCTTCAAGGATAATGCGCTTTCTCCGCAGATACTTGGAGATAAGGACAGGGCGATTGTATTGTTCCACGTATAGTGACATGGATATTGAGATCGTATCTCAAATCCAGATCGCGGGCCTCCCATAGATGCTTGATTAAATCAAGACCGTAAATCTAATCTTCTCATTGTATCTGAATCATATTCAGATCAATGTCCAACACTTGGACCAAGATCAGATTACTTCTCTACTGAGAGGAGTCACTAAAATCCAGACCCGTTTCATCACTCCCTAGGAATGGAAGCGTCATGGTTATACAATCGTTTATGATCACATCACCCTCAGGTATTCCCAATACATGTACATCCTGCATACTGGAAGACTCAGACTAAACCCGAAGTATTCGATCAACTTTATACTGTCTACTTCATGGTTTTTTCAGTAAGTTTCTCATTCGATTATTGGGAGTTGGTATCAATCATACACTTTCCAAAAAAGCGTATATCATACCTAGGTCTTGATCATATACTTTCCAAAAGTATATATCAAACCTACAAATTCAGTCAAGCTTCCAAAGCGAGACGACCGTGCGCACGGAATTTGATTCTTCCCAATATCTCATGAGTGAGCTCATGTCTTCTGGTTCAGTAACTGAACCTGTATGATCCCTTTGAGAGATCGTATTACTCATATGCCCTTATATGCACACCAGTGCGCCGGTGTATAGACCTTGATTAGGTCATCAACCTATTGGTCTGCCAAATGTACATACTTAGACATATAGCAACACATCTGTCTCCGGTCAGAGGATGCGTGCCTATATCATGACAGCATACGATATAGGACTTTGGTTATCTCGATCTCGTTAAGTCAACTCTTTGACCTAACTAATCTGACACCTCCGAATCTCTATTCCTATGCAGAGGACCTGCATCAAGAGGTCGGTCAGATATCAGCCTTCAGAGATAAGGATTGCCATCTCCTACTCAGGCTGGAGATCATCTCTTAACAATCATCTGACGGTGCTTGATGAGTCCTCAATCTAACTCTTTAGATATTCATCCAAGCACCAGCCTCTATGATTCAATAGTTGAATCAACAGCTGTATGATCATCAAGATGGCCATGGTACATAACCCTAATTGTACTAAGGGACCTATTATGCAAATTATGTATTCTTTATTTCAGATTAAGGAGTGAATTGCAATAACATTTATTGCATAATGGCTCGCCGTGGGCTCGCATTTCCAACAATCTCCCACTAGCCCAAAGAGCCATTAATGGACTAATCATTTAAACCCACACTCATGTGACAATCATAGACTATTAAGAAAATAGCTAGGTAAGCTGATCAGTCACGCTGTTCCTGCGAGACTACGCCAAGTCCTTTTACGACACTTGCATATCCCCAGCAACAGTGCTCGCATCTAATGCGAATGTTGCATCTCATGCAACCAATACTCAATCTAGTTGGTTACATTATCCCTGACATCATAACCAGTATCCCCATAATCCTTATTAGAATACCTTCATTCCCGGAGATCTCTATCTCCTAAGGTATCTAAAGTTTAGACCTTTATAGATCACTATCTACATGGTCTTAAACTTTGAAGATAAGACTTTGAGATTACTATCTCAAAAATCTCCTCATCTATGAAGATTTTGTTATTACTGCAATCAAGTGTTTTATCTCTACAGTAGGATTAGTAACAATTTACTACTCCCACTGCATGACAGACATCTGGTATTTGTACACTCTAGCATACACTCAGCTTCTCGTAACTAATGCACAAGTGCAAGTAGTTGTAGCATTTACTTCCTCAACTCTTTGAGGTGCTATCCCTTAAGATAGGTCAGTACCATATCTTAAGGGTTAGAAGCCTTTCTTGGAATTTCTATGAATAGAATATGTCCAAGGTATACTACAAATGTGACAGTCCAATTATCCTCTTCTCTTGGCTTCTGAACAACTTCAGAACTAAGATCTAAGAGGTATCTTTGAAATCATATTTCAAGATATGGAATAACCAGAGAATAAAACACTTATTATTATCCTTATATCATTTTAAATGATTAGGATATCATCTACATTCAGCAAGATGAACACAAAGGCACTCCCACTAAGCTTCACATGGCTCATCAAGATTCTATCTGAAATCATAACAATTCCATCAAATCTTATGGTCCAACTTCAAGAAGCTTATTTGAGTCCATAGATGGATTCCTTGGTTTGCACACCTTGCTTTCCTCAACCATGAAGCCCTGGGGCTACTTCATGTGAATATCCTCAAAGAGGTATTCGTAGAGGAATGCAATATTGACTTACATCTTGAAGATGCAATAGTCAAGTTGTGTAGCTAAGATTAGCAACATTCTGATGATTTTAAGCATGGTCACCGAAGAACAAGTCTCATTGCAAGCAATGTCTTCTCTTCCGGTGTGTGGCTCATGGCTACGAACCGTGCTTTGAGGGTCTCTACCTTCTCATCAGGTTCCCTTTCTCTTGAAGATCCATTTACACCTTTACAGGTTTTACCCATATAGGTGGATCCACGAGGGTCCATATACAACACTTGCATATGAAGTCTACATTAGACTTTTATTGCTAACATCCATCTATCCATGCTTATGATCTTCAGATGCTTCATCACATGAAGTTCAATCATTGTCAGATTTCTCTGACACATGGAATCCATCCTCAACTCATTTGAAGAGGTATTAGTGTTTCATTTTTAATTGTCCTCTTAGTTTCCAATTTCAGGAGCCTCATTATCTTCTCAAGATAAATGAGTTCCTACACTTCATTTTCATCTTGATTCTCAAGAGTCTCAACCTCCAAGAATCACATTCACAGAGATGAGATATTTCAAGAATCTCAAGGTCATAAAGTAGGTATCCAATACCATCCTTTATTTTCCTAATGAAGCAGCACTCTCAAGTGCTAGATTCCATCTTGCATGGAACCTTATTAAGGATATACATTGTAGTCTCTACTACACATATATACCTGGAAACTAAGGGATAATTATGCTAAAAATCATCATTGATAAGATCATGTCACACATGATCCAATTGTATCTCCCTATAACTCTATTGAGTTAAGGTGAGTTAGGAGGATTGAGATAGAAATGATATTCATATCTCCATAAGGTATCCTTTGAATTCATCTAACAGGTACATGCTACCTTGATTAGATCAAATTCATTTTATCTTCCTTCAAACTTTGGTTGTAGACCAAAATTATGAAATCTTTGAACATTTCAAAGGTTTCTTCAGGTGAAGAGAAGAAATTTCATATCATACATAATCATTAATAGATATCATATATCCATAATGTTTACTATGATATAGATGATCCGCATACATCAATATGTATGAGATCCCGAATACCTTATCATCTTACACCATTCCCAAAGAAGGGTGTATTGGACATTTTATTATGAATACAATATTCATAAGCATGTAAGCTTTGAAATTTTAGACATTCTAAAGTTTCATCTCTTACTAGTCTATTGATCAAATCAATAGACAAATGTCCAAGGCTTGATGCTAGATCATTGTCAAATGATCTTCATCCTCCTATTGATCTTAAGGTTTAATTTCAGTATTTATAAATGTTAATGAACCATTCATTAATTTTCTAATTTAGTGGAGTCCACTAGATTTTAGATTACTATCTGAAATATCTCCATCATAACCTTTTATGATAGTTCTACCTCAGAATTCATGTTTATTTCCAACATTTAGAAACAAACAATGAGTGTATTCTTATATCTAGGTCATAGAGACATTCTCTAAGACTAAGGACTCTCCCACTGAAATTAACAAGTCTATCAATCCAACAGAGATTGTTGCAACAATTGCATCAATATCCATGTGGATAACTATAAACCTTTAAGATCAAATTTTCCAGTCTTCTAAAACATATGCAACCTATTGCAAATGTCATCAGAAGATTGAGATACAATTATTTGACTTTATCTTATCAATGATTTATGTAGATTAATCTGATGCTCCATCCGAGTCCTTCTCTAAGGATTCTAGATAGACTTGATAGTCATACTATCAACACATCAACTTATTGCAGTATTGGCATTCATCCAACTCTTCGGATGACATATGGAAGTCATAGATGTATAGTCAACTCTTTGACCATACTTCTTACTCGGGTCCAACCCATGCTTCCACTGCGCTCCCTTTATCTATAAGCAACCATTGCTTAAGACTAAGGATCTCTTATGTAAGAGCATTTCAACATTTATACATGCTTCATTAAATTCATACAATATGAATATTATGAAGCTTCATGAATGACCAGAGTATAGATAGTAGAATGATGACACTCATCATCTACATCCATCTAAACCCTTAAAACATAGGTTCAGGTAGGTACTCAAACAATTTGAATACATCATCTCTTATAGAGCCACCATTCTGCATGATGCAGTGAACCATCTCATTCATGTTAAATGTCAAGAGCACATATGTATGCCAGAATATCTTCATTAATTTTATAAGGATTATTTGACAATTACGATCATTATCTACATGTCACTTCCAAAGTACATCCGATGAGAGATCAAGACTATAGAGACACACAAACCCTAGGGTTGTAGTCCTATTATCTATTTAATTGTCATTCCTCATTATTATGAGGAAACTTGCTCATTGCAACCACATACATTATGTGTCCAACTGCAAGTACAATATCTGGATCATGAGTCCAATCCAGGATATTTTACTGGTTATTATTGAGTATATCATTGAGTGGGTTTTAATGAAGGATTATCTGAAATAAGAAATTTGCATAAATATATAAATATATATATATTTTACTTTGATTTAGGATTTTTATATCAAAGTTGTCTTGTCTTGTCAACATTGAAAGTTCATTCCCTTAATCACTTTCAATGTAAGAGATATACTTACCATTATATCTCAACAAGATCTGGGATCTCCTTCCTTATCTTTGTTACATCCCAATAATATGAGAATCTGCAACTCGGATAAAAAGAAGCGGGAACACATTCCGCTTTGCAAGTCCAACTTGCATTTCCCAATTCGGTCTTTAACACCCGAGCCCACCACCCCTAAGGCGATGTTGACCCGTCGTTAATTGAACCAACCGTCAACAGGAATAGTACTCGCTATACGCAATCCAATATCGCCCCAATAATATGAGGATCCGATATTGGGGTCACTACGTATACGACCTTACTCTTTCGAGAAGCAAAGAGTCCGATCCAGATGCGCTTGCATACAGGAGCTGTCACTTCGGACAGGCGTCTCCCACATACAATCCCTGGCGACGGAACCCTTCGCCTTGACGGGAGACCATGGATGTCACTTATGTGATCCTCCACCTCATATTCAAATTTTAATTAATTATCGTGAATCACATTCACATAATTAATTCTTCCAAGGGAATTATTAACTCTAATAATATTAGAGTATTTCAATCTTAATTGGATTCCAATTAATCTAATCATATTAAATTAATGATCCAATTAATATCCAACAAACATTTTAATAGTTACTTGAATAATGGTATTATCTCAAATACGTATTATTTCGAATTTTAATAATTAGAAAAATACATCTTAATTCCTCGGACATTATCCCGGCCCTACCCGCTGTCATGGCCAGTACCGACGAGAGTGGGACGGACCACATACGTTGCAACCCGCAACCCCAATGCTCTCCGACTAGGCACCATATCCGCCTCGGGAAAGGATAATGCCAAATTGATTAATTTGTACTTGAGATGATCATCGGTTCTTCAACCGAAATTGTACCATATAGTAATAATCAAAACATTTTTGATTAACATTATAATGAGATTTGCTAAACAAATCCCAAGTCCTATTCAAGCAACATGTTTGTTGGAATGTTGATCATGTAGATCATGTAACCAATCTTGATCTAGATCACATCTAATCATTTGTTGGTTAGGGCAAAGTCATTTAAGGACATAATTATCATTAAATATTTCACAAATATTTATGCGTAATTATTCCAGGAAATTAAACAATTTAATTTCACTAATTAATTAAATGACAATCACTAGGTTCTTGATTAGGAAAGTATTTTCAGCAGTGACCCTCACTTACTAAAAATACCATATCTCAATCAATTTAAATCCAAATTAAGCAAAGTAAATTTCTAAAGTTTGCTAACTTGATCTACAACAGAACCCAAGTGTTTGCACGCATTTCAAGGTGTTTCAAATCCGCAATTAACATCTTAATTACGTCATGATCCGTAGTCCCCGAAACAGTGGATACATGTTCACTAAAATGAGCATATCTAGAGCAAACGGAATCGAAATCACGCAAACTCAGATCCTATGGTTTCCTTATTTAATGGGGAATAAAATCCAAATATTATTTTCGTGTTTAAACAATTTAAACAGTGCCGAAAATAATATCAAAACAGAGATGCGAAAATGAAATGCAAGAAAACTTTCGCAAACCCTAATGAACCCAAGTCGTCCTCGGTTTATGGATCGTATCCAAAAACACCGACCTAAGGCTCTGATACCACTTGAAGGATATGGTTAGATCCTCAAGCGCATCACGGAAGCGTGATCGTCGTATCGAATACGACAAAGAACGACTAGTCACACTAGTTGTTCTATGCAGCGGAAATTAAAAAATTTTCATGTGACGAAACCACATGATCCAAGAACACTTCTCGGATCGTTTCGTCTAAACCACAACCAAGTATTAGGTTTACCTCTTGAAGCGTGGTTGCGATCAAGTCTCTAAACGAAGACACCTCCTGTCTCAAGTCCGATCCGTCGGAGGAGACGCTTGCGAGCGCGGGGATGAACCGCGTGCTTCTCGCAATCCATGTTGATGATCCAAGCAGCGGATCTCCTGATCTCGACACACGAGATCAGATGTCTTCTTCACGAGCGGGGCGCACCGAAGGAGACGGAGATCCTCGAGCAAACCATCGGGCAGCATAACGACGATGCCGCAGCGATGGAGAACCTCTCTAGGGCATCCATGGTGGACGGCCACATGAGAGAGAGAGAGAGGACGTGTAGAGAGAATGAGAGAGAGAGAGAGATTTGTTGCCTCAACTTGTGTGTCAAGAAGAGCAATGGGGTGCCTCTCCTTTTATAGGGTTTTTGGGATCCATGGATCTCAATCCATGTGTCAACACAAATCCAATGGTCCACATCAATTTGTGTTTCTTTCAATGGTCATGATTTGTTGCTAAAAACACAACAACAATTAATTTAATTTAAATTAAATATATGTTGATAAATCAACACAATTTAATTAAAAAATTAAATCATCAATACATGGAGATAATGAAAGGAGAGAAAGCCTCCTTCCATGTGGAGAGGGGGGACGGCCTCCCTTTCCTAATGGGAGTGGTGGCCGTCCACCCTCCTCCATTAGGAAGGTGGCTATTTCACCTTTTATGTAATCTCCATTATTTGCAACAACTTTTGTTGCAAATTATTTCACAAAAAATAAATCCAATTTATTTTGTGAATATTGCAATCATGCCATTGAAAAATTGTGAATCACATTCACAACCCAAAACAAAATGTAAATTACATTTTCAATTTGATGTCCAATGTGAATCCAATTCACATTAACATTTAATTAACAAATGTAAATTACAAATAGCTCTCTCTTATATATTATAAATCACATTTATAATATATATGACTAATATGGATATTGCTATCCACATTATTCATATCCATGATAATTAAATCATATTTAATCATCTTGGATCTCTATTCTCTTGTGTCCAAATAATATGAATCACATTCACATTATTTACATCTTTGATAATTAAATCTCATTTAATTATCTAAGATAACTCTCTTTATAATATGAATCAAATTCATATTACTCGTGATAATTAAATCACATTTAATTATCCATTTTCTCAATGCTCGGATACATATATCAACAATAGAATTATCCATGAACTCCTTCAAGGATAATGCGCTTTCTCCGCAGATACTTGGAGATAAGGACAGGGCGATTGTATTGTTCCACGTATAGTGACATGGATATTGAGATCGTATCTCAAATCCAGATCGCGGGCCTCCCATAGATGCTTGATTAAATCAAGACCGTAAATCTAATCTTCTCATTGTATCTGAATCATATTCAGATCAATGTCCAACACTTGGACCAAGATCAGATTACTTCTCTACTGAGAGGAGTCACTAAAATCCAGACCCGTTTCATCACTCCCTAGGAATGGAAGCGTCATGGTTATACAATCGTTTATGATCACATCACCCTCAGGTATTCCCAATACCTGTACATCCTGCATACTGGAAGACTCAGACTAAACGGGAAGTATTCGATCAACTTTATACTGTCTACTTCATGGTTTTTTCAGTAAGTTTCTCATTCGATTATTGGGAGTTGGTATCAATCATACACTTTCCAAAAAAGCGTATATCATACCTAGGTCTTGATCATATACTTTCCAAAAGTATATATCAAACCTACAAATTCAGTCAAGCTTCCAAAGCGAGACGACCGTGCGCACGGAATTTGATTCTTCCCAATATCTCATGAGTGAGCTCATGTCTTCCGGTTCAGTAACTGAACCTGTATGATCCCTTTGAGAGATCGTATTACTCATATGCCCTTATATGCACACCAGCGCACCGGTGTATAGACCTTGATTAGGTCATCAACCTATTGGTCTGCCAAATGTACATACTTAGACATATAGCAACACATCTGTCTCCGGTCAGAGGATGCGTGCCTATATCATGACAGCATACGATATAGGACTTTGGTTATCTCGATCTCGTTAAGTCAACTCTTTGACCTAACTAATCTGACACCTCCGAATCTCTATTCCTATGCAGAGGACCTGCATCAAGAGGTCGGTCAGATATCAGCCTTCAGAGATAAGGATTGCCATCTCCTACTCAGGTTGGAGATCATCTCTTAACAATCATCTGACGGTGCTTTATGAGTCCTCAATCTAACTCTTTAGATATTCATCCAAGCACCAGCCTCTATGATTCAATAGTTGAATCAACAGCTGTATGATCATCAAGATGGCCATGGTACATAACCCTAATTGTACTAAGGGACCTATTATGCAAATTATGTATTCTTTATTTCAGATTAAGGAGTGAATTGCAATAACATTTATTGCATAATGGCTCGCCGTGGGCTCGCATTTCCAACAGGGCCCTGATGGGCCATTTTGTGGATATGTCGAGGAGAAGGAAACGTGAAGGATGGGGGTGGCATGGAGCAGGCGTTGAGTCACCTGACGGAGGTGCAGGCGTCTGGTCTGAAGGCGACTTTTACGGAGGAGGAAATTAAAAGCGCGGTGTGGGGGTTGAACGCAGATGGGGCGCCGGGTCCGGATGGTTTTCCGGTGTTCTTCTACAGGAATTTTGGGACGTACTGAAAGAAGACGTTATAGCGGTGCTCAATGAGTTCAGAGATGGCAACAGAGGATTCGAGAAAGTGAACCGGGCAATGCTCTTTCTTCTTCCCCAGAAGGAGAACCCGATCAAGGTGGAGGACTATAGGCCGATTGCGTTATCCAATGCAATCTACTTGATTGTCGCCAAGGTTTTAGCAAATAGGCTCAGACGAGTGCTGGGTGATGTAATCCTACAAAATCAGACTGCTTTTATCCAGGCAGCCAGATGGCAGACGGACTGGTTATGGCATCCGAGATTTGCCTTGCGTGGCGCCGAGAAAATGTGAAGGGTTTGGTATGGAAGATCGACTTCGAAAAGGCATACGACTGCGTAGATTGGAGCTTCTTGTGGGACTCGCTTCGTCGGCGTGGCTTCACCGACCTCTGGATAGCCTGGATGAAGAGGTGCGTCACGACCTCATCTTATACAGTTTTGGTGAATGGGAGACCGGAGGGAGGTTTTTTCCAGCCGCAAAGGGGCGTGCGACAGGGATGCCCATTAGCACCAATGCTATTTGTTCTGGTGGCAGACGCTTTGACGGTGATGTTCAGGAGAGCAGTTGACGAAGGATGGTGTGAGGGATTCCGTAAGGGAATCATCTCTATTCCACTATTACAATATGCAGATGATACAATGATTTTCTTGGGCGGTACAGAGGAAATGCATAAAAGAACAAGGCAGTTAGTAGAGATCTTCAGCAGTATCTCTGGTCTCAGGATCAATAGAGATAAGTCTGTGGTGATTCAATTTGGGGTGGATGAGGAGGAGAGTGAATCAAGGAGTACGCTTTTGGACTGCCCCCTTGGGAAGTTACCCATTACTTACCTTGGGCTACCACTTGTGGCGGAGAGGTTAAGGAAAGCGGAGTGGGAGGTGGTCCTTAGGAGATTTGAGGAGAGACTGGCAGGTTGGAAGGCAGTCAATCTATCTAAAGGCGGGAAGTTGATACTACTTAAGCATGTGTTATCGGCTATTCCAATCTTTTTCTTTTCAACTCGGTTGATGTCGGCAGGTGTAAGGAAGAAGATAGAGATGATGATGAGAAGATTCTTTTGGTCAGATGGGAAGCAACAAAGATCAGGTATACATCTGGTTGGTTGGGAGGAGCTCACGAGGCAGAGAAGCGAAGGAGGCCTTGGAATTCGGGATATAAGTAGCATGAATAAGGCGCTTCTGGCTAAGTGGGTGGTGCAAATTTGGGGTGATACAGATAGACTGGCTATCCAGCTCGTACGAACCATCTATGAGGCTCAATGGAGGAAGGCAGAGTGCGTTTTGAGTCGTCACTTTGGAGCGGGGTTCGTGAGGTTTTACCACAGGTGAGGGCGAGAATGACACCAAAGTTGGGGGCTGGGGAGTTTTTTAGGTTTTGGCTGGACAACTGGACAGGGGAAGGAGCTCTATGTAATAGGTTCCCAAGATTATTTGCTTTGGCGGCAAGCAAGGGATCTTCGGTGGCTGAAGCTATTTGTTCTGGTTCGTGGAACCCGACTTTTGTGTATGAGCTTTCGGGGAGAAGAAGAGACGACTTGGACAGAATGAGTTCTGAACTACCATCTACTAGTTGCTTATCCCAGGGAAGAGATCGATTTGTATGGGAGGGGGAAAGATTCTCGGTGAAAAAGGCATACATATTGTTCAGAGGGACAACGGAGGACCTCGACCCAGACCTGAAACAAGATATGAAGATTATTTGGGCAAGCAGGATTCCTTGCAGAGTAAAGGTCTTTCTTTGGTGCCTCAGAAGGGGCAGGATATGCGACAAGGAGAGACGGAGCAGATTGTTCGGTATTCCAGATGCTCGTTGTGATAGATGCGGCGTGCAAGCGGAAGATGCAGAACATTTGTTTTTTGCATGCCCTTGGTCGCTGAAGGTTTGGAATGAGGTGGGACCGTCATGGGTGCATCATGTTGGTTTCACCGATTTCTGGAAGTCGATAAGACGGATGGGGATGAACTCCACAGATGATTGTTCTTTATCGTTTGCGGTTCTTTGGACGATCTGGGGAGGAAGGAATGATGTAATTTTCAAAAATCAAAGATTCTATCCGGAAAATGTAATAGCAAGTTGTCTCTCCCTTTATCGTTTCTGGTCCTTAAGGTAATGTATCTTCTTAGCAATTATTATAATGAATAGTTTCTGGCGGTGAATCCCAACTCGGGATTTCACCCTCTTTCTTCTCAAAAAAAAAATAAATAATCCTTTTTAGAAATAGTACGTAATACAACTTTATCATACGAAGGTTCTAACTTTCCTAAAAAAACCTAACAGTGATAAAGAAAGGTTTCCATCAACAAAGCCCACGGGATTAATAGTACATTGGGATATATTTTCAAAAGAGGCATATGTATTGACATATTGCAAGGGCTTACTTCCATCTCTCAACACCCAAAACCATATATCATCATGTATACACGCGACGAAATAATCACAACTCACACGTGTATGCGTTGTACAACGAACATGAGCATACTCGGATAGAAAAGCAACAGAAGTACACAGATAAATGGACAGAAGAGAAAAATCAAACAGAAGAGGAAGCACAAGCACAACGAGGAAGAAGAAGAAGAAAGGGCAAACGCGGAGCTTCTTTTGTGAATGATCGTAGATGATGATCACTCCATGACTTGTGCAGGCGGCGCCATCATATGTTGCGGGGCCGTATACGCTCCTTGGGCTCTCCTGATGTTTCCTTCCCAACCTAACGAAACAGAGAGGCACATATTTATATCCTTCTAATGAATCTAGAGTTTAGCAATTAAAAAACCCAAATCTTATAGAGAGATGAAAAATGGACAAAGGCTAAGACCCTCGTGAATAGCTTGGGGTCCGAATGCTTGGGCAACTTCATGTTGCATACCAAAACATGTCATTATTTGATTTGTTGTTTCTCACTCACGCCCAATCATGTGATTATTTGATTTGTTGTTTCCCACTTTTTTTTAATTTCCTGTTTAGCTATTAATTGAAAATTAACAATATTGTCATTTTATAGCATTATATAAGTTGCATCTACACGTTGTGGAAATTGCAGTGGCGTCTGATGATCATAAAATTATAAAATCAAATACTATTTTGTAGTAGAAGTATTTTTTATTCTTGCAATTTGTAATAAAATATTATATTTATTTATAAAGGTTCATATGACGACCGTTATCAATTATTTTTTTTAAAAATACCGATTATAATTTTAAAAATATTAAAATAAAAGAAAATAAAAAATCGGGTTGACACAGGTGGTTGAATCAAGTTAACTCGGATTGACTCAATTTTGATGGTTTGGTAAATTAAAAAAAAATGATAAATAATTAAATAATAGGAATTTTTACCTATGTTCTTCTTAACTTCTGCAATATATGTAACACCCTTATCTTTTTTGAAAAATCGGTTGTATCCCCCACCTTCTTAGAGTAGTTTTCTAGAAGCAATTATATATAAATGATTACAATATTGTATTCATATATAATACTAGAAAATGTGGCCTGCTTTTGAGGAGTTTTGCTTGAAATAAACAATTATGTTATTCTATTGAAAGATTTTATATTTTAAATGATTACTTCATCCATATATATGATACTTACGTATATGTATATTATTTTATTGATTCAAAAAATCGATTTGACCGTCCGGATCAGTAAAATAAGCATGTTGCAGTTTTTTCCGAATCGAGATGAATGATGTTGGCATGCTGACGTTGTATTGATATCATTGCCGGTCCAATCGGTTTGGTTGATTCTGTTGGACCAAATGGAAGACTGACTAGTTCAACGTCCGTTACAATTTTTAAAACCTTGAACAAAAGTATTATTGTAGAAACTTGGAAGAAAAGAACAACAACAATCTGTATAATATTGTTGGTAGAGGAATGAGTGCAGAGTAACTGGTTACAGTTACCTAGTCCGAGGTCCACTCCTCTCTGCTGGAGCTCCCTATATTCTTGGGTAAGGGCACAGTAGTGGCAAACCATGTGGGCAATCTTATCCGTGGCGGGCGACTCCACCAGCTCCAGTTTGGCTCTCATCTTCGCCCGATACACAGCTCCCAGATACCATGTGTGCGAGCATCCCATTATCATCATCGTCATGTAGATCAGAGCAATCGTCAAACACCCTGCACGTCAATTTATTTCTGCTTCCGTCAGTGGAACGAGATTAATTAATACTCGCGTTCGATGGGTTTATAGTAAGCATACCTGAGTTTCCCTCTTCTATAATCTCCCCGATCTGGCCGAATATAACGCATGGACAGATGCATGATATCAGAGCTGCGTCGTAACACCAAGTTATTGCAAGACCAACGCCGACACACACACGTGCACGAAAGGATCCGAAGAAAAACAGTCGAATCAACTGTTAGTCGGAATCGGGTCGGACTGTTGACCCGTTCCGGTAGCACCAAATCATCTTTTTTCATGGAAATTGATATCTAATTATCAAGTAAAATGTAAATCTAAAAAATACTATTCATAGATAGTCTAGTTTCATCTCTAGTACTGTTGGCACTTCTTTGAATGAGGCCACTTTCCATGTTTTTTTCCCAACACAAGTCTCATCCCTGGTTAAGTATATAATGTACCAAATGCATATTTACTTCACAAAGTATGCATAAGTATATAATGTGACAAATGCATGTTTATTTCTATGAAATACCAGTTGAACTTATTTGATCAAGTTAGGCTACGAAAATCAAGCCGGCAATATAACCGTTTAAATTTTTTCTTTATATTTATGAATCGTTAACGTCATCACTGATTTGAACGGTTGGTTCCATTGATCTACCATGAAAATCCAAGACCACCGCTTTGACACCCTTTTCAGTTTTTAAAACTTCGGTTTACATGGAAATTATCCGCGAACACCGGGGGCTGAACAACATTCCCGAAGCTAGGCAATCGTCGTCTACTAGTAAAGAACTGTGGTCACCACATACAATTTTTATTGTAGTGTTTCGTGATAATCTTTGAGAGGATACGAAGGAGACCAAGAAGAAAGATGTGCACCGCTAGTAGGGTCTTCAAAGCAGCCGAGGATACCGGTCATCCACTGGTGTCCGCGGAGAGTGACAGCCAGAGGTGACACCGGAGGGTATCCCCTCCCCGGTACCTGTGATGGATTCGCCATCTCTTGCTCGTCTCGTGGTTTCTTTCTCTCCTGAGATAACAAATAACCTCACAAGTAATTATGGTCTCTACTTTGTTTCGAATAACAATGCTAATACTTTGCGCTCTATTTATAGATCAAAGTGGCAATAGGAAATTCTATTAAATGTCATGGCCGGCCGGTGGTGCAACTCACATAACGTGCATCATTGCATAATCTTAGCTTCCTGTGGACTCGCCGCCAAAACCATCGTTTCCAAGAGCGGTTATGTATCACTAGCAGTTCACGTCTATCTATTATCTCTTTATATTATATTACACACAAATATACAAATACATACTTATACACATATGTGACAGGATAGGCCGTGGCTATACCTGGCCAATTCGTCGGTGGCCCGCATGCTCAACCCACCCATGGGTCGATCTTCGGTTAAGAGAATTAAGGCATGGGACGTCCAACTCAGCTTGGCCCGTAAATACACACACGCACACATACATGCATGCATGCATGCATACATACATACATACATACATACATACATACATACATACATACATACATATATATATATATAGAGAGAGAGGAGTGATCCTATGAGAGCAAAAAATTGTTGAGAGCATGAGAGGGATGATTCTGGACCACATGATTCTGTTTTCTCTCTCTCCTGATCTTCTCTCTCCTGGGTGAATAATGTGGTCCAGAATCATCCCTCTCATGCTCTCACAATTTTTTGCTCTCATAGGATCACTCCTCATATATATATATATATATATATATATATATATATAGAGAGAGAGAGAGAGAGAGAGAGAGAGAATAATGGGGCTGCCCCCGCGTCAATTTCGGCGTTCTTTTATTTTTTTGAAAAATATCGCCATGTATATTCATCCCTATATCCCTCCTATATACCATTCGAATTTCGTCAGGAACAGAGACTTCTACGGCCTCCATCGAGATGGTGTCAATTTAAAAAATACTGTTACCGTTAAAAAATGATTGTCTGGATGGGGGCCGTAGGAGTCTCTGTTTCTGACGAAATTCGAATGGTATATATGAGGGATATAGGGATGAATATACATGACAATATTTTTCAAAAAAAAAACGCCGAAATCAATGCGGGGCAGCCCCATTAAACTCATATATATATATATATATATATATATATATATATAGAGTGTTTAATGGGGCTGCCCCCTTGGGGGCGCTATTTCCTGGTTAGGGCATGGGCTTGACAAGAATGCCCGATTAGGGCATGGGATTTAAAAAAATTCCCAGTTAGGGCACCGATCAGTGAACGGTTCACCGATCGGCAAACCTTGCGCCGATCGGTGCTTCCACTGATGCCGATTGAATTTTATATATATTAAAAATAATATATGATATTATTCCGGGATATTATTTTTCGTACAGAAGCACCGATTTGACGAACGGTTTGCCGATCGGCGAATCGTTCGCCGATCGGTGCCCTAACTGGGAATTTTTTAAATCACATGCCCTAACCGGGCATTCTTGTCAAGCCCATGCCCTAACCGGGAAATAGCTCCCCTTGGGGCAGCCAACAATGACTGCCCCCACATCATTTTCGGTGTTTTTTTATTTTTTTTTGAAAAATATCACCATGTATATTCCTCCCTATATCCCTTATATATGCCATTCGAATTTCGTTATGGGAGAGCTCAACTAAAGGCTCAAACAAAGTGATTCTACAGATTTCGATCTGGTAGTTTGCGTGGACGTAAAGAGGGAAGCAGACATCATTCGGATCCAAGAGGATGTCGGCAGGCGGCTGGGATACAGCCGTAGCGGCGAGGACGGTCCCCATCTCCGGACCGAGGTACGCGACCGTGCCAAGCAACTCGTGAGGTGCATCTCTGAGAAGAAGTGCCTCCTGATTCTAGACGACGTGTGCGAGAAGATCGATCTCGGCATGATCGGCGTCCCTCCGGATAGCAGCAACAAATGCAAGGTGGTGCTGACCACCAGAGACGAGCGCATCTGTATCGACATGGACATGCACCGAAAGCTTCGATTGGACTTCATGAATGCGAGTTATTCGCGGGACGATCCGGCGCAACGATCTGCTCGAGCAAGAAGACATCCGGTCGCTGGAAGAGTCGATTCTGTTTTCTCTCTCCTGATCTTCTCTCTCCTGGGTGAATCATGTGGTCCAGAATCATCCCACTCATTCTCTCACAATTTTTTGCTCTCATAGGTTCACTCATCATATATATATATATATATATATATATATATATATATATAGAGAGAGAGAGAGAGAGAGAGAGAGAGAGAGTTTAATGGGGCTGCCCCTTTGGGGGAGCTATTTCCTGGTTAGGGCATGGGATTGACAAGAATGCCCGATTAGGGCATGGGATTTAAAAAATTCCCAATTAGGGCACCGATCGGCGAACGGTTCGCCGATCGGCAAACCTTTCGTCGATCGGTGCTTCCACTGATGCCGATTGAATTATATATATATAAATAATATATGATATTATTCCGGAATATTATTTTTCGTACGGAAGCACCAATTTGGCGAACGGTTTGCCGATCGGGAACCGTTCATCGATCGGTGCCCTGACTGGGAATTTTTTAAACCACATGCCCTAATCGGGCATTCTTGTCAAGCTCATGCCCTAACTGGGGAATAGCTCCCCTTGGGGCAGCCAACAATGGCTGCCCCTGCATCGTTTTCGGTGTTTTTTTTTATTTTTTTTGAAAAATATCGTCATGTATATTCATCCCTATATTCCTCCTATATGCCAGTCGAATTTTGTCAGAAACAGAGACTCTTACGGCCTCCATCTAGACAATCATTTTTTAACGACAAGATGATTTTTTAAATCGACACCATCTCGATGGAGGTCGTAGGAGTCTCTGTTTTTGACGAAATTCGAATGGCATATATGAGGGATATAGGGATGAATATACATGGCGATATTTTTCAAAAAAATAAAAAATGCTGAAAATGGTGCGTTGGCAGACATTGTTGGTTGCCCTATTAAATCCATATATATATATATATAGAGAGAGAGAGAGAGAGAAAGAAAGAGAAAGAGAAAGAGGAGTGATCCTATGAGAGAAAAAAAGTTGTGAGAGCATGAGAGGGATAATTCTGGACCGTATGATTCACCCAGGAAAGAGAAGATCAGGGGAGAGAGAGAATAGGATCATGTGGTCCAGAATCATTCTTCTCATGCTATCACATTTTTTTCTCTTATATGAACACTCCTCTATATATCTCTATATATATTATATCTTTCAAATAAAACATGGTCCTTCCATCTCTATGAAGGCCAACGATCTCACGCATCCATAACTAATCCAACGATTGTCATTAAAGGTGCGTTATTATTATTATTTAATTATCTAAAAACCTATTTTAGTTATTATTCATTGTCTAAATATAGTATGTTACAACCTAAAATATCTCTTCATTAATCTTTCTCATAATCTTTCCATTCATTTCAAAATCTCACATACAAAAATAGGCACACACAAAAAATAGGGAGGACGAGGACGTCAGGTGTTGTGCATCTTCATATCCACCGTCGCTCTTCTCCACCGTGCACACATCACATGCTTCGTCTCCGTTCTCTCCACCGTCTCCGCCGTCATCACGTGGATATAATTTGAACAACGTATTAGAGGGATATAGTTATGAAAATCCACGGTGGTATTTTAAAATAAAATAATTTGCTTAAAATGGATGTGAAGTAGGTAAGATGACCTACTTCACAAAGTAGGCTCCCTTTCCTCATAATATTAATATATGTTATGTCTAGTTTGTACACATACATACATACATACATACATACATACATACATACATATATAAATATGGCTTATCCAGAGAGTCCTGTGCCCATTTGAGTTGCGGCGAGCACCAAACATGAGTTCGCCACCTGTATTTTCATTTGAATGGTTGCCTATTTCGAAGGAGCGCGGTTTTGGAATGATTTAATATGTTTGAGCCTTTTATATTTTCAATTATATCGGGTCGGGTCCTTAAAAAAAGAAAGACGATTTTGGAAAGATACATTCAAATCATTAATTTCGTACCAAAGAAATAATCATTGTACATTGTATATATGAGGAAAGGGAAGCTACATCATGATGTAGCTAACCTTAGCTACATCAGGAACAATTTCGTCCTCTTTTTTTTTAATTTTTTTTCGAAATTTCGATGACGGATTTTATAACTATATCCCTCTAATATATCATTCAAATTTCGTCAGAAACAGAGACTCCTACGGCTCCATCCAAAACATGTAAAATACATCAAATTTGTGATCGTTAAAAAATGACTGTCTGGATGAAGGCCGTAGGAGTCTCTAATTCTAACGAAATTTGAATGACATATTAGAGGGATATAGTTATTAAAATCCATCATGGAAATTTTGAAAAAAAATAAAAAAGAGAGGAGAAATTACCCCTGATGTAGCTAAGGTTAGCTACATCATGTTATAGCTTCCCTTTCCTCTCTCTCTCTCTCTCTCTCTCTCTCTCTCTATATATATATATATATATATGAGTGATCCTGTGAGAGCAAAAAATCGTGAGAGCATGAGAGAAGTGATTATAAACCACTAGATTCAACCAGGAGAGAGAAGATCGAATCTAGTGGTCCATAATCATTGCTCTTATGCTCTCACAGTTTTTTGCTCTCACATGATCACTCTTATATATATATATGTATGTATGTATGTATGTATGTATGTATATGTACAAACTAGATATGACATATATTAATATGACGAGGAAAGGGAGCCTACTATGTGAAGTAGGTCACCTTACCTACTTCACATCCATTTTAAGCAATTTATTTTATTTTAAAATACCACCGTGGATTTTCATAACTATATTCCTTTAATACGTTGTTCAAATTTCATCAGAAACATAGACTTCTATGGCCTCCATCCAGACAATCATTTTTTACTGGTCACAGATTTATTGTATTTTACATGTTATGGATGAAAGCCTTAGGAGTCTCTGTTTCTGACGAAATTCGAATGACATATTAGAAGGATATAGTTATGAAAATCAACGATGGTATTTTTCAAAAAAATAAAAAAATTTATTAAACATGGATGTGAAGTAGGTAGGTTACCTACTTCACAAAGTAGGCAACATTTCCTCTGACATGATGTACTTCGACTTTTTCATATGTGATACTACTTTTACATTCAATATATTAATTTATATGTCAAGTAACATTTAAACTATTTATATTAGTTATATAAAGTATAAATGGGAGTAATAATACTTTTTAAATAATATTTAAAAAATCAATGGAAAAATAAAATGACGCAAGAATCGGTAGATGACGAACTTTGGACAAAAGTTTCATAACCTCGCTCGCATTTTAGCAAAAGTATAGTTGTGGCTGCCGTGTCTATTCATTGTACTAATTTGTGCTTCTATAATATAAAATTATTTTGGCACAGTGGTTCTATTGTGATTAAAATTTTCTGATTTTTGCATTTTTAAATTCGAACCTTTTTCAAGTTTTTTTATTTTTATATTTAAATTTTGGCTTTATCAAGATAGCATTTATCATGTCAAAATCTTTCTTAGAGAGGTGTTTTGTACTGATATATTATTACTTTATAACACGGATAGGAGCATTGGTGTAACGGTGGCAACATGATTATAAATGGTAAGGTGTTGAGTTTTATGCCTCGAACACGTTTTTGTTGCTTCATTATTCGACTTTTGATCTTATAATTTGTTGTGATGCAATTTTCAATTATCATACTAGATTTTGGGTTAAATCCTCGTTTTGAAATATTTATAGATAAAATCAAATTACATTTTTTGACATATGTCTGCATAAATAACTTTTAAATTTATTATTTAAATTTACTTCGATATTGACTCGAACCATTGATTTTTTTTAGATTTGAAGTCGATAGTCTCCATAGGAACCGTTAATCTTCTGTAATATTACCACGTTTTTCTATACATATTAATATGCACAAATACTCATCTACTTTGCGTAATTGCACATAGATCAAAACAACCAGATATGTTTATAAAGACATATTTTTTTGTTATTTATACACATTATTTTTAAAGTGTATATGGATGTAAATATGATTATGAAAAACATGTTACCATAACCTCAAAAAAAGAAAAAAGGTAAATTACAATTTAGGTCCACATCTATGGGTCAGATCTCAGAATATATCTCGATCTTTAAATTGTAACGATTCGGGTCCTCGAGCCGTTAACGTAGTGCATTTTTTGGGGCTGATGACGAATATACCCTTGTTTAAAAGTTGGAACCCAACCCCCATTCCCTTCTTCTCTCCTACCCGACAAGGACATTTTCATCGTGAGTCCCAAAATTTCTGTTTCCTAAGCGACCCCGAGACCTGAATCGTTACAATTTAAAGCTGGGGACCCATTCTGAGATCTGACCCATATATGGAGACCTAAATTATAATTTATCCAAAGAAAAATGCAAAATAAATATGGATTAGAACAAAAAACGGTGAGAGCATGAAAACAGTGACTGTTGACCACTATATTTTTACTTATTTCTCTCCAGGTCTTCTCTCTCCTCCAAAAAATTAGTTAGGACAACAAATATTTGGATTTTTGTTGTATTGTGCTAATTTCTTTATAGTGGACGTACTTATTTCTTAAAAATAAATATTAACTAATGAAAATTTATAAAATTTTATTAAATAATGTTATAGACTAATTTAGTATGAGAGAGGGACGTAGACTAGAGTTCCTCCGGTGAGCCTCGTCGAGGAAGAAGGTTGGAAGACAGTCATTCACAGGAGATCTCGTCAAAAAGGTACCCAGTGCTTTCGTCGCGGCTGGCTGGGCCATCGGGCGATCTCGTGCGTGGCGGAGGTCCGGTGTTTTGCTTGCGGCGGTGTTGGCCATCGCAGTTTCGCATGCGCAAGGTCTCGCCATTTAACCGGCAAAAATGGCGTTGTTGTTCGTGGGAAACAAGAGTCAAAGCTTTCGGATTCTCGAACGATTGTGACGAAGTGCTGGTTGCCGAAGGTTTTTCCCGGAGAGCGCTCTTTTGCAGAGGTGGTGATAGGGGAACCTCCTAACCCCATGCAGTTTTCTTTGCTGATTGGCAAATCGGAAGATCCTTTGGAGGTGATAGCCGCTGACTTAGCATCGTTGCTCGGGGAGACTTTCAAGGGAGATGTCGTCCGGCTTTCTCCAGGGCTGGTCCTTGCTCTAGGGCTGTTGGCGGGCGAAGTTGATAAGGTTCTGTCAGGCAGGGGCGATCTGAGAGCGGCTTGGAGACGGCCTCGCTTCACGGACGGGGAGATGTCTCCCACCCGTTTTGTTCTACGTCTGCGAGGAGTTCCTTTCTTCTCGCGATCCGAGGAAAGGTTGAAAGAGCTTTTTGCGGGGGTCGGGAAAGATCTGGTCTTGCTTTCGGATGGTCTGCGACCAGACTCGGATGCCGCGGTGGTGACGATCGCAGTCTGGCTTCGAGGTCGTCCACCGACTCAGCTGTGTCTTGGGGTGGGCCGTGCAGCTTTTCGGATTTGTGTTGAGGAGGTTTTTCCTCCCCCGCCACCGATCACGGCGGAGCTTCGTCGGAACAGCGTTTGGGAGACGAAGGGGCGGGGCACATTCAGTGTCGGTGATTCCGGCTCGATCCGCGGGATGCCATCTGTTTTGCCTTCAATGCCGGAGATTTCGTTGGCCAAAGCACCAAAAGGGGCAATCTCAAACGTCTTGCCTATTCAATTGGATGGAGCCGTTATTGCTGAACGTGAGGTTTCAAAAGGTGTGCATTTACGAGGGGATTGTTATGGGAAGGTCACAATTTTTCCTGATTATGATGCCAACGTGGCTTTTCGACAAAGTCCAAATGTGCATGGGGTTTCAAGCCGACCTCAATTATCAAAGTTGGTGGGACACCCGAGCTCGGGTGTGCTCGTTGACTGCCCTCCCTCGCTTGCTTCACTTGGAGCTACCTTCGACGTTGCTTTACAGCCCTCTGTTATGCATCCGGAGAGACCTTCCTCATTTATTGGCCTGCTCTCAAATCTACAGGGGCTCGACTGCAACAACGATGCTGATGGCGTGCTTCCTTCAGACTCCCCTATTGTAGTGGAGTGCGACGGTGCTGGGATGCTATCGGTGGATTTACGAAGCTATTTTGCTCCAGGAACTGCTACTTTGGCGAATGTTATTCATGAGGCTGCGGTACCGTAGAGTGAGGATGTGATGGGTGCGGGTGAGATGGAGGGTGACTCAGATACGGCTGTGGCCTCCTGTGAATCCGTGGAGGGGCCAAATGAGGGCGATTGCAGGCAGATCCACAGAAAGAGGTCCAGACCCCGAAAGGGGAGATCCGAAAGAAACAGGAAGGTTACAAATGATGCTCTTCTGGAATTAACAAGTGGTTCTACGAAGTTAAATGTAGCAAAGGTGGCGGGAGTGGTTCCCGTCATCGGGAGAGATGTAGGTTTTTAATGAAGATTGCCTCCTGGAACGTGCAGAGGTTGAGAAACCCCGAGAAGAGAGTTTCTGTGGGATCTCTTCTGAATGATTGGATGGCGAATATCGATCTTTTGCAGGAGACAAAGCTCAATGACTGTCCGGACTTGCTGTCGAAATCTCTCGATCTGAAGCACATGAAAATGTTCTCGGTGCTAAATGTTGTCGGTAGTGCTGGTGGTATTGCAACTGCTTGGGATGGGGATCTTTTCGAATCTCTGTCGGAGAGAAGGGGTATGTTTGTGCTCTCGATCGAACTTCTCATGAAACGCTTTGGTTCCAGTCTTGTTGTTTCCTGTGTCTATGGTCCAATTGATCACTCGCTTCGTGGTAACCTCTGGACTGAGTTACGGGATGTGAGAGCATCACTCCCTGATGTTGCTTGGATTGTGGCCGGTGATTTCAATGTCACCTTGCTCTCCGCTGACAGACCAGGCCTAAGGGGTGGACAAGATCCTGGCTCAGATGGTTTTGTGGATCTGGTTGGGGATATGCAGTTGGAGGTTCTGGATGCGACTGATATTGCCTTCACTTGGAGAAATTCTGGATCCCGTTCGAGATTGGACCATTTCTTGGTGTCTCCGGAGGTTTTGCATATGTTCCCCTTGTGTGGTGTTTCATCGCGTCCGAGATCTAGATCGGACCATTCACCTCTCATTTGGGATAGTGGTGATGGTGATGTCCCTCGCTCTTTTTTTAGATTTGAGAAGGCTTGGCTGCTTGAAAGTGGTTGTCGTGAGTTGGTAACTGATCATTGGCAGTCGATGGAGGGAGAGGGCTTGGCTACTTTTCGCTTATCACAGAAATTAGTAAGCCTTCGAAAGAGACTGAGTGTTTTTAAGCGGGAGGTGCGGGAAATCAGAAGGGCAACCAGAACAATGGCGGAGGAGGGGATTTTAGTGTTGGACAAATTAGAAGACTTTAGAGATTTGACAGATGAAGAGTTGAAGGAAAGGAGCAGTTATATGAGGACCATTGCCTTAGAGGATAAGAAGAGGGCAGTGGAGTGAAAGCAAAGATCGAGACAGGGATGGATCAAGGAAGGCGATGCGAATACAAAGTTTTTTCACGCGGTGGCCAGTGGAAGGAGACGAAGAAATCTGATCCGGGCAGTGGTAGTGGGAGAGTCAAGAATAGAGGGAGAGAAGGAGATTGGGAAAGCGCTTTTGGACTACTTTAAGGGTCTCTCGAGAAGGGTGTCTCCAATACTGTGGAGATGAATGGGAGTTGGGATGCGCAGACTTCTTCCTGAGCAGAGAGAACATCTGATTAGACCTTTCACAAGGGAGGAACTAAAGCAGGCAGTTTCAGCTTTGAATGATGAGGGAGCACCTGGTCCAGATGGTTTCCCTGTTCTTTTCTACAGTGAATTCTGGGAGGTGGTGGTTTAGTTCTGGTAATGCAGGCTTCAACAGAATCAACAAGGCTATGTTATTTCTGCTTCAGAAGGAGGGGTCCGAACGTGTTGAGGATTTACGACCTATTGCTCTCTCGAATGCTATTTATCTGATTATTGCAAAGGTTCTTGCAGAGAGACTCAATGAGATTCTTGATGACCTGATTTATCCAGTGCAATCTGCATTCATATCAGGGAAATACATTGGTGACAGTTTAGCGATAGCCTCTGAGATTGTGGCAGACTGGCAACGACGTCAGACACGAGGAGTGTTGTGGAAGGTAGATTTCTCCAAGGCCTATGATAGTGTTGATTGGCGGTTCTTGTGGTCTGTCTTGCACAAAAAAGGATTCTCAGATCTGTGGATCTCTTGGATGAAGAGGTGTGTGACCACTGCATCTTACTCGGTTTTAGTGAATGGTCGTCTTGAAGGTGGATATTTCTAGCCCCAACGGGGAATCCGTCAGGGATGCCCTCTTGCACCGCTTCTCTTTGTTTTGGCTGATGATGTATTACCTTGTATGGTGAGGCAGATAGTGACGCACGGTCTCACGAAAGGATATTCTTGGGGGACATCTCTATTCCGGTTCTCCAATATGCGGACGATACTATTTGTTTTGTTGAGGGAAGGGCTACTGAGGTGAGGGGAATGCCAATACTTATGGATATCTTTGGAGAGTTGTCTGCCCTTAGTCTCAACAAAGATAAATCTACCATGATCCCTTTTGGTCTTTCTGAGGAAGAGGTTATATCTTGTACTATGGAGCTGGGTTGCCCGCACAGTGCGAGACCAAATAGATATTTAGGACTGCTGTTGAGATGCGGTCGCATTCTTCTCTCCGATTGGCTACCAGTAGTGGAGAAGTTAGAAAGGAAGCTGGCGGGTTGGAAGGGCTCCTTGCTTTCTCGAGGTGGTCGCTTGATTTTGGTGAAGGAAATTTTGGCGGCGATCCCTATTTTCTTCATGTCGACGAGACTTCTTCTGGTGGAGATTCGCAATCGACTTGAGAAGATCATGCGAAGGTTCTTCTGGGGCAAGGTGGGAGGTGATGGCCATGCTCTACATCTTGTGGAATGGCAGACCGTTACGCTGCCAGAGGATGGGGGGCTTGGTGTTATGAGATTGGAGCATATGAACCGTGCACTTCTGCTAAAATGGGCGGCGAGAATTTGGAGTGAAAAGAAGGACATCTGTAGTAGACTCATTCGCAGCATCTATGGGATCGATGTGCGCTCTGTTAGTGATTTTCGTCACCTTAGGTATGAGACGTCGTTATGGAAGGGTATTCGAGCTATTATCTCCGATCTTCCTCTTCTCTTGTGTCCGCGCTTAGGTGATGGTTGTAATTTCTTATTCTGGAAAGATGACTGGATGAATTGCGGACCTCTGGTGTCCCGTTTCCCACGCTTATTTGCTCTGGCGGAGGAAAAAAGTGCTCATGTGGCTGAGTTGTGGGAAGATGGGGCTTGGAGACTTACTTTCACTAGTGCCCTCTCTGAACGATGAATGCAAGATTATCAAGACTTGATGGAATCTCTATCTAGGACTGAAGGGCCCAACATTGGTAATGACCATTGGGTTTGGAGAGAAGGTGATTTCTCTGTCAAGAAGGCCTACTCCAAGTTGATCAAGGGAACAATGCAGCTTCAGGAGGGCCTTGTTATGGTCTGCAGAATGATTTCGGAACTGAAGATACCGACAAACATTAGATTATTCTTATGGCTCCTAAGACATGACATGCTCCTTACAAGGGAGAGGCGGGCCCACTTATTTCGTTACGAGGATAACTCATGTGTTCTGTGCAGTTCTAACCTGGAATCCGTTGTACACCTGTTCCTGGGTTGTGAAACACGAAAGTCTTCTGGCAGATGATGAATGTGAATTGGGTAGATTATGGCAACATGACGTCGTTCTGGGAATCTCTCCTCGACTCACGTTTTCGTCCAAATCCTGAGAGATTGGCACCACTTGCAGGTTTATGGGCTATTTGGCTTACTAGAAATGGCGTAATCTTCCGTGCAGAGAGATCTATGTTGAAAATGTAGTCCATTGCTCTCGAACTCTCCTCGAGTCCCGGTTGTTATAAGTCTTTTTTAAAATATAATTAATGGGGGACACCTCCGCGTGTTTCCCCTTTTTTGGATTCAAAAAAATATTTATATATTAAAATAGATATATAATTTTACTAATAATAAAGTGATATCCGCATCCATATCTATTGTAAAATCGATACAGTTTCAAATTTCAAAATATGTATAAATCAAACATGACAGCAGATTGCATACGGTTATATCCAAAGTTTTAAGAACTACTTTATTTTTAAGCATGCTTTCTCTCTCTATATATATATATAATTTTAAGATTTATTATTTTCATATGGTATTATCAATGATGTATTTATTATGACGATAGCTTTAATTATTTTTCATAGTACAATTTCTTATAGCACCAATACAATACATGCAATTTACATGTTATCCAATAGCATTATATTATAAAGCGTGGGTAGATTTTTGCACTTGTACTCCTCCAAAATTTAGCAATTATAGTTATGCCCCATCCTTTTTGCAATAACACTACACTCGTGCCTCTATGTTTTTAGGAAATCCCCAGTACCACCCTTCCTTTATAGTAATAGAGGAGCATAATTATAATAAAAGAAAGGCAATACTGTGGTTTTTGCAAGAATTCAGAGGCACGGGTGTTCTTAAAAAAATAGGAGCACAACTATAATTGCATAATATCGGAGGAGAAAAACTGTAAAAATATCTTAAATTTTAGTCCCTTAATAGCACACTGGTAATGGTGATATGTTGAAACATTTATAGAACTCGGCTTCCAAATGTGCTGACTTCAATTTTTTTTTGAGTTTTAGTGCGCCATGAATGAATTTAGAATTAAAATGCTTATCTAAGTGTAGTATAAATGTTGAGAGTCAATAAGAAGACGGAATAATCCTATGAAAGTTTGACATTTTAGGTATCTTAATTAATTTGAAATCATAAGTTTTTAGTGTATATAACTTGTTCTACTTTTAATGTTGATATGGTCTAATGAAATTTTGGAATATTATTGGGATTTTCCGACTAATATTATAATAAAAGAAAATGGCGTGGGTTTTAATTATGCAATTAATATCAATTTTGATGTTGATATACACCGATAAATATTGCATGAATTCCTCACTAAATTATCGATTCCACATAAATGTGCCTATTATGAAACATATTGCACATGACCTAAAGATATTACTTCTTTCCCTTATACATCCCTCTTTCATTTAAAAATTAAAAAACCTTGACTTTTGATATTGATCTTACGGAATATATTATACGTATAAAAAATTATAGAGGTGCTGAAAAACCTATGTCAAATTTAGATATATTAGCTAATAAAAAATATTCACGTCACATTATTTTTTGAGCATAGACATTTTGCTTTCGATCACATGAATTTTAAACATGATATCTTATACTTTCTACGAATTTCTTAATTTTAAGATTCGTTCTATATAGGACCGATATTACAAGTAATCTATTTATCACGATAACTTTTTTATCTTTCATAATTTAGTTTTCCTATATCATTAATACAATCCACGCAATGCACGGGATATACACTATTTCTACTTGTTGAGAAAAAAGAATGAAACTATTATTTTCAGTATTCCGAAGCCAAATAAGAAGGTGATTCGTTGTTGTCACGTATGGAAATGATAGCTACGTAACTAGGGATGCAAATGGACGGATACAGATGCGGATATAAATGTTACCATATTTATTTTCTTGATGAGAAAGAAGGTGACCTTTCGAGAGGGGAGTCACCGCAAAACCATTATATACGGATACTGATATGGAAACAAATAATCATGATCCAAATGCACATATTTTATGAACGAAAACGGATTATCCCTTGGATAAGAAGCGTTCTAAGTTCTAACACTTATATTTAGTAGGATTATTTGATAATTAATTTAAAATTAATAAATTATAAGACAACAAAATACATAAAGAAACTATAGTACTATACTAAGTTTAATAAATGTGTAATAAATGACTAAATATATAAAGATGTATAGTTTTTTTCCATATATATGAAAATGACTCGAGATGCAATATATTGCAACTAATCCTATAACATATTTGGAGATACACATACAAGTTAATATATGTATATACAATAAAACACAGATTCAACAATGCGGATATCCATATCCGTATCCGTCAAAAAAATATAACCATATCCGTATCCTGAAAAAATTTGAAAGCAATATCCGTATCCTTATCTATACCCGCAAAAAAAGTAAAATCTCGTACCCATATTCATATCCTCTAAAATACTAAATTTCATCTCCATATCCTCTTAAAAACGGATACAGATATATCCGTATCCGATTGCATCCTCGTACATAATACATTCAATACCTGCAAAAACTCTATTGCTTATCGCGAAAGTATGCACAAACACGATCAATCACACAAGCGCACACAAACACGATAAATCATGCAAGGATGAAGATACGTGGATTTACGAGGTTTACTCGTAACTAGATTAAGTTCTTGAACGGTGGTAATCGATTTTCATTATTTTGGAGAAGGAAATACGGAGGAGAACAAGAGCCTTAGCTTTTGGGGAGTTAATATGTTATTCCTGCACAAATGGATACCTGATACAAACAGATCAATTAATATACATGAATACAAATAGAGCCATTAATAAAACATGAATACAAATAGAGCCATTAATAAAAAAATTTTAGAACCCGTCTTGTTAAGGTGTAGCATGGTAGAAAAGAATGCATAAAATAGTTCTTCAACATGAGTAGATGATTAGAATTAAAAGTATATCAACAATCTCGTTACGTCAAATTTAATAATTTATTGTGCATGAAGCTGTAGTTTTGAATGAATCGTTGAATCCATTTTGAATTCCTCGGGATGAATGTCATGACAAAGACGACATATTCCATTTCCATATGGACAGATAATGCCACTCTTATTTCTTTTTATTATATGACTCGTTCTAAGGAATTTTTTTACCACAGCATAGAGGAAAGTATTATCATGAATGGCTTGAAGCAGGGCCTATTTGACAGATTGGCACAAGGATTTCTTCTATATATAATTATAAAAACTTGTATCTGGATGTCATCTACTCCCTAATGCACATCGAATTA
The DNA here is from genome assembly GCA_037367405.1 of Ottelia alismoides. Taxonomy (NCBI): domain Eukaryota; kingdom Viridiplantae; phylum Streptophyta; class Magnoliopsida; order Alismatales; family Hydrocharitaceae; genus Ottelia; species Ottelia alismoides. Next base: position 1,598,900 of record JAZKJV010006015.1, read on the forward strand.
ATCCATTAGGAGTAAGAGGATGCACTCAAATCTATTATTTAAATTGGAGGTTTCCTTCTCTTCAACGCAAAAGCCACCCATGCCCACTTAAGAAGAATGCTTTTTTTAAAAAAGATGCAACTATCCACACATTATTAACTTCTTTAGTTTGACATAGAAATTATCCATCAATTTAGTTCCACTATTTGTTGGATTTTTTATTTGTTGTTGTTGTCACGAATGACAGTACACGGATTTAAAATGTTTATCCATAACTGGGACCGGTCAACGAGACATTGATGCATATATATATATATATATATATATATATATAGAGAGAGAGAGAGAGAGAGAGAGAGGGGCGATCCTATGAGATGGGATTTTGATGAGATGGTGAGATGGGACATTCTGGACCACAAGTTGCTGTATTCTCTCTCCTGCCTTTCTCTCTCCTGGTTGGAACTAGTGGTCCAGAATGCCCCATCTCACCATCTCACCAAATCCCATCTCATAGGATCGTCCCTCTATATATATATATATATATATATATATATATATATATATATATATATATATATATATGGTATGGTACAACAGCGGGCTTCGCCTGCCTTTCTTGTAGTGGGTACATATATCGCAACAAATTGGGTCTATAGCGACGTTTATTTTAAATACATTACTAAGTCATCTGGTGTTAAATATATAGTGAGGAGTACTATCTGTAGCTAAATGGTTTTTATACTAAAAATTAGCGTCAAAAGTCATAACCATTTGTGTATCATTAGCAATGCTCTATATCGAAACTCTTATCGGTATCTATTTTTCATATTTGAGCTAAAAGTTCTCAAATTGTGAACTAAAAAAACAACTACGATTAGCTCAAATATTGAAAAAATAGCAAAATAAATATGCATTTCTATATACAAGTTGCTAATGATATAGCAACGGATACAACTTTAATGAGCTCGGGTATCTATAAACATACATTAATGATGCTTTTTAATAATCGCGTCAATTGATAATACCAAGATAGAACTAATGCAATCTTGTCATAAAGTATGACTGACAAGATCATCAATATAATGAAATATTCAAATAACATAGATAGAATATCGATATGTAGCATGAAAATTACATCAATTGTAATCATTACATGGTGTTTTCCATATAGTCCTACCAAATGTCCAAATGATATCAAAACATACAAATGAAGTTTGTGCCTTGGAATTCTACTGAAACATTATTAAGAAAGTGTCTATGTAAAAGTTAGACATGAGAATTTCCTCTAAAATTATACATCATCTAATGGTTGGAAACCCATAAAAATGGTATATTCAAGAAAGACCTTTGTTGGTATCCCTTTTGTATGTTGATCTGCATGTCAAGAAGTTTGTGCCTATATACTCAATATATATCTAACTACTTTGAACTCTTCATTGAAAGACAAGATACTTGATCTCTATATATTTCAATTTTGAGGAGCACTTGTTGCTATTATAATACATGATTGTAAATTTGTTGTCACAAAATAACTTAATAGATCTTTTAGTGCTATCCAAAATTCACAATCCAATGACAAAGTTTTGCAACCTAATACTGAAATCGATGCCTTGTAACATGTTCTAAATTTTTGTAGCCATAGTGAATGATGATAAAAATGATTGTTTAACCCTCTTATATGAAATGTCCCCTCCTGGAAATAGATAAATGTAACATGAAGTGGAATGACGACTACCTGAACATCCAAATACATGAATCTGATTAACCAATGATCTCAAGTATGTTTTATTTTCTATATGTATGTATATCATCTTTTGTTCTTTATCAGTATCTCATAACACAGTGGGTGCTTTTCCAATAATACATTGATTCCATGATTACTCAAATATCTACCTAATATCCAACTATGTATGATATATATGGACGAGTACAAAGTTAGACATGTGGATGCAAGACTGTATTAATTTAGCAATGCATGCAACGCAAGTGAGATAAACATCATCTATACTTAAGCTATATTAGCGGGAAGAATATAAGTTACAATGTGAGCTAGATAGAAAGAGCTAAGTGTGATTTATTTATGTGAATCTTAAGAGATGAATGTGTGACCTAAGATTACAAAGGCACAAATATAAATGACCTAATGATTAATATACATTTCATCATCTTTATTCTATCATTTTGGCCTAGAAACCCCTAGCTAATACAAGTAAATAACCCTTATTTCTACAAATTAGCTTTCATTCTTTATTCCATTTTTTGTGTATAAAATATTGTTTTTAATGTTAAAATTATATAATAAAGAAAAGAAAAGAATAAAATACCTAAGGTGTTTTATGACCCTAAACCATGAGACCAAGTCAAGAATTTGTTTTATTGACATGGAATAAAGTAGGGGGAGATAAGGGCCAAAATCACCAATAAATTTCCATTCTTTTATTTATCAGTTACTCATTTGGGACCTATTTTATTTTCTACTTTTTATACCTCAAATAAAGAAACTTTGCACATAAAAGTTAAAGACAATAATATATATAAAAAATACAAAATTGATTTCATACAAAAAATATATAGTGTTCTTTTTATACTCTAAATAGGATTCCAAAATCCCAACTTTCCAGACCCATATCTCTCAAATAAAAAGTCAAATGCATGAAAATCATCTTTAATTGTATATAGCTTTTAATAAGCTATTTAATGAAGGTGGTTTCATATTTTTTGAAGTTAAGGTGTGAAAGTGAGGTTTTGTACCCCTATTGCATAGTTGTATAAAATATTCATTTTATTTATTTTATTTTACTTTTATAATTTTTATATTTTTATAATTTTTTAAATATTATTTATAACATATATACATATCAAAATATAAATATAAATATAACTAAAAAACTAAAATATAATATGTATTATAAATACAAAGATGAATATACAATATATATACATATATAATATACATATATATTTAATTAAGCGTAAACTTTATATTATAAAAATATAATAAATAATATATAAGTTATAAATATATAAAAATAAGACAATAAAATAATAAAATCAAAAATACAAAATAAAAATAAAATAACCAAAATATAGGTAAATATACCTATAAATAAAACAGAAGAAATTATCTTGTATTAAAATAATTTGAAAAAAAAATTAAAAAAATTAATATAGAAAATAATAAACTTTCTCATTTTATAACTTTATTTAAAAAATCAGTTATTATTTATTATGTATTTTACAAATAATTTTCTAGTCAAAATTTTCTTGTTGGTCCACGTGGACAAACCAGAGCACCCTGTGAGTTGACTTTGGTCAACTCCTCTGACCTGCTCATGTAGCTCTGACAGACCTAACGTTAGACCCATGTTCTCTATTTTTTCTCGATCGATGCAATCATCGATTTGAGTTTGTTCATAGAATTCTTGCCTCGATCCTAGTCCTGTCATGCATGCTTGATTTCTTGGGTCGAGGACCTCTGATTCACACACACTCCATCCATCTTTGGAGCTGCTTCACCACCTGTACAAAAACCTCATGTCGCCATTCTTCCATTTTTTGAACGCCTTTTGACCTAGTTTTAGCTTTCTTCTCTAGCGCTTTGGATTGAGGTGAGTGACAGAAATCTCCCCAGCCCCTTGGAGCAGACCCAGGCCTAGTTGAGGGTGGTTTCCACTGATCTCCGATGAGCCTTCACCACCGTGAGGTTTACCTCCTAGTCTAGGTCGGTCGAGGTTTGTTTTTATCGCTTTCTAGGTTTAGCTTAGATCATAGGCTTTCATTTCTACTCTCTCTATTGCATTTTTAATCGCGATATTTAGCTGTAAATCCCCCTATCGTAGTTCGTCGGAGCCCCGCTCCAGCGGACACTCTTTGTCGTGACCCCATTGTGTACTGACATACAAACCACATCATATTGCCTCCCCTTCTATTCTGCTACGCAATCACCCCCACCACACAACATACTCCTCCTTGGAGCAAGATCTGGGAGCCCTAACTCCGCCGCCTTGCCGGAGCACAACCCTTCACACATCGGCGCTAATAAGAGCCCTCGAACCTTTTTGTTCTTATTCATGCTTACTTGCAGGTTCTGAAAGCTCAAGACCCTTTGGGGGATCTTTTTGTGTTCACCAGAGGTACCTGGAGCTCTCTCTCGTCCTCGATGTCGTGGGAGATCTCTGGTGGAATTAGAGCCCTTTTTGTTCCACCAACAGATAGAGGAAGACCCCATGAGCCATTTGGGCCTTTCTGGAGCAGCAAAATACGTTAGAGGAGGATGATCTTGTTGGAGGAAGCTCGCCTCAACGGTCCTTCGTTCCAGTTCATCCACCATCCTCATCCATCATTGGATTGGTCCCACTTCTTTACACGCTCTAGATACCATCAGATTCTCTTTGCCTTGGCCCTCAGATCAGGATCTAGTATTTAATCTCATCCATCCAAGGAAAAGTGACATCGTGCTACGAGGAGGCACCCCATGTCATAGTGACGGCATCTGTGTCATTCATTCTTGCCTCGTAGGAGGTATTTTGTCTAATTCACCCCCTTAATTTTTGTGTTTATTAATTATTCTATAAACAATCCTTTGTTGTTTTATAATTTTTGTAATTTTTGCAAAAATCCTGGTGAGCGCTCGTTCAATCAAGGTTAAGTGATATCAAAGGTTGTGTGACCTCAATCAACCAATCAGACTCAACAAGAAAATCAAGACCACATAAGCAAAACAAGCAAGCACAAAAATCAATGTAGCAGTCTCTACTATTTATTTAACCTGGTATAGTGACCATGGTCGAACACAAGGAGCACGAGTAAAACCTACAAAGTAGTCCTAATCAGAAGACAAAGGCATTTTTTTGTGACTTTTAGTTTGCATTTTTTATATTTTCTTAAAGTGAGAAAAAAAACAACGAAATCAAGAGAAGCAAGTTTGAGCAATTTTTATTAAGAATAAAAATGGTTAAAAATATGAAATAAAATTATTTTTGTGTTTTTCAAATATGTAACAATTTTTTAATAATTTTATGGTATTTTTCTTATTTTTATCTGATTTTATAAAAATCAAAGAAAGACAAAAATAGGAGAACACTGTACAGCTTGGACCAAAAGGCGATTTTAAAATATTAAAATTGCCTAAAAGTCCTCGTTATGATTTTTATGATAAAGTAAATAACAAGAGCTACACGCAGCAACTAAAATCCTATTTTTTATTTTTTAGAATTTTTAATGATTTTTATAAGATTTTTAGATTTTTTTTGCTTTTAAGGATTTTTATAAAAGATAATGCAACAAAATTTATATTGAACTTAAGGCACACAAAGACAAGCACAAACAATTGTTTTTGGAATTTTTAAAGCTATTTTTGTATTTTTATGTGTTTTCTAAAATAGACAGGACGTTTTTTAGGTGTTTTTTATTTTTAGAAAATATCAAATAAAATTAAATCAAGTCAAAAAAATTACCATAAATATTACACGTTAGTAGGAGCTAACTGTAATTTTAGTGGTATTTCTGCAGTTGATTTAATAACTATTTGATTCAAAATGGTATGCACATCACATAGGGACCTAATTGCAATTATTGAAGAGTATTTTGGCCTGAAAGTAATGCATTCAAAAATCTCAGGACCACTATTGCAAAAACTCTAGTAAATTCATGCACATGCACAATCAGCCACACATAGGGGTAGACTTGCAAATATCGGAAAAGTTCTACTCAAAATGTAACATACATGAAGTTCATGATAGTTCTTGCAAAAACACAATAAATCATGTGGACGCCATGTGAACTCACTGAATCTGGACTAAAATGCAAATACTGAAAAGAACAAGGGTCCACGTACAAAATTACCAAACTACAATTTATTTTATTGGACTAGATTATATAGCATGAAAAAGACAAGGAATGTAGTGCAATATGCCCTTCGCAGGGACACGTGTATGACTCTCGTGAAGGCGGCTGCTGACGGTGGCGATCTGCTATGTTCTGGATATGACGGCTCAGGCACGTGGAGCAGACGTACAGGTCTGATGTCCTCTGACCAGATCATACGATGCAGGGAATATCGGCCTTGATGGTCATTAATCGTGCATATGATGCCTCTGACAAAAAGGGATGGATGGACGGTGAAGATGCGATCTGGGATGCGGGGTCCAATCCGACAGTAACAGAAGATGATGGAAGAACTGGACTTGAATGACCTTCGATCAAGCACCAGATGAACTCCGATTCTCTAATGAAAGATCAGACAGGCCCGACTGTATCGGGGAGATACTCCGCAACTGATGGTGGTCTCTGATGGAACAACGAACAGTTGGAGGAAAGGGCGGTGGCGATCCACTTGGAGCTACTCCGCTGGGTCAGCTAATGCATCAAACAAGATCCTTCATGCAAACTAACACCTCAAAGGACACGACGCTCAGAGGTGAAGCTCCGGTGAAGGATTTTTTATAAAGATAGAGGAGAAGTGATGTGGAATGGGGTTGAGGTCTCCGGCGAATGCAAGGGTAGGAAACTGAGCCTAATCTCAACCCGATGGTTGAGCTGTAGGGTGAATAGGTTTCTGGAGAAGATGGAGTACGATCCATCGCGTCGATCTGAATGGATGGGTTTGGATATCATGACTCCGACCAACTGGTTGGAGCAGGTGGATGTGCGGCGACGCTCAATGGAGTGCACAAATAGGAAAATGGAAGGGATATGTGGGATACCTGGAGTTTGGAACACAGTCCTGAGCTCCAGGACGATATGGCTGATGAGGTAATGGCCTCGATCTTGTTGCGGAAGGCGGGGAGGCTAGACACGACGGTGCTCTGATGAACGCAAAATTCACCTTTTTAATAATCGACAATTGTAGTATAGGAAGCGAATTTCGGTCGATCAAAAACCACAATCTTTGAATGTTGTGGAGTATTTTTACTTGGCAAGTGTACCAAGGTCGAACTAGGGAACGATGATTTTTAGTTGCGCAGCTTTGAATCAAATTAAATAATTAACTAATGCTCGATTAATTTATGTATTGCAAAAATATACAATGCAAAACAACGATATGAAAGGAAAATAAATTGAATCTATGCTCATGATCTGTAATTTGAAACGTATCTAATTATCCAATAATATGATCAATAATTTCATCAAAATTAATCACAAATCAACATATATTTGAGTCAATGCTCAGGTTAATAAAATTTAAGCTTAGAATAATTTTGAAGCGAGAGATTAGGCCTCCAAATATTTTTGAATCAATTCCTTGATAGTTGGCTATAAACTCAGAGGAATGGATCTAAATTAATCCCCTGTGAAATCTAAAATATGAGATTAACCATCAATGATCACCAGAGTTTAAAATCATTATCCGACCTCCTGCAAAAATTTATCAATCAATTCTTAAGCACAAGTATGTCAGAATAAGCATGCATATGCTAACAAATATCCTCAATAATAATTGACAGTAAACCACCTCAGATCTATTCACAAACTATGTTAAATGGTAAAGCATGAAAAGAGCTTCAAAATGACACATTATATGCTAAAAACGGAGTTCGTATAAAAAGATATGATAAAATGAAGTTGCAGGGAATAAAATATAAATAAAATAAAGTTTTCCTTGCAAAGAGGTCCCTAAGAGGACTTATCTGTAATTTCAAAAATTCAGCGGGGCCTTTTTGTAATTTACCACTGGCGGGGGTCTTCTTGCAATTTCTGAAAAAGCCAGGGGCTTTGGTGTAATTTTCCCATGCGCACGTGCTAAGAGGCGAATCCGGGAGGCTCGGAGGGGGGCGATGGCTCGGGCGAGGCTCGGAGATCTCGAGCCTGTGGTTCAGGCCCGGCCTGAGGCTCAGAAATGGTTGGAGGCTCGGAGATCCCGAACCTCAAGCGTGGAGGGGCGGCTTTGGGAGGCCTCCACGTAGCAGCACAACGGCCGTTGGATCAAGGGCTTCGCCCGATCCAATGGCGACTGTAAGTCGCGATGGAAGGCAGAGGAGCGATGGCGAGGCCGCACGGCAGAGGCGGTGGGTGCGAGGCAAAGCAGTCGCGGGCGGCCCACGAGCGCGGTGAGGTCGGGGAGTGGTGGCCGGAGGGCGAGGATGCCGCCCCTCGGCCGACACACGGTGCGAGGGAGGAGGCGTCCGGCGGGCGGAGCACTGTGCAGCCGAGGCGTGGGGGTTCGGCCTGAACGGGGCGGTGGCGAGCGGCCGAGCACGGTGGAGGCACTGGCGGAGTTGGTGAGACGGCAAGGCGGCGCTTGGACCTGAGGCAGAGCGGTTTGAACGATGGAGGAGGGAGGAGCAGGGCTCCGGTTGAGCAAGGGAGGAGCGGGGCTCCGTGTTCCTAAAATCGATAGAAGAAAAACACGATGGGAAAGGGGGAATGGTCGCCAAGGTCTGGGGTGGCTACGGCCTCCTCCTGTCGTCGCTCGAGCCGCTTGGCGAGGCGGCGAGCTAAGCAGCTTGGGGGCCACAACAGAACTTGGAGCTCTGGATCACGCCTTGAAGAAGATCAGCTAGCCGCTGTCACCGGCCGCACAAAGGGGAAGGGCGGATGGTTGGAGAAGGTGGAGGGCATGATGCTTTATAGGGGCTGGCGGAGCGAGGCGTTACGCAGGTGGCGGTGGTTATGGCCGTGCATGGCGGCGGCGTATAATGGTGGGAGAGGGGAACGACCACGGGAAGGGGAGGGGGTAACGTCTCGATGGGGAAGAAGATGGGTCACGAGACCTCGGATCGAAAAATTTCCTTCATGAAAGTTGTTCTTTTTGTCGAGATCTACACCTTTCATGAAGGACTCGAGAGCAAAATAGGTCACCTGTGCGAAGTGGTATTTTTGGTGGCTCTCTATGTGTATAGAAAATCGACTTCTTGGGATTTTGTATTTTTTATGGTTTTAGAGGAAATAAAAATAAGAAAAATACGTTAAAATACAAGAAAAATATTTACACACTAATCTATTTTTTGGATTTTTAATAGATATGAAAATAGGAAAATAAAATAGAAGTAAGAAACACACAACTTTTGTACAGACTGACAAGGGACACTTGAACTTGGTCAGTTTCTTTGATCTCAGTTTTGATCTGGATTTAGATTTTTGAGTCTCTTAATAAAACTTCCATCAAAGAACAATAATGAAAAAGAAATAAAATTAAAAGAGTTAATTATGCACATAAAAACTCAGGTCAAAAATAGCAAAAAGTTAAAATGCGCAAAAGAGGCCCAAAACCCAACTTTCACATATGAGCTCCGAATTTTACGAAATTGGTCTTGTTTTGAAGATATTTAAAAATGGAGTATTTTAAAAGTGAGTAGACTAAAATCGGACACTGTATGTGGGAGATATGCTCATTTTAGTCCGTCGGATGTGAAATTAGACTTTGGGATTATTTGACACTTATTGGGGTTAGTAATTTTTTTATATTTTTTATTTAATAAGGTTAGTAATATCTACGCAATGTAGATTGTTTTGGGTTAATTGGATTAGGATGAATTAATTAAAAATAGGAGAAGTTAGCGGCTTTTTGGGCTAATTTACACATGGGATTTTTAATGCAATTTATGCATGATGAAATGCAGATATTATTCACACATGTATGAATGCTAATAATGCTCTATTAATGATTAATTATAGGTGAATGACGGGGAACAGAGCCTAAATGACCAATTTTAGCATGATGAATACGAGATTCATCATGCTCGCCGGCCACGTAGCTGAGTTACGGTTCCAAACCACCAAACTCCGATCCAAGGAGTTTCTCCGGTAGCTGTCACTCAACCTGAGGTGTCTGGGACTGGAAGAAGAGGCATGAACGAGTTAGGGCTCCGTGGAGGCAGATAAGATGATATATATGTTGCTCAAGGGTCTAGAAGGATTGGCGAAAAGCGCGAGACCGGAGAGTGATCCGGATCATCTAAGTGACCTGCGAAGATAACAGACGTACGAGGTTTATCGGGTCTAAATTTCGAGGCAAATGGAGCTCGGAGGTGGTCTGGAGAGAATCGAGAAATGGGTCCAACGAATTCAATCCGGGTCTGACCCGAGAAGGGGGAGACGTTGATTGGAGGTCAACGTCTGAGCTGGACAAATCAGAAAATCTGAATTTACAAAATATTTATAAAATAAATAAAAAATAGAAAATGGTTTTAAAATAAAAAAATGCATAAATGAAAAATTTTTATTATTTTTCAACCTATTTTTTGTGATTTTAATTATTTTTATGAAAAATAAATTAAGCTTTATACAGTATAACGTATTATATAGGTATACTATACCTATATATTTTGTACTGTTATATTTATTTTGTTATTTTTGCAAAAATACACCTATTTTGTATTTTATTAATTTACAACCTATTTTTAGGAATCTAAAATAAATTTATTTTATTTTTGTGAATTATGTACGATTTTGAAATAAATATGGAATATTATTTATATACATGTATTTTGTACAAGTAAAAAGAATTTTATTATTGTTTTTATTTTTCTTTTCTGATTTTTCTTTTTGCTTTATTTTTAGAACTCTATACAAGAAGGTGAAAAGAATATTTTATTGTTATTTTATTCAAAATAATTATTTACAGGCATAAGTAATATGTACTATATAGAGTAGGCCCTCTCTCTCTACTTATTTTGTTTGGCGATCATGTTAAGGCTTAACCTTCTCTTAGAGTTCAGGTCACTATGCATTTATTCTAAATACCTTCTTCCTTTTTCTTTTTCTTTATTCTTTTATTTTTGCACAAATACATGATAAATATACATTGTTAACACATACATGCAGAATGCTAACTTATTGTATTTACTCCTATTTACATGTTGCTTTGCCAAGATAAATAGCTAAAATAAAAGAATAAAGAGCGAGAATCATATATTCTTCACCCCCCTATGCTTTACCTTTTGTTAGCCATGTCAGCCTGAGGCGAACCATTCTCACAAAAAATGTTATTGTAATATATGATTTATCAATAAAAGTTATTGATTGTTTCACTCCCTTTCTGAGATTATATGAATGAATGCACTATAAGGTCCCTTTGTACAATTATGGTTATGTACCATGGTGTCATGATAATCATATAACTGTTGATCCATTCCTCAGGTGTTTCATGTCACCTGCAAGTCAACACCAAAATCTTTCTGGGTGTGAGAACTATATCCTCGACCTAGGAAATGATCAAAGTATAGAGGGCGGTGGAATGGAGGAGGACCTCCGACGTTAAGCGATGGAGGGAGCTTTAAGTCTCAGATCCACGATGGCTCTAGGTTGAATGAATGGGGGAGTCGATGGAGAAGGCGAGAGGGAGTGATATGGTGCAAATATCGGGGGGAATCAATGGTCGGATTGCTATGATTTGGACCTGGAGGCTTAGCTCCAGTAATTAGGAGATTTGTGAAATCGATGTGATCCATTTGCTTGTACTTAAATTGATAAAGAAAAAATGAAAACTAAATTATTAAAGTACCTATTACTGAAGAGGAAATGTCTCAGTCGAGCAAGAGGCTCAGGAGTTGAATCATGCGCTAGAGGTCTGCCGCAGGTGGCTGGATGCATCCCTAAACCGTGCTCCTCACTCCAAACCTACACCCAAAGCTCCCTATCACCGAGCTAAAGATGTATGAATAGGTTTGAGGGTCTAAGACCAGCCAAGTAGCAATAAAAAATAAAAAAATGGGTGAAGGGGGTTTATTTATAAGCATGCCTTTGGTGAATTTCGAGGCGATTTTGCATGAGATTGGTGGGAGGTTTGTGAGGATTCGATGATGAAAGAAGGTGAGGGATAAAGGGGATACAAGATGATGGTGGTCCTGAGGGAAATGAGTGAAGAGGGAGGAGTGGAGAAATTGGCTAAGTGGCTCCCTCGTGAATCTTTGACAGAAGTCAGAGGGTAGGGAAGACAATTGACTGGTGGTCAATATTAGAACATGCTTGGTTGGTCCACATGGACAAACTAGGAAATTCCAAGGCAAAAATACCTTGGAAAATAGATAATAAATAGAATTTGATTTTATTTATTTTTAGGTTATAAAATAAAAAGTGTTTCTAATTTTCTGTAGTACTTTAAGTGCATTTTTGTTTTTTGTTAGAGATATTTTTTTACAAGTTACTTTTTAGGGTATATATATGTATATTTACCTAAGTTTGAGGTTTTTTATTTTTATTTTGTATTTTTGATTTAATTATTTTATTATATTATTTTATAAAATTATAACTTATTTGTATATACTTAAATATATTTTTATTATAATTTCCTGATATATTGTATACACTTACATAAATAGGTGTATTCACTATAGAGGTATAGTTATTGTATATTCATATATATATTTATAATATTTTATTTTAATGGTTTCTTTATGGTTTTATTTAAATTTAATATGTACATATATTATAAATAATATTACAAAATTATATAAATATAAATTATAAAAATAATAAAGAATGAATAGAATGATTATTTTAATCGGGTATAATATACAATAGGGGTCCAAAACCTAAGTTTCACATCTTGACTCCAAAAAATATGAAACCACGTTCATTAAGCTTATTAAAAGTTATATATAATTAAAGGTGATTTATATATATATATATATATATTATGTGTTTTTATTTGAGAGATACGGGGCTGGTAAGTTGGGAATTTGGAATTTTATTCAGTGTATAAAATGTACACTATAAATTATTTTTGTGTGAAATCATTTTTTGTATTTTTCTATATTTTATTATCTATAAATTTCATTTATATATGTGTAGTAGAGACTACAATATATATCCTTAATAAGGTTCCATACATGTAAGCTGGAATCTAGCACTTGAGAGTGCTACTTCATTAGGAGAATAAAGGATGGTATTGGATACCTACTTTATGACCCTGAGATTCTTAGAAGATCTCATCTCTGAGAATGTGATTCTTAGTGGATGATTCTCTTGAGAATCAAGATGAAAATGAAGTAAAGGAACTCATTTAATCTTGAGATAATAATGAGGCTCCTAAAATCCAAGAATTGTCTACATGAAAGTACGAGACTAGCTCAAAATCTGGTTATAAAACCAACGAGAACTCGACCAATGTCCGACTCTAGGAACACACAGTGGTAGTCAACACGTTCGTCATCTGAAGTGTAGTAAAATCCACATCCTTTGACTGGTGTGTGCTGTCTAAGTTGACATAAAGTGCCACACACTCAACTGGTGTCATATCTCCCTCATGTGTTGTCCCGAATAAATCATCTGATGAATACGAAATGTCTGAAAGTGCTCTCAAGATGGTCACAAATAAATACATGTCGGGACTGTGATGGGAACCACCACACGAGGTAATGACTAATGCAATCTGCTCGACGGTCATTCCCCTCATGGAGATATGAACAAGGTTAGACCTCGAGATTCTGTGATCTGGAAATATCCTCAATAGGTCAACAAACCTAAGCCATGAATCTCTCAATGGCTCCTGGGGGTGGACTGAAAAATCTTGAATGCAAGACCGCATCAACTCTACTTTACGATGGGGGTAAAATCATTGTAAAAACAATAACCGAAGGTCGCCCCATGTAGCGAACTTCCTCCTCAACTCGTTATGCCATCTCAAAGCTCTGGTCTGGAGTGAGAAAGGGAAGGTCATCAACATCAACTCCTCAGAAGTGATATCTAGGTATGCTCGTAATCCACAAAAATCCTCAAATCAGATATATGAATATATGGCTCCTCATGCACTCCCCCTGAAAACTTCAACAGTAGATGAATGAATTCTAAATTCAGAATGAAGGGACTCAATGTATAAGCGTAATATGCTTCCTGATCTATGTGCTCATCCATCATCTCAGGATATAAGTCGTCTAAAACTCACAGTTGCTCAATGTGATCTCCTATGGAATGCACTCTCATCTCAACAACGAAATCGCTCGGGTCTCGCATCTAGTCAATCTAATCTCCACATGCGTCAAGCACAACATGTCCCAAATAAGAAGGTGGGCATGGAGAAGATGGGATGTCAGTCAGAGTTCTGACGTCCCAAGAGAGTGGGCGGGAATGATGGGAATGAAATGAAGAAACCATAAAATCCGACTGAAATGGAGTATGGCCCATCATGATGAGAGGAAAAGAGGATGATGAAGGGATGGAGGGAGGGTTAAGAGAAATAGAGTGAAGGAGACAGAAGGTGACAGCTAATGATCTATAGAAGATGATCATAACCAACTCACAACAATCACATACAAACACAATGCAAAACCCCCAATTCACCTACTCAACGCAATGTGAAGACCTTGAAGATGCGGTCAATTATTTGTCAATTTTTAGAGCTTAGGTGATCAGACAAAAATTGTACGAACACTTAGGAGGCTTAATGGGATTTGGGCACTACTCCTTACTATGTACACGAGCAATTAAAAGAGCAAACAATGTGGGGGTTGCTTTCCCAAAACAATGATGAATCAATTACATTTAATTTTAAGAGTCAAGTTCAATTAGCAATCCCGATTTTTATTTTTTTATTTTCTCTTTTTTTTGGATATTTTTTCAACAACACGTCTAATAAGTTTTGCAATTCCCTGTTTGAATTATGTGAGTGAAATCAAGGGAGGAAATAGGAAAAGCCAATGCACGATGAAAAACAATGATGCATGCAGAGATAGAAAATGTGTACCTGTCTCCAACAGTCTACATGCAATATGATCCGCGCATAAAATTAAATACCGAAAAATAAACTAACCATATGATGCATGAGGAAATCAACCTTAAACGAGCAACTTCTATTGACGTGAAGAATAGTAGCTAACTAATCGAATTGATCCCGGAGTTCGATCTCGGGAGTCACTCGGTGCCCACCACAACCGGTTCTGCTAGCGTTGTACGTGACTCCTCACGGCGCATGGTCTCAAATCCAATTAATCTAACTTTTTAATTTATTTTTAGTTAGGTCCAATTATGATCTATAATTACATACAAGCAATTAGGTGTTGGGCCTTAGCTAATTACATCACAACCAATAAAAATTCTAAGTCTAGGGGCCAAATCCACAAGAATCAAATAGAAAGTAAGACGGTGAAATAAAAAAATGAGAAAACAGTGGTAAGTTCCTCCAAGTGCACCGACACTTGGCGAAATAGACCCCGAAATGTCCAAGTGTCCAACAGAGTCCAAAGTCTAATTATTACAATACACATAATTGTTCTCTAAAATAAAATAACTATCATCTACTCTTCCTTGATCCACCTCTGTGTTGGTCCTAAAAAAGCTTCAAGTTGTCCTCCAAGTGGTTACTCGCACAAAAATTCAAATAGACGATGGTCAAAAAATAATTATAATATATAGAGACAAGTAAAGCTAAAAAATGACTAATAAGTCGTCGTGTTGCCCAGCAACGGTGCCATTCTGATGATTGCGCTTTGCGACTCGGGTTAAGTATGCAAATAATCAAGGGTCGTTGTGACCCGACCCACAAGTGTAATCAACGAGAGAAATATATAAAATCACTCAATGAATTCAAGGAAATGAAATGTAAGCGGTCTTCGATATTTTAATTTACCTGGTATAGCGACCAAGGTCGAATACAAGGAGCATGATTGAAAAACTCAGCAGTCAAATTAAAAAAAAATGAGATCTTAGTGGTTTTTTATTTTTTTTATTTTTTTAATTTTCAAATAAGGAACAATATGCACAAGGGAAGAAATACACACTCTACATTATATTTGTATTTTTCAAAATAACCAGAAATGCTCGGAAAATTGTAAAGAAGATATTTTTAGGTTTAATTTTTAAAATATTTTTTGTAATTTTTCCAAGTTTTTTCTGATATTTTTGTGATCAAATAGTACCAAAAAAGGAAAACAATGCACAACCTAGAGTAATTTACAACTTAAAAATGTTTTAAATATTAAAAAATCCTAGAAATGATTTTTATGCTAAACTATATATAAATATCTACAATCAAGATCTGAAATTACAATTTTTATATTTTTCTACAATTTTATGATTTTTATAAGATTTTAGGTATTTTGCATTTTTGGGGTTTTATAGATAATTAATGCACGAAAATTTGATAGAAATAAAAGATAATAAAATATACTAATCTAAGATTTTTGGAAATTTTCAGATAATATTTTATTTTTAATGACTTTTTATTTTTTAATGATATAAAACAATAATAAAATGCAATGAAAAATTTTATACAATAAAGAAGAACACAACAGGAATATATACAAAATTTTTGTAAAATTTTCGGATCATAAATATCATTTATTCTGATAAGGAAAACATGCAAATTACAAGTCTGGAAATAAAGGATCGAAATGTAATTTATTAATGTTTTTGTAATTAAAAGTAACAAGAAATAAAAGGAGGAAGGAAAACGTAAATTACCCACTGGGCCGTACAATGTGCATGACTGCTCTAGAGGCGGGGGCCTTTTGTAATTTTGAAAACTCTAGGAGTGAGATTGTAATTTTTCCCAATTTTTTATTTAAAAATCCCTAGGGTTTTCTTCTATGCTCTTCGTTCTTTACAAAAGAGGTAAAGGGGGACCAACCACCGCCTTTCCTTCTTCTTCTCTCCCACGCAGGTGATGCAGGATGGCGGAGTCCAAGCGGTGGCGGCGATCGCCGGTGGCATGGGAGTGAAGGTCGCGGGGGGGTGGGGGTGAGGCTCTTGGAGACATCATCTTCAGGTGGAGAAAGCGAACGACAGAGGCGACACATGCAGGCTCGCGGGCGCATGCGCGAAGGGGAAGCACACACCCCGTGACGAAGAAGGAAGGTGTCAGCGGTTGGGCAGAGGCATCACGGTGGAGTTGGGCAGTAGGTGGTGGAATCGGAGAAAGCCGCCCATGCGAAGGGCGTCGGAGGCGACAGAGACACGCCGCTTGGGCAGACGCAGCCGCCTGCACAGAGGGGGCATTGGAAGATCGCGTGGTGCTGGGCGACAAGAGCCGCTTGGCGTGACTGGAGGAAGGGGTCGTCGGCGCGGCGGGCGCCGCTGTGTGAGCGGTGGAAGGCAACAACGAGGGATGGCAACCGTCAAGTTTTTTTTATTTTTTATTCTTGTAACCTGCAGAAGATGTTATAAATAGAATTGTTTTGTATTTTTTTAATTATTTTTTTCTTATTTTTTCTTGCAAAATAGATGTTAGAGAAAGAAAACATAATGTTTTTGTTTGTTTTTTTATTTATAAACAACTTAGACGTGAGCACAATGGCTCCATCCCAAAAAAATCAAAATAGGAACTAGTGAGTGAATACAGATCCGATGAGATGGGAGAAAGATCCATAGATCCGCCCACCGTGCGTGGTCGGATGTGATAGATTATGTGAGGTAGAATGTCAAATGTAGATACCAAGAATGTGAGATGAAAAATCAGATTCAGGGATGGATCAAATCGAGAGTGATGGCAACTAAAATTTAAAAATTAACAACTAAATGATTGTGAATTAAAATCTAAAAATAATCTAGAAGAACGACATAAAATAAAGTGGATCTCACCTTGGGATTGGACACGCCGTGATGGCCTCGACGAGGGTCGACTCGCTGTCACCGGACGGCTCGGAGGCTGGGCACCCTTATGCGATAAGAAGCTCTTGGAGATCGGACTGCTCTCTACCAAAGATTGGTCAAAGGAAAAATGGAGGAGGAGTGCAATAAAAAGAAGAGGAAAAATCAAAAAGGAAAATATGTACAAAGAAGAAAGGTGTTTATTGGTTAATTAAATAAATAAATGAATAAAATAAATTGATTAATTAAGTAAAAACTATATTCATAATTAAATAAAATAATTAAAATAATTAATTTACAAAAAATAATTAGCCACCTTCATAGTGGTTATTTAAGGCATAAATGCAAATCTTATATACAAGGTAGATTTTCAAATCAAATAAATAAACTAAATAAATAAATCAATCAAATTTTCATAATTATATTAATTTAATTAATTAATGTTAGATAATAATTTTTTGGTGATTTTTATATAAGAAAATTAATTATATACAAGTAATATATACATATAGTACAATATACACATGTACAAATAAGAAAATTATTTTTAAATATTTTTTAAATTTTATTTTTATTTTTATTTTTAATAATGAATAAAATATTTAAATTTATTTTCATTATGTATAAAAATAAATATGAATAAATATATACAATAAATAAATGGTGAAATTGTAAAAACCATCCCAGATAATCGACTTTCAACCGTAACTTCAAAAATTATGAAACATAGTCATTTTGAAGATAATAAAGTCTAGAGTACAAAGGAAATGAGTTCAATTCAATTTGAGTTCGTATTAAGCAAGAATTGATTCAATTGTCGCTTTATGGTTTTTTCTGAGTGTTGATACTTTTACACCTATACATGATTTTACTTTTCAATTTTATTATTTACCAAAATTTTTTATTTACAACTTTTGTTTAGAAACATTTTTAATTTGACGTCAATTTATATGCAAATAAAATAGTATAAGTTTTGTACATATATACAAAGAAAAAATTACAAATTATTTTTGCATTTTTGGATTAAAGATCCTTATCCCCCCTACTTTATTCATGGTCGATCAGGTCAAGTTTTGACCTTCTCTCGAGGTTCGGATCAGTCTGCACTTATTTCATAAATACATCCTTTATTTTTTCCTTTTCTTTTCTTGTTCTTTTCTTCTTTATTCTTTTATTTTGAATATAAAAAGTCTTAAAATTGCATATTTAACAAATACATGCAAAATGATAATTTCATGAAATTAATGGATATTTACAGGTATTTGACTAAAGAAATATAGATAAAATAAAAGAATAAAGGTGATGAATCGTGGATTCATCAGTAATATACCTAGAAGTCAAATGTTAGCCGATTCTTCAACTGAGGTAATAAAAACATCGATACATATTAAATATTATAGTATGCCATCTTACATCTGAAAATTAGAGAATGATCGAATGTCTGATCACTTTTCCAAACTAAAAAAAACACATCACAACAAACCCTTCAAATAAGAAACACATTGTCTAAACAACAAAACAAACAAATATTTTACCCACCATGTTATCTTTCCCAAAAGGGTTACCCTCCATTAGTTTAACCATCCACCCAAACGACTTTTAAGAAGATTAATGCTCAATAACTCTATCTAAACAAATATAGAAAACACATAAGGCGCATTCGATCGAGGGGAAAACCAAATAAGGGGGAGCATTGGGCTTGATCCGATCCAACCCAGAAAAGTTCGGCCCGAGCCCGTCAATTTTCTGTGGGTCTTGGGTCGGATTGAGGCCCACTTTTTTTAGCGAACTGAGGACCCGGGCCTGATCCAAGGCACGCGAGATCGGGCTCGGTTTGGGCTAGGCACAACCCACATCCATTTTGGTTCCATGAGTTGCATTTTGATTCCAATTTATTGTTACGATATGAATCATTTGTAATACATGAATATTGGATGTATTGTTATGATATAATATTACTATTCATGAATGAATGAAAAATATTGGATGTATTGTTATTATAATTTTATGTCCCCCTGTTTGGTTCATATATGATTTACGTGTGGATTGTTGTACACGGATTGTTGAAATATTGAAAGATTTTGCAGAATTCTTTTCCATGTGACGGAATCGTGATGGAATTTAATTAATAATAGCATATGGTAAAAGTTTATTAGACTATAAACTATTAAAAGACGGTAGCATATGGCCCGACCGTGATATTTTTGAATATGAGGGTCCAGGCCTGACTCCTTTGTACATCGAGTTCGGGACGGGTTCGACCCGAGCGTGATATTATTGAAATATGAGGGCCCGTACCCCGGTCTATTTCTACATCAGGTTTGGGCCGGGTCCGAGCTTTTGTGGGTTGGATCAAGGTCGAGTCCGGGCCGACCTAGCCCAATCCCCGCCCTACTTGAATATATTGAGGGGTTTCCTCACTTTTTTTGCAGGGGGTTCCCCAGATTTCTCAGAAACCCCTTGTTCTCTACCTTGCGAGGCCCATAAGCCACCCCCTCTCTCTCATGTGGACCCATCACACAATCTCCTCCCATTCAATACATTCAATCAACTCTTTATATTCTTTCTCTTTCCTCTCATTATAACATAAACTATTATAATATGCCATATTGTCTTCTAAAAATTATAAAATAATCATCTAATTATTTTTCAAACTCCAATAAAATGACATTACTACTATGCAAATACTAAAACGAGGAGAAAATTACCTAATAATAGCTTTAAAAAAAATATCCTCCACAACAGATAAACACTTCAACCAATCGCCTCCATAGACAAACTAACCTAGGACAAGAGTAAGGATTTATCTGATGTAATACAACAGTGGATCATCTGCTGATCGAGATTAGTGGACCCGCTACGACGGTCCAATGTAATACGACGATCCTCTCGCCAATGAACCCTAACCGCACATGGCGATCCTCTCGCCAAGACTGAACCCCTAAAACCTCAACCTAAGCTACACCCAAACCCAGGATCAGAACAAACCCGCCACCACCATGCTCGCGTCGGTGCGCAGTCTCCAGCGGCTGTCGCCCTCGCGTCGCCTCCTCCCCCTCCTCGTCAACCCCGCTCCCCTCTTCTCCTCCCAAGCCTTCCGCCCTCTTCCTCTCTTGCCGCCATCCCTCCGTCGGCTATGCTCCACCGCCGGCGACCTCGCGGAGGTTGGCGATTGCATCGACTCCTCCGTGTGCTTGGACCTATCGAGAGGCCACTGGAGGACGAAGGCGCAGGTGGCCATCGAGCTCGCGCTCGACTCCGTCGTCAAGATCTTCACCGTGTCGAGTGCACCCAATTACTTCCTCCCCTGGCAGAACAAGTCCCAGAAGGAGACTTTCGGGTCCGGTTTTGTTATTTCGGGGCAGAGGATCCTCACAAATGCTCATGTCGTGGCGCATCATACCTACATTCTGGTAAGAAAACATGGGTCTCCTACGAAATACAGAGCTGAGATTCAAGCTGTTGGTCACGAATGCGATCTGGCCATTCTTACAGTTAAAAATGAAGAATTTTGGGAAGGGATGAACTCTTTAGAACTTGGAGATATTCCATTCTTGCAGGAAGCAGTTGCTGTTGTTGGTTATCCTCAAGGTGGAGATAACATCTCTGTTACTAAAGGAGTGGTTTCCAGAGTTGAACCTACCCAATATGTGCATAGTGCAACGCAGCTTATGGCCATACAGATTGATGCAGCCATCAATCCTGGGAATAGTGGCGGCCCTGCTATAATGGGTGAAAAGGTTGCGGGGGTGGCTTTCCAGAATCTTTCGGGTGCGGAAAACATTGGGTACATCATACCAGTGCCTGTGATAGAACATTTCATTTCTGGAGTGGAAGAAACTGGGGATTATGTTGGGTTTTGCTCTCTTGGGTTGCATTGCCAATCTATTGAGAACACCCAACTGAGAGAGCACTTCCACATGAGCCCGGGAATGACCGGTGTGCTTGTGAACAAAATCAATCCTCTCTCAGATGCACACAAGATGCTGAAGAAAGATGATATTCTTCTGGCATTCGATGGTGTGTGTATAGCGAATGATGGAACGGTCCCCTTTCGCGGAAGAGAGAGGATAACATTTGACCATCTTGTTTCTATGAAGAAAACAGATGAGTCGGCATCTCTCAGATTGCTGAGAGATGGTGCAGAGCATGAATTTATTGTCAAGCTCCAACCTTTACAACCTCTAGTGCCGGTTCATCAGTTCGAGAAATTGCCAAGCTATTATATCTTTGCTGGGCTTGTTTTTGTTCCACTAACCCAGCCTTATTTACATGAATACGGAGAAGATTGGTATAATACTTCTCCTCGCCATTTATGTGATCGTGCACTAAAAGAATTGCCTAAAAAGGCTGGTGAAGAGATTGTAATCCTATCTCAGGTTCTAATGGATGAGATAAATGCAGGTTATGAACGGCTCTCCGAATTGCAGGTGAAGAAAGTTAATGGCATCGAGATTGACAACCTGCGGCATTTATGCCAACTTGTCGAGTCTTGTAGTGAGAAAACTGTGAGATTTGATCTGGACGATGATAGAGTAATAGTCCTGAGTTATGATGGAGGGAAAGCAGCTACTTCTCGGATATTGAAGCGTCATAGGGTCCCATCCTCTATGTCAGATGATCTCATTGTGGATGAGAAGGCAGATTCAGGCATTATAGTTGAATGCCCACAGTAATCTAAGTAAGTTTCTTATTCCTAGCTTTGAAATTTTTAAGGAGCGATTTCATACATATTCTTTGTGTGGCTGATTCCCATAGTGTTTTTTTCGATGTGACAGTGATAATTAACTTAGAAAAGAGGGGGAAGATCTAAAACAAACCCTAAACATCATTTATGTCCTGAAATTTAGAAGTCTAGTTAGCTCTGTAACCTTAGTAAACACAAATTCCTTAAACCTAGTCCTAAGAATCCCTAAACCTAGTTCAGATCAAATTAGCCAGGGTTTAAATAACCCTAAAGCTGGCTGTAACTCTAAATTCACTTAAACCCTAAGCTAATTACCACTCAACAACCCCAAATCCGCCATAACCTCGCCTTTAACCTAATATACCAAGAATTATGGTCAAGTTTGGTTAGCATCAAACAATGGATAAATGAGCTTGAGCTAGCCATTTGGTCAGTTCAAGTGTAAACCCAGGGCCAAAGCAACTAAATCCTGCCATGAACTCACCAAACCTGGTTCAGTTGAACCGGGTTTGTTTAAACCATAGTTCCCTAGCCATTGGATCCAAGATCCACCAGATCAAACTAAGACATACATCTTAGTTTTCTAGATCCAACCTTGGTCATCTATTGTACATCAGATCACCTATATAAGTTCATTGAAGTGACCAAGAGCATATGATCAAGGGCCAATTGCATATGTTGAGTTTAACAAGTGACCACCCCTTCATCTGATCATCATTAATAATTTAATACTCAACCTATCACCCACCTACAGTCTATGCCAGTCCCTGCTTTACCCGTTTTCTCGTCTGTTGGATGAGAATCCAACGGTCAAGATGCCTCGGCTCATCGTGGTATGTGGTACCAATGAAGCCTGCAACCTCCTTCGTCTTCACCCATTACCATGAAATGCCTCTCTATGCCTTTCCATTGCTCTTCCACATGGGCACCTGCATCGTGCATTGCACCTTCTTAATAAGATCCTTTATCCAAAAGGGCGTGTACATATGTTGGGTTTTCTTTTTCTTTTGAGGGGCAAGGGGAGCTCCATTGAGCCTTGTGAGGATTTAAGGAGCTCTGGAGCATCTCGTCCCACTGTTGCGCTCTGGATCTCTGTTTCTTTACTCATCTTTCTTCCTATAATTTATATTGTTTATCTCTATCTTTAGTTTGATTTTCTTATTTTTAGGTGTTGCGGTTATTGTCATTTGATAATGATGCTTGCAAGGAACAAGAGGGCGGATGGCAACCCCTCTTGGTGCAGTGCTGCGTGAGGAAGAAAAGAAGAGAAAAGGTTCAAAGCCTCTTTCCTTCTCCATTGTCTAGTGCTGCAAGCATATGGACTTGTTCCCAATTATTTATATCATTTATTACATTTAACAATTACTTTCTATGCACATACGTTACTATTGTCGTTTATTTATTTTTGGTTAACCTACACTGATACCGTCACCACTTTCTTTAACTACGTTACTGTTTTTTCTCTGGTGGTTAGATCTGGGAAATTGTTTTCATTGCAATTAGATTTGATTCGTGTGCACTTAAGTTTCTTTAAGGTATGCCCTTTACTCCTGATTTAACTTTATTAATTTCTTTATCATTTTGTTTTATCATCATAAATTTAGAAACCTGTTTTATTTGAGAATTATTTGATGTAAATTATTCTATTTTTTTCATGTATTTAGGCCATTATCCGAGGATGCAAAAATTAACAAAATTTCATTAAATTTATTTTCCTTTGTAGGCCAATAATTAAAACAGGATTTTTTCGATTTTTTTTCATGATTCATCCCAAAAAGTATTTTGAAAATCCAGTAACTCGAGAACAAGTAAGAAAGAAATAGGAATAAATTTCTCCGTTCCACCTTTATCCCACAAACCCAAAAGAACATGAATAGGGAGAAATTCACAATAACTATCACACATTTTACATTCTCAAGGGCATCAAACAACATAAAAATGAACTTTCTTATTCCACATTTGATACACCAACACAAAAGAACGAGAATAAAAAATAATTTTTTTAATGTACCTTTCTATTTGCCAAGTGAATGTGTCCTAAAAGCAAAAGAGAAACAAGGAGATGTTGCTCGCAACCCCGGCATTTGATGGTTGATGACAGATGACCTCTCTACCTGTCACTTTCGCGATCGAGGATGAGGCGAGGCGGTGCATGTGCTTTACATTTCTAAAATTTCTTTTGGAACAATTATAGATTCTAGAAGGCAATTCTAATTGATTGATAAAAATATATTCGAATGCAATTCCTTTTTTATTTTTCTTGGATTAGATACTTTATCATGAAATTGAAAAGGGGGTAAAGTAGACTTGTTTTTTATTTTCCTCTAAATTAATGTTTTCCTCCTTTACATGTAGGGTTAAATCAATCAATCAAAGAACGAGAAATCTCATAAAGAGCTTCGTTTAGAGTTAAACTCTCATTTTTTTATATTTCGAGAAAAATGATCTTTGGTTTTTCATTCCTATTCCATAGGAATAAATGCTGTGATTCACATTTCGAACAAACATAGATACAACATCTATAGGATAACTTCTCAAACATCTGAACACACATCAATATATTCCTCTAAGAGCTTTCAATTACAAGATCTGGGGATCATATTGTGTCCCACGTTTATTTGGCTTTGTAATCTCCCCCTCGGACACTCTCATTTGATTTCCCCCAAATTTTGACCTTGATTTAATTTCAATCAAAAAGTAAAGGATCACGTTGCAAATGACCAGAGGAGAAAATAACAAAGATAAAAATTTAAAGATAATTACACAGAACAAGGAAGAAAAGAAATGGCCAAGCCCTAAACCACATCGTCATGTATTGCTTGCAATGAAAGAGTCGCATGTACGCATGCATGAGTCCTTTCAGATAAAAGTATGCATGCAAAATCATAGTTATGAAATATTTAATGAAACAAATATAAACACCATGAAATTGGAGTAGCAGTTAAATGAAAATGCGATAAAATCAAGAAAACGATGAAGAACAAGCCTCAGAAAAAAAAAGAGAGAAGAACACCGATCGGATATACGGAGCTTTCCTTTTGATATTTTCCGATCACTGCATAATCTGTTCATGAGGTGCCATCATAGGTGCTGCGTATGCTCCTTGGGCCCTCATCATGTTTCCATCCCATCCTAACAACACAAACAGATGACTCGTATATTAAATCATATTTATATCATTTTATTGAATCGCAAGGACTAAAACTAGATTGGAGTTCACAAACGTAAATCTTAAAAAGATGTAAATCAGACGAATGCTAATTAAAGCTCCCTCAGCATTCATTAACCGCTTGGTAATGATAGAAATACAAGTCACACATTACCCCCACCTCAATGAATTTCTTTTACAACTATCAGTTGGAATCGATTGTGTAGTTACAATATATATATATATATATATATATATATATATATATATATATATATATATATATATATATATATATATATATATAAGGAGAAACTTCAAATGAGGCGGGGTCTTTTTACAATCATAAAAAGCCATCGATATATGCCATTAGATTATAATCAACGGCTATGAATAAAACCACCTAAAATGCTTAAAACAACTTCCAATACCATCGTGCAATAATAAAAATAGGAAACTAAACATCTCAATTGGAAACTAAATTAAAGCTCACATGTTGGATATAATTGGAAATCCAAAAGAAAAGGTAATTTTTAAAACGAATAACGGAATCTTATTTGAAAATTTATTTTTGTTTTCCGAGAACAAATGGAAACATGATCTACGTCACCAATTGCCCCATACTAAATACGCATTTTTGTACTAAAATCCTGTCAAATGTGTATTATATTGTAAAAAATGTTATTGATAGTTATATGATTGATGTAAATAGATGATACATATTTGTGGAATAAAGGAATTCATTTTAAAATATATCAGAGAAATTTTAAATATTTCAAAGCAATTCTGGACTTAATTTATAAAAGTGTTGGAAGTCACATGTCGAGGCAATGCAGATAAATGCGAATAATGTCAAAATTAATTTAGTACAAAAAATGTCTAAATGTGTATTGTATTATAAAACTCACTCCTAAAATAAATAAGAATAATGTAAATTATGATCCCATTTTGTGTAATATAGCCATACAAATCAAATTATATAAAAGGAACGTTAAATGTAGAAACTTAATTAATGGAAGAATGATAAACAATATCGGCAAATAAAGCGAAACAATTTAAAATACACTAAAAATATAAGTATAAACAATGTAAAGGATGGCATTGTTTTGTAAAATAAAGCGACACAATTCAAACTATAAAAGAGAAACGTGAAATGTAGAAAATTAATTGATGAAAGAATGGTAAACAAAAAAATATTGTTATTTTCCTAAAATGCAATCAATAAATATTAAAATTAGAAAATTGAACAATAACGGTAAAGCTAATTAATTACGTGAATGGGTCTTAAATTCAGAATATTAAACGCCTCCCTAAAATTTAGGAAACAAGCATTATCGTCAGTATGTGAAAATGCGTCTGGGCGAATCCGTTATTTTAGGAAATGAGATGTGTTCAAAACCATCTACTAACATTAAGTGGTTTCAATCATATCCATTCTTTTTTGATCCAACACTTGTTATTGATGGCTTACCATACAATTCGTGAGACCCCACCTCATTTGAAGGGGTCCCTATATATATATATATATATATATATATATATATATATATATATAGGGGGCCTTTCATACGAGACTTGGTCCTTCCATTCGTATGGAAGGCCAATCATTCTGACCATCGGATCTAATTTCAACGGATATGATTAAAACCACCTTATTCTACAAAAACCGGATTAATAATAACTACCGTTTCCTGAATTTAAGGGATGCCTAATAAAGAAATTTCACATTTTAGAACGTGACAAAAATGGCTGAAGAACGTGTGTTTTGTGTACAAAAAATCTATGTATCCTACAAAGAAACAATTTAAAATACTAAACAGGACATGGTTCTGAGTGAGATATAAAATATACAAAACAAAATATTACGGTTTTCATCAGATGCTATTTTTTTAGGAAAGGCTTTAACTATTTGTTCCTATAATTATGGGAGTTCTAATAACGAAATTTTTATTTAAGGGGTTGACTGAATATCAAAAAAGTAAATTCGATATGAAAGGTTATAAAAACATGCTTCAAATATCGGGTATTTAGAATACAATTATACATGTGTATTATACAAAACAATCATTATATATACAAATGAAGAACGTTTGTGGGATACAATAATATTATGAAATCCAAAAGAATTCGGTCCCGTACTATGAAAGACGTGTTTATTTAATTAATGCTAACAAACACTACCTAAATATAATGGATGACTGTACATAATATAATGATATTAGAAGATCACGATTATGTTAAATTCCATTAAATTATTTTACATTATAATGGATGCAAAATCATACAAAAATCTGCCATTGAATAATTATGGAAATAGGAACTCGAAAACATGATCTGGGAAATTGACACGCAGTGGTAGAATTACGGGCTTTTATGGAGCATAAATTCCGGAATGTGTTGTCATTGAAAAACAAATTCTATTTTTGGATGGCGCGGCACTCATAAGATAGGCGGTTTTGCTTATGGAAGGTGGTTTTCTTAATAGCCGTTGATGGAAAGATGGTAGGGATCCAACGAATGGGATGCTTGGCCTTCCATATGGATGGAAGGACCAAGTCTCATTTGAAAGATATCATATATATATATATATATATGAGGAAAATGGGGCTGCCCCCTAGGGGGAGCTAACTTAACTCCCCCCGCCCTATTTTCTTCAAAAATTTTTATTTTTTTTGAAAATTTTTTCCGTGAATATTCATCACTATATCCCTATATTATGTCATAAAAATTTCTTGTGAAACAGAGACTCCTACGGCCTCCATCCAGACAGTCATTTTTTTAACGGTAACATGATTTTTTAAATCGACCCCGTCTGGATGGAGGTCGTACAAGTCTCTGTTTCGCATGAAATTTGAATGACATAATATAGGGATTTAATAATAAATTTACACAGTTTTAGATTTCAAAAAAAAAATAAAAAAATTTTGTGAAAAAGGGCGAGGGGAGCTAAGTTAGCTCCCCTAGGGGGCATACACATTTTACCCTATATATATATATATATAGAGAGAGAGAGAGAGAGAGAGAGAGAGAGAGAGGAAAGGGAGCCTAATGTAAATCCCTTTTTTCATAATATTTTGCAATATATATAAAAGGGAATTACAATATATATTACTGCAAAAAATCATGCAAAAAAAGGGAAATTTGAATGAAATATTAGTGGGATATAATTATGAAAATCCAGTAAAAATTTAAATGAAATGTGAAGTAGGTAAGGTTACCTACTTCAGAGAGTAGGCTCCCTTTCCTCATATATACAACCTGGGTGTAGCCTCATTTAACCCTATATATATATATATATATATGTATGGGAAAAGGAGTATGCTCCCTGGGTATAGCTAAATTACGTGCTCCCACCTCTTTTCCCATGTATTTTTTTTATTTTTCTGAAATGAAACCTATTGGAATTTAGATCACAATATGTCACCGTGATGTCATTCAAATTTCGACTTAATTCGATACTTCTATCCCCTCCATCAAGACTGTCAAATTTTAACGGTCTCAGAATTGCTGAAAATATCCCCCTTCAGATGGAGGGCATAGGAGTCTCTGTTTATGACGAAATTTGAATGACATGTTAGAGGGACATAGTGATAAATATACATATTTTTTTCCAAAAAAAATAAAAAATGGGGGAAAATGAGTGTGGGAGTAGCCAATTGGCTACACCCAGGGTGTAGCCTCATTTAACTCTCTCTCTCTCTCTCTCTATATATATATATATATATATATAGAGGAAAATGGGGCTGCCCCCTAGGGGGAGCTAACTTAGCTCCCCCCCGCCCTATTTTCTTCAAAAAATTTTATTTTTTTTGAAAATTATTTCCGTGAATATTCATCACTATATCCCTATATTGTGTCATAAAAATTTCGTGTGAAACAGAGACTCCTACGGCCTCCATCCAGACAGTCATTTTTTTAACGGTAACAGGATTTTTTAAATCGACCCCGTTTGGATGGAGGTCGTACGAGTCTCTGTTTCGCATGAAATTTGAATGACATAATATAGGGATTTAATAATGAATTTACACGGTTTTAGATTTCAAAAAAAATAAAAAAATTTTGTGAAAAAAGGGCGGGGGGAGCTAAGTTAGCTCCCCCTAGGGGGCATACACATTTTACCCATATATATATATATATATATATATATATATATATATATATATATATATATATATATGAGTTCAATGTGATGGCTGCCCCCGGCCTTATTTTGATATTTTAATTTTTTTTTCAAAAAATGTCCCATGTATATTCATCCCTATATCCCTTCTATATGTCATTTGAATTTCGTCAGAAACAGAGACCCCTAAGGCCTCCATCCAGACAATCATTTTTTAACGGTAACAGGATTTTTTAAATCGACAGCATCTCGATGGAGGCCGTACGAGTCTTTGTTTCTGATGAAATTCGAATGACATGTAGGAGGGATATAGGGATGAATATACATGATGATATTTTTCAAAAAAATAAAAAATTTGACGAAAATAACGCGGGGGCATCCCCATTTTATCCTATATATATATATATATATAGGAAAAAAGGGGGGCTGCCCCCGCCCCATTTTTCGGCATTTTTTTTATTTTTTTTTGAAAAATAAAACCATGTATATTCATCCATATATCCCTCCTACATGCCATTCGAATTTCAGCAGAAACAGAGACTCCTACGGCCTCCATCTCGATGGTATCGATTTAAAAAAATCCTGTTACCGTTAAAAAATTACTGTCCGGATGGAGGCCGTAGGAGTCTCTGTTTCTGACGAAATTCGAATGGTATATAGGAGGGATATAGGGATGAATGTACATGGTGTTATTTTTCAAAAAAAAAAATTTGCCCAAATAAGACAGGGGCAGCCATGTTGGCTGCCCTAGGGGGCAGCCACATATGACCCTATATATATTAGGGTTTAGGGTTTTAGGGTTTAGGCCTTCTAACTGTCATGTGACCATGACTATCATGGATGAAGCAGGTCGCGACATCGATTGCCGATGCACCACCAGTTTTAGACAAAGAAGTAACGAGAAGAGGCAGAAATGGATCTCAGGTTGACAAAGCCGTTGAGCTGAAGAACACGAGTTTGTGTTTCCAGTGGAAGGGGAGGAGCCGAGACTGGAAATGGTAGAAGATAAAGTGTACAAGATATATTTGCTGGAGTGAGAGAAAAAGATAGGAAGGAAGGAGGGAGTGCATCGGGAATATAAGGAGTTCAGCAACAAAAGATGCCTTCTTACTTTCCATCACAACA